>JAXCLR010000073.1:36206962-36234288 GCA_035584095.1 Annona squamosa | reverse complement strand
ATTAATTAAATTAAGCTAAATTAATCCTAGCCATTGATATTTGATTAGGATGAATTTTGACCATTGATTTTGGTCAAAATTTCCAGATGCTCCCCCTGCAACATCCCTGTAGCAGCAGCCATTGCATTTAAGTTTTTATTTTTATTTATTTATTTTATTTAAAAAATCAAAAGTAGCTTTTATTAAAAAGTTAGCTACTTTTTGATCTTGTTTTAATGTTTCATCTTGACCTTTGATTTGTGATTTTCATCACATCTTAACTCATTCATCATGAATTTTTAACCATCCATAAAAAATTTCATCGAATTTCAACGCCCGGATTGCAATTTATGAATTTTTTTCTATTTTTCCACAAAATCTAAATTTGGATTAAAATATCCAAAAGAATTGCTATTTTTTCTTGTAGTGATTAAATTTCTATTTCATCTTTTTGTGATTAAGTTAATCTAGGTGATTAACTCTTAATCATGTGTCTTAGTCCTCAGTTACTATTCACGTACACTATTCATGGGTTAAATTCATAATTGCATTATTTCAATCTCCAATACACATATCCATCAATATGAATTTTTATTTATTCATAAAATAATTACAAAATTACAAATATTGAAATAACGCGCATACGGTCGGGGTTTCACATCCTCATCCTCTTGTTCACTACCGAATTAGTTTGGCTTCCTTCAAGAACTTTTGACTTCATGGTGGTACCACTTTTAAGAGAAAATTTTCTCTTTTGGTGGAAGAGACTTTTAGACTTGGATTTGGGTGCTAACGTTTTAATAGGATGACTCAATAATTGCTTCCCATCTTGTAGCTATTTGGAATTTCTTTTGGATGGAAGAAAATGAAGCTTTAGAAGGTTTTTTAGGTGGTCATTGTGGAGAGGAAGAAGGTCTATGAGAA
Source organism: Annona squamosa (assembly GCA_035584095.1). Classification (NCBI taxonomy): domain Eukaryota; kingdom Viridiplantae; phylum Streptophyta; class Magnoliopsida; order Magnoliales; family Annonaceae; genus Annona; species Annona squamosa. The sequence goes on along the minus strand of JAXCLR010000073.1, from coordinate 36,233,385 downwards.
GAGGGATTTAGTGAATGTTGTGGATTGGTTGTCGTTGACTTTGTGTTGGATTCCTTTTAATTTTTTTAAGAAAACTCAAGGTTAAACAGTTGAGTGTCAATCTTGTCAAGTCTAATATGAATTAAGGAAAATTGATTCATTAAAAGTTGGGTCAAAGGTTTGAAATCAACTATGCATCTTATTGGTGTGGGTGTGGGTTTTGATTTTGAAGAGGTGGATTGGTGATATGAAGTGGAATGTGGAGGTTCATCATGCTCAAAAGATAGTGGTGGAGATGGTTCATCACCTATCTCCTTTGTTTTCTCTGTCGCATTATATTGAGTTCCTCTTGTATTTTTAAGTTTTCCTTTCTTACCTTACATCCACTTCTCTTTTGGAGTCAAAGGAGCAAAGATCTAGTTTCCACATCATTAAGTTTGTATCTCATTCTCTTGAGTGTAGATTCTCTAATGATGTCATATGAATTTGGTTCAATGAATCTTCATTATTGAAATCAACTCTAGAAAGCTTGAAAAGGTGAGTTAAGAACATTCTAAACGGAAATTTCCATTCAACTTGGCTTTTTGAGTAAACACAGTTTATCATGGTATCAATAAGATAAAAAAGTTTCTGAAATTCTATGCACCACAAAGTGTTACATCACCAACATTCATAACGCCTTTTCCATCTACCCTTGGATACAAGTAATTATACGCAACTTGAAAAATCATCTTCAATTTAACAAAAGTAAGTTGTCTAGATGAAAATCCTATTTCTAATATGCTTAAAATTGGATCTATATTTAGATCTAAAATTGCGTTCTCCATATTCACATCATATGCATCTTTCTCTTTTGCATATGGCAGTTTCGTAATGTTAGCAAATTCTTTTATTGTGAAGGTGATTTCAATTCATTTAGAATATGAAGAAAAATTATTATATCTACCTTTTTGAGATGAAATTAGAAGAATTTCACTAGCTCATTATAGATAGATAATCCAAAGTATAGAAAGCCATATAACTCATAATCTTTAAGCCAATCAATGAATTGAACTCATATTCTTTGAAAACTTGAAGTCAAGATAGTTACCTCTCAGCATTTTCTTAGCAAATGTATTTTTGAAGTTTTCTTTTTGCAACTCGAGCAAGATTAGAGAGAAAGATGCTTGACCAATATTTTTGAGTGGGATGTCTAATGATACATATTGGAGCTCCTCTTCTCAGACTTTCTACTTCATGAAATCAAAATTTGGCATTCATTCAAGTCCTTGGAGAAGAAGGTTCAAGTATTATATCCACCATCTTCCTCTTTCCCTTCTCTTGACAAATGGCTTTGGATGTAGATTTGGAAGGAACCATCTTGACTAGAAAAATAGGGAGTTTCAAATTGATGAGGTTTTGAGGTGTTTTGAATAGAACGAAATAATAATTATGGTTAGTTTTGGAAGTAGTTGGTAAGCTCTTCATTTTAGATGATGAATGAGTTATTTAACTAAGCAGAAAGATGGAGTGGGATTGTGTTAGTTTGAAAGAAATGACTAAGAAGAATGCAAGAGTAAGAGAGAAAATTGATTTTTTGGAAGGGAGGAGTGATTTTATGGTTCAGCTAGAATTAGGATTCCATTGAGATATGGATTTTGCGGATGGGATTTTTACAGATGGAATGAAGGATGAAGAGGATTAAAGCAATTGAAATCTAATGTAGAATCAAAATGATCAAGAAGTCTAAAAGAAAGTAAAAAACTCACTAAAAGTTGTTTGGAACCCCTAAAAAAATTGTTAGAGCTCGAGAGAGAGGACCACATCATGTAAATGGGAGAGTAGAAGATGAACCTCTTAAAATTAGACTGCTCATTTTTGTCAATTTTTTTGGACAAATCAGTCAATTGATAATTCACTTTAGATTTAAAATTGATTTATGACATTTTTAAACACAATTATCAAGCAAATGGATCTATAATGCCTAATTCTGTTCTTATTTTTAGAAATCCTTCATTTGCGAGTGGTATTATAAAAGAGCTTCGCTTCTATGTAACTATGTTACGTAGAAGTGGCTTGATGTAACCCCCTTAATTTTTACATTATTGATGATTGAATTAAAATTTAATCCATTCATTCTATTTAACATCACATGTTTATCTAAGAAACTAAGTTTTATTCAAATCAACTATGTGCATGGGCCACATTTGCTGAAGAATATGTATATTCATCTACAAATTATGAAAAATGCTTAAATTCATTCTCATATGTATTAGAAAGGAAGAATAATTTATAGAATTATTTAGGGTGTTTTCAAGCCACACAAGATTTTTGGATTGAACCTGTATTACCATTCATAAAGCAGCTTTTCAATTTTCAAGACAACTTTTTAAATTTTCAATACAATTTTTCTCATTCTCATACGGCTTTTACTCATTCCTAATATGCATTATTACATTCTCATCTCAAAACAAATTTGACCCAAGAATCTTGTATGGTTTGGAATATGCCCTTATCTACATATTAGTGATATTTTAGATGATTTAGATGTTGAAAAACTACTTCAAAATTGATATTTTAGCATTGGACCATTTTATAATGTTGATTTTATATATTTATAGATGAAACTCTTATACAATGAAATAAAAAATAAAAGAATTTTCAAAATACTATAAATGATACTAAATACAATTGATAGAGTCAATTTTTCATCAGTTATCAAGATTTTAAAAATCGAGAGGGTTTCATAGAAGCGAGATTATTACAAAATGTATATCCATTTTTCTTCAATTGGGATGAATTCTACACAAATATTCTGACGTTGCACATTACCTTGAATGAAATAAAATCTTATCTCTGTGTTTAGTGCTTGTGTGTTGTACAGGATTCTTAACAAATTAATAGCACTTGTATTATCATTATAAATTAGAATATCAAAAAAATCAAGCCCATAATCACGTAGTTGTTGTTTCATACAAAACATTTGAGCACAAAAGCTTTCCATAGCCATATATTATGATTTATATATGTAGAGTGCAATGGTGGTTTATTTTCCAGGTGTCTAAGATACAAACGAACTTTTCAAAAATTGACATGTACTACAAATACTTTTTTGTGCACCTTGTATCCAACATAATCAGTATCAGAATAGCTTGTTAATTTGAAAGTGGAACCTCTAGTATACCATAAACTCAAATTTGGAGTGTTCAACAAATATCTAAAAATTCACTTAACAACACTCTTGTTTGGTTCCTCTTTTTTTTTGTCGATTGTGCGGTGCTTCTGAATTTGATTAAAATTGAGCATACAAACACTAAACAAAATGTGCGTAAAGTATGATATAATAAGGATTCAATAATGCTTATATTCAATTTTCATTCATACTCTTGTTTCATCCTTGTTCATTTTTATACTTGTAGTCATTGGAGTGGACTTTGGTTTTGCATATTCTATTTTGAACTTCATACAAATTTCCTTAATGTACTTGATCTATGTGATGAATATGCCTTTAAGAACTTATTTTACTTGCAGAGTAAGGAAGAATGTCAATTCTCCAATCAAGATTATTTCAAATTCACTCTGCATTAATTTCTCAAAGTACATGTAGTGCTTTTCATAAGTAAAACCAAAAATGATGTTATCCACATAAATTTTGAACAGTCAAAAGGTCTTGATGAATATGCTTAAGCAACAAGGTTGTTTTGACTGTGCCTCTCTCAAAATTTTCATCTGTCAAGTAATTACTTAGTCTATCATACCAAGCCCTTGGGGCTTGTCTCAAGCCATAGAGTACCTTTAATAGTTTAAACCCATGATCAAGATAATCATGATCTTTAAATCCTGGATCCTATATTACACAAAGCTCTTCATTAATATATTTATTTAATAATGCACTTTTTTACATCAATATAATAGAATTAAAATTTTGGTGGGATACAAATGTAAGTAACATTCTAATTGCCTCAAATTTAGCCATAAGAGCAAAAGTCTCATCAAAATTGATACTCTCTTCTTAAAAGAATCCCTTGCTACAAATAAGCTTTATTTTTCATAATGATACCTGATTCATCCAATTGGTTTATGAAGATCCATTTAATACCAATTCTAATTTGATCTTTTAGTTTAGGTACTTGAATCCATACATTGTTTCTTTTAAATTGGTTTAGTTCATCTATAATAATCATCCAACTTTCCTTATTTACTACATTTATATTTGTTGGTTCAATGTGAGATGTAAAAGCATAATACTAAATGACATTTTGTAATTTTTATTTTGATTTTTCAATACATCTTTAATTACTTGATCCAAAGGATGATTGTTTTGAATTTTATGACTTTTTTAGACATGAGGAATTATTACCTTACTACTACCTTTTTGCGTCTTCTAAAGGTGGTGTTTTTTTATTCATCATTTTCTTGATTATCTTCCCCCACATATACTTCCTCTTGATGGTATTTCAATGATGTTGCCTTCATCGTCACTTCCAATTTTAATTTTTTCTGCGTATTGTCAATTTCATCAAAATTTTCATGTACTGACTCTTCGACCATGAGTGTTCATTTGTTGTAGATGTGAAATGTCTAGAATTTGAATATCCAAAGAAGATACCTTCATCACTTTTGATTTTAAGCTTTTTCAAATCATCTTTCTTATTATTCAAAACAAAGAATTTGCAACCAAAAGAATGTAAATATATACACGATTAATAATATAGTAAGCTGTATTTACAATCCCATCTTAATATCCATGAGGTAGATTAGCACCAATCAACATTACCATTTAAATTAAAGTTTGATTTTTCTTTTAACTACCCTATTTTGTTGTGTAGTTCTAGGAGAAGAAAAATTATATGATATTCCAAAATAATCACAAAAGTTTGAAAAATTGTAGTCCTAAAATTCTCTATCATGGTCATTTTAGATAGCACAAATTGGAATCTATTTTTATGTTGAATTAAAAAAATTTTGAAACATCTTAAAACAACCATTTTTACTCTTAAAAAATAATACCTAAGTATACCTCAAATAATCACCAATCAAGAAAAGCATACAATTTTCTAGACAAACTCTTAGTTTTTGTGGGTCCAAATAAGACTACATACAACAATTGTAATAGCTTTGAAGTTGACACAATCTAATTGGATTTAAAAGATTTTTCTGTTTTCCAAATTTACATGAGTCAAATGCATATTCCACATTAATTTTGAAAATTAGAAGCCCATCAACTAGATCGAGTTTTTGGATATTCTTTATAGCGTGCACATTTGCATGTCCAATCATTTGTGCCAAATCAAACTTTTGTAATTGACTACAAATAGGCATTTTGGATAAGCTACACTAAGATTCAAAACATACGAATTTTCATTTTTTTACGATAGATATTATGTTCATGACCATCATGAATAACACATTCATTTGCTTTAAACACTCTTCACACCCTTTATCCCAAAATTGACTTGTTCTCAAAAGATTATATTTTGGACATTTAATATAATACACATCATTGATATCTATACCTTAACAACTTACCATTCCTGATCTTCTGATTGTTCTTTTATTATATAGCCAAAAGTGACTTTCCCTTTACTTTTATTTTTAATTTTAAAATTTTTTTATTGCTATCATGTGATGAAGCAATTATTATCCATGTAGCAGCTTATTTCATTTTTTTGCAAATAAAAGAAATCAAGCCTTTGATACCCATCTCATGGATCGAATATTATTAATATTATTATTTGCATTCTTTACAAATAACAATCAAATGAAAGTTACTATTTGAGCAACAGAAATAGCATATTTTCTTTAGACCAAATTGTTTGTTTAATGAATTCCTGCTATCAAATTTTTATTTCTTCAATTGAATATTCTTTTGAAGGTCAAAATATTTTTAGCTTTTCTTTTTCCAATTCCTTTTTTAAGTTCGATGCATTTTTAATTAGGACATCAAACTCATAAAATAACTCATCATATGCCTTTTGAAATTCTATGTTGTCACTAATACTTACCTCTAAATCAGCATCATCTTAAGAATGTTTAAACTTGAATTCTAAGTTTGTTGCATCATCTTCAGATTTTGAATCTATTGAGATTTAAGTATCACTATCACTCCATGCTCTAAAAGTTTCATTTTTGTTAAATCTAGAACTTGCATTCTTGATATATGGAGAAAGATAAGAATCTTTTAGATGTTCATACCTTCTATGGTTGTAGCATCTCATCTTGGAAGGATTATTTTCTTTCTTCTTATGTTCATTTCTTTGTGATGAATTATTTATAACTTTTCTTTGGATTCTCCTGACTAAATAATTCTCTTTTCACTCAATCTGTTATCTATGATGAGTTTTCTATACTTCTTGGCAAGTAGTGTGGTGTCCCAAACCGAGACGTCACTTCCTTACCTCAAGACCCTATAGATTGATAAATGTGAATTAGGATTGTTGCCCTAGTCACGCAGCGGGATTTTAATTGGAACTCGTCCAAATTTTTTTATTTTTTCATTAATCGTCATTTTATTTATAACATAAGTAATGGTATACTTATATATATCTTTTAAACCATTTCAACATGTTGTTATATATCATAGGCCCTCTTGACCTAATCATAACATTTCTATTGCATATATATATATATATATATCTATTCAATCATTAGTTTACCTAGAACTCGAAACATTAAACAAGTTCACATATCCATCAACATACCTGAAAACTTCCATTCATATCATTCAACTCACCATGGCTATTCCTTTTAGCCCACATGGTATTATCTCATACATTTTCTCCATTTCTTAAGTCTTCGACCGCTTGAGTCTCCTGATACCTGTCTGCGGTTTGGAAAACAAAATGTGAATGATATGAATGGAAGTTTTTAGGTATGTTGATGGATATGTGAACTTGTTTAAAATTTCGAGTTCTAGGTGAACTAATGATTGAATAGATGTATGTATGCAATGGAAATGTCATGATTAGGTCGAGAGGGCCTATGATGTATAACGACATATTGAAATGGTTTAAAGGATATATATAAGTGTACCATTACTTATGTTATAAATGAAATGATGATGAATAAAGAAATGAAAAAAATTTTGGACGAGTTTCAATTAAAATCTCGCTGCGTGACCAGCGCAACAATCTTGATTCACATTTACTAATCTATAAGGTCTTGAGATAAGGAAGTGACGTCTCGATTTGAGGTGCCACAGAGCTTGGTATCATAGCATGGATTGGTAAATAGGCGTGAAAAAGTTTAAGTGTGATGATTAAATATGATATGCATGATTTTATGATGATTGCATAAGTGATTATCATGATAGGATGCATGATATATGATGATATATTGCAAAATAGTTGTTGATATGGAATGAATGAATGACTGTGAATATTTATAATAATGATAGTAGTGATGTTTATGATGATGTATAATATCACATGATTGTGATTGTATGAATTGGCTATTAATTATATGATGATGAGATACATATGATATGACCTAACCCTAACTATGAATGAAAGTTATGTCTTTTTGATATTCAGAAAAAGCATTATGGTTGATACAAGATCAAGAGTTAGAAAGAATAAGGGAAAGGAAGTTGCTGTATGAACAAGGATTGATTATCTCAAAATTTGAGATTTAAAGTATTAAGCCTAAGACGTCAAATATGTGCTTAGAATGAGCACCGATGCATGAAATGTGAAAAATAGATGAAAAATGATAAATTGAAGGTAATGAACCTCCATATGATGATTTATGGATGGTTATTATATTTATGAATGAATACCCTACCTATGGGTTGGGGACATGATGAGGAATGGATGGTATGATGCACAAGTGATAGCGATGTACGTATACTTGACTTGAAATTCAAGTGGGTTATGTATGTTAATGGATTATGGGTTGAAAAACTGAGTTGAATGCAAGCAAAAGAAAGTATATGAATGCTATGTCATTCTTATATGTATAGGCAAAAGCAAAGGCAAAGGTAAAGGCAAAGCAATAAGCAAAACGGAAAGCTAAGCAAGTAAGGTAAACAAGCAGCTTTCTAAATGAGTTTTGTTTTAAATGCTTTCTAAGGTATTTAAGAATGACCATTCCTTTATTTCAATGTGTATTGAAATGTTATTTCAATTATGACAAGTGATTTGTTAACTGTTTCACAAGTATTTATGAAAAGTGATGATACATGAATTTAAATGATGATTCATTGAAACGATGTTTCAAAGGGATTGTGTAAAGAATTCTCTACATGAGAATGACAAGTTCCATGTGTAAGGGGTATATAATACCGGGGTGACTAAAGGTCATGCATGGAATAGAAGTTAAATAGGCCAGTCGAGGTAATAAGTGGACAAAGAGTCCTCCTTGACATTGCCAAGTCGGAAAGGACGCTAGTCGAGATAGTAAGTGGACAAGAAGCCTTGTTAACATTGCCAAGTTGGAAGGTCTGGCGGCAAGGATGGAAAGGATCATGTGATGAAAGGACGTTCCCTATGCTAGTGTACCGTCATATAAAGGATAATGTCATGAATGAAAATGATGAATTCGCACATCCAATGTTTATGAAATGCCCAAAAATTAGAATTTACAAATGGGTTTCATGAATGATTTTCATGCAATGTTTATGAAAGGTTTATGAAAAATTTTCTGCTCCGCAGGTAGTTGATCACTTGTTAAATGTCTCTACTGAATGGAGAGAAATATTTTTAAAGAATGTTGTTTTCAAAATGAATTGCCTAAAAATCCTTAGCTTGCTTATTGAGTTGAATTTCAACTCACATTTTTGTTTTTCAAACCCAAAGACAGGTGAAAGGAAGGAGGAAAGGAGCACAGGTGGAGATTCAAGGATGAATGAATTTTTATGAGTACCTGTGTATGAACCTAAGGGTTGAATGGTTATATGAATGATGACATTTAATAGTTGTTTAATGTTATATATAATTATATTATGTTTTATGCCTATGGATTGGCAAAAATTTTTTATGGATAAGTGCTAAAGCATGAAATATCATGATATGATTAAGTATAAAGATTATGAGATGAGATGTGAAATTCTCAAATGATATATCGGCCTAAAATGGCATTTGATGGAAATGGAATGTATAAATGATATAAAATCTTAAGGAGTTAGGATTAAGTGGATAAATATCCAATAAGAACCCACCGCATGATCAGGGCAACAATCTTGATTCACATTTACCAATTGATAAATCCTGAGGTAAGGATGTGACACTGGGGCTGGGTAGTGTAACTCATTCATTGTTAATAACTTTCATTAGAAAAATTATCAATATTATCCTATAGTTTAAGAGATTTCTTACCCTTGATGTCCTTAGCATCATTTCTCTTTAGGACTATATCATAAGTCATCAATGACCCAATTAATTAGTCAACTATCATCTCAATAAGATCCTTGGCCTCCTGTAGTTGCCACTTTGGTAGTCCAATTTGCAAGTATAGACCGGAGCAACTTCTTCACTTGTTTCAATGTATGAATGGATTTGTTATATCTTTTCATATCAATGGAAATATTTATCAACATGCTCAACGTATCAAAAATTGATTTAGTAGGCTTCATACAAAATAATTCATATTCATGCATAAACATATTGATTTTGGATTCTTTTACTCGAGAAGTTCCTTCAAGGGAGACAATAAGGATATTCCATACTTGAAGTGCATGATGAAATTTTATTGCATTGAGATGGAGATAAAGTATAATGCAAGGCATTTAAGGATTTATCATAAAATTATAATCTTCCATTCTATAGCTTATTTGAAACAATTGGAATGCCAATTTGAAACCCTAACCCATGAGAAACATTTTCATTCGAAACTTTTTGAAACTTCCTCTGAAACCTAGGATTTCAAGCTTAATGAATATAGTTGGAATTTCTTTAAGAAGAAAATTGAAAGTTTTAAGAAAGGATTAAATTATGTGCCTTTAATTAAGATGAATGTGATTAAGATAAACAATTAAGAAAGGTGATTAAGTTAATTACTTTTCCTTAAGTACGCACAAGAGAACAAAAACCACTAAAAGACGAAAAAGGAAGCTTCAAGTGGAGTAGAGAATGGTGAAATGACATGCTAATTAATGCCACATTTTCATGTTAATTATTGATTAATTATTTGATCAATTCATATCTTATGATGCATAAGTTGGATTAGGATAAAATTTGAAGGGAAAGCCTAAGTTTAAATGCTCTACATCATGAATGGAGTGGATTATGAAAAATATGATTGAAAATGTGTTAAACAATTAGAGATTTCATGAATTAAATTGAATGGTTAATATCTTAGCCTATGGTTATCATCTTAAGATGAAAATTTTAATGAAAGAGTAAATTTATGTGCCCTAAGTTATGAGTGGATTTGATTATATCAAACAACCTCGTAAAGCCCTAAATGACATGTGTTAAGAGAGATTAAATATTAACGATGAGGATGTAATTAAGGCATTGACTTTTGACCATCCAAAGTGGATTTTCCATAAATGAGATATAAAAGTCAACTTTGACTTTAGAACCCACTTTGAGGTGTCAAAATGGGGTCGGTTGGAGCAAGATTAAGTCAATCAAAGTAAAAGTGAAAAATTAATTAAAAATAAGCCCTTGAACGTGTCTAAGCATGGGAATTTAGGGTATTTTGATTAAATTTAAAAATGCAAAATGCATGATAAATATAACTAAGAATAGGACACATGGATGACTCAAAGTGGGAAGCAATAAAGCATAACGAATGGCTAGGATGAATGTAGCAATTAATTAGGATAAAAATTATTTTAAATCATGAATAATGAGGTGATATCAAGAGTGTTAGAACAGCACTCTATAAATAAGAAATCGACAATCACTAGATGGACGTTTCTTGAGCATTAAGAGAGAGAGAGAACTTAGAAAAAAAAAGAAAAAGAAAAAAAAGGCAGCAATGGTGGACGTCCCAAGCAAGCAAGGAAGAAAGGAAGAGAGAAAGGGAGAAACAAAATAAAAGAAATCTAGCAAGGAGGTGGAGAAGTTGGACATTCAAACTGATTAGTTCATGAAATTTTATGTTGTTAATCATTAGCTTACTCTATGCTCAAGTGACATTTTATTTTAAGAGGGTTTATGAATGTTTAAATTATGATTTAATAACCCTTAAATGCTTGTGTTGATCATGAGGGTATTAGGTCATGAATGTTCATGATGTATGTAAACAACTTGGTATGTTACAAGTATATAGTCATTGGTGAAGTGAATAAAATAAAAAAATTATTCTATTAAACAAAATGTATACAAAAATTCACTCACATGAGTAGGGCAATGATCCTGTGTCACATTTACCAATTTATAATGATCCTGTAGTAAGGCGCAAGTTGGGACGTCTCGGGTCAGGGGCGCCACAGAGCTTGGTATCAGGGCAAGAATTGGTAAATAGGTGTGAAAAGAAAAATTTTGATATCACAAAGAGTGATATTAGAACAATAATTGGTAAATAAGTATGGAAAGAAAAGATATGATACCATAGATATAGTATTCTAGCAAGGATTGGTAGATAGGCATAGAGAAAAATGGAAAATGATGAAAGGAATAGACTGAACTTGTAAGATATATATAATGTGTATTGATTTTAGGTTGTATGAACATGTGATGTCTTGTTATGATTATGTTGTAAGATATAGCTAACTCTCTATGTTTTGAAAGGTAGATGATTCATAAAGGAAAAGCAATTTTCCACCATGAAAAGGTGACGCTGGAAATAAAAGGTAGACAAAGGATAAGGAATTATGGAAAATATAGACAAATGGTGAAAATTTAAGAAAGACAACTTCCAAGTCCACCCCTTATGACTAACGGGATTATGGATAAAGAAAGCCTGCACTCAAAGCAAGCGTGTGGTTGAGAAGCTCTTCTTTGATGATGAGATGACCATATACTAAGAATTATGAATGACAATGAGCCCATAGGAAAAAAAATATAGAAGCAAATAATGATAATAAAAGACCCTAGTGCAAGATCCATAGAGAATGAAAATGATCATGAAAATGAAAATGCACTAGATTGATTTAGCACCTTACACTAGTACAACCTAGAAGTAGGCATTATCTAGAAAGAAAAGAATAATGAAGTTAACAAAGTCTATTTTGACTTTTGAATGATAAATGGATATATTATGTTTTCATATAGGTACTTGTGATATATGGGTGGAACTAAGTTGCACTTATATAATGAATATATATGAAAAGGAAAGGATTGTTAGCTATCCTTTCTATTGAATCTGATTGATTGGATATAATATATTGTTAAGAAAGTGTTACTTAATGAAGATATGAAATTGTTTATAACTATACTAAGTAGGCATGTGGAATGGAAGTAGTTGTTACCAAACCTTCTACTTAAAGTGATTCATTGTATATGTCATAATATATGTTGTGATGAAATGAGAAAGTATACTAATATACTTTTTATATGTATAGAAAGGAATTATGCCTATCCCAAGAGCAAGAACTAGGCTAAACGAAGGAAAAATTGTAGCAAATAAAGAACCCGTGGGTCAACGAGAAATAGGTGAAACTAGTAGCAAGTCTAAGTGATCATGACGAGGAGAGAAACTAAACCCAAAGACTTGTCGATGACGAGCAAATGTAAACCCTAACTAGAATATTGAAGGTGAAAGCACACAGGTAACACCACCCAATTAGAATTAATAACGGAAAAGGTAACTACATCTATAAAGGAAGCTATGTAGCAAGCTACCTGGGATTGGTCTACCCAAACGGTAAAAATAATTCAAGGTCTTTGGGAAAAATCTCAACTGGACTAGTCAAGAGGACAAGAAGGAAACTGGCTGATGCAGGCCACACTATTTAACCTAATACCAGAACTTATAAGAGTTTATGACAATAAGATAAAAACATTAAGAACCTGAATTACAACAAGGGAAAGAATAATTTAATCTTAGCACCAAAGAGCAGGATGTAGGAAAGGGAAGAAGCAAGAAAGTAGTAACAAGAGAAAGGAAATCAAGCTTTAACATAATAGGTGCCCAAATTCATAAAAATTTTCACAAATGTCACTTTAGAGAATGTTTAAGGGATTCAAATCAATGTTATAAATATGGTTAAATTGGCCATGTGGTGAGAAATTGTCAAGTTATTGAGGCAAGAGAGATAAAGTACTTCAATTGTGACCAAGTAGGATATATTGCTTCAAAATGTCTGAATAAGACACAAAGAATACTAGAACAAGGGAGATTAGCTTAACAAAGGAACGACACAATTGCCAATCGATAGGGAAGCTCTACAAATTCAGTGCAGATGCATGCATTGGCTCATGACGAGTAACAAAAATGGAAAGAAATGAAGGTTATAGGTATGATTTATATTTTAAGAAATTCTATAGTAGTGTCATTTGATTATGATGCTACTTGGTCATTTATTGCATACCAAAATGTAACCAATCATGCACTACTAGTAGAAAGGACAAATAATATCAATTATGTAGAATTCCCTAAATATAGGTTGGCAAACATTAACTAAATGTGAAAAATATGATTTATATTTGGGTCATAATCCACAGGTTTGGGATGAGATAGGAGAGAGAAGGTTGGCCTTAAAATTGTTTAAAAGAATGACCAACAAAAGATAGGCAATATAGTAAGGTATATATAACCTAGAACAAACATAAAAAGAATATAAGTTGCAAAACAGGGATTTGAATATCCAAGTATTGAAGGAAGTCAGTAGATTGGCCTATAGAAATCCAATTTATGATAACTTTTTATATAAATGCTTTTATATCCCAATCTTTGGGCTTTTGGAAAGCAAAACGTATGCAAACACATTTCTCTTCATCTAGTAGTGACGCTTAGCAAGTGATCATGCTATCTTTTAGAAGAGAATCTTCAACAACACGCTAGCCAGGCGACTGTTTATTTATCCTTTTCCTATCTCAGGAGGGTGCTGCTCGCACTCCTATCATCCCTTAGCGACTTGGCCTTATGTAGAGTGGACTCCGGTCATCCCAACCGTGCTCTACAACCTACCTGTTTTTTATACTGGTGCATTGTACATTATTATGACAGACCGCAGCCTATGTCATTTTAAACGGGGATCACAAACCTTTGTCTACATCCATGACACACAAAAATTTTAGACCGAAGTCTATATCTTTAAAAATCATTTTCAAAAACGCATCACAGACCGTAATCCGTGTCAACTTGTAAGTGAGCACACCCACTTTAATAAGTTGTTATTTGAAATCAAATTTTAGGATGACTTTCCTTAAATTCTTTTAGAAACATTAAGTAAAATATGTTGATAAACATTTAAAATGTTTGAAAAATAATAAAATCTTAAAATCCTTAGAAAGGAATTTCAAAACCTTTGAATTTTCAAAATTAAACTATTTTATGAAATCAACATAGGAGGTTGGTCATCCTTAAATTCCATTTAACAACACTCGTATAAATATTTTTCAAAACATTTTCAACATATATTTTCCCATCTAAAGAAAATCAAAACTTTATAAATATCATTTCAAAATATATGAACTATGTTCAAATCATCATTTATTATTTAATTATCAAAATCTAGCAAAACAAACTTTTTCATAAATCAAATCCCTTTTCTTTGTAATATGATTATTTATCATTAAACATCATAAGAAAAATTCAAAACTTATTTACAATTGTTGCTTTGTGAAAAAGGACAAAATTTCCTTTTTCTTATAAATGACTTTTGAAACAACATCACAAAAAATTGTTTACTTAAAAGCAAATTCTTTAAAAAATATATTGACATAAAACGTGAAATCCTTTGAAAACATTATCGTAAAAAACTTACTACTCATAAGCAAAATTCTTGAATTCTATTAACATAAAGCATTGCCAATCTAAGGAAACCCTTGTGATAAAATTCTTATCTTAAATCGTATTGCTTGCTTGCCATGAAGTAAACCTTGAGGCTTTTCCTTAAAGCCATTTTTTTTCAAAACTCACGACTCTTCATTAAAGCCGTCATTTTTCAAAACTTGTGGCTTTGCATTAAAGCTATTATTTTCAAAACTTGTGCTTGCCCATTTGTCAAAACATAAACATAAATATAAACATTTCAAAGACATCAACCACATAGAAAGAAAACAACATTTTAGAAAGTTTGCTTGCTTACCGGAGATCGCTATAATCATTTTCTTCCATTATTCTCCTTGCCTTTGCCTAGATAAATAAAAATAACATTTAATTTATTTGTATTATCTTCAAGTGCTTATATTTCTTAAATTTTCCGACCTATATAAATCTATTTGGACTGATATTATACTAACTTAGCCCACTTGTCTTTCAAGTCGGGTGTTCATACGTATCATAACTTATACATCACATTATTCATTTTTAATGCCCTTATATAGGGTAAAATTATATACATGTAAAAATATTTTATTAAATAATTATTCAGAGGTTCATTACCTCCATTTATCATTTTTAACATATTTTTCAATTTGCACACATCGTTGCTCATTTTAAGCACCCGTTGTTGCTTTAAGCCTCATTAATTAATCTCAAAGTTTGAGGTTAATATTGTGTAATTCTAAAAAGAAATATATTCATAAAATTTATCATATTTTTATGCATTTTTTCACTAGATCACATTACATAAGTTATTTATCACATATGCATGTTTATTCTTTCACAAATGCCCATTTGGCAACACATATATGAGGCATTTCATAAAATTTTCTAAGTAAAAAACTTGGTTAATAATTTAGCATGATAATTACACCTAATTACTACTTTGTTTAGGATATTTTTATGGGATTTAAATCCACTAATCATAGGTTTCCAAAACAGCAACTTTGGAACCCATTTTTCACATGTTTAACGTGTTTCTCAACACATAACCCTAAAGAGTTTAATAAATCCGAATTTTCAAAAATTAATCCAATGTTTCCTAACCCAAATTAGTATATTAAAATATATATCAATTTGGATCATTTATACATAGGTTTCATATTTCTTTTTAATTTTTTCTCCAACTGTCCGCATATGCTGAAATCAGACGTACTGAAATCTCAAAATCTTGAATTAATATCAAATCAAGTAGTTTTGATCTGAAATTTCTATCATACCTTAATAACTACATAAATCAACTAAAATCAAATATTTACAGGATAATACATTAAGCATTTATATTTATTTTGGTATTTTTACCTTGCTGGACAGCAACATCCATTTTCAGTTATCCTTAATCACGTAAATTATTGGGTATATTTATGCCTATAAAAACCTAATTTTTAATTTTTTTATGTGATACCCAATATTTTTTATATATTCTGTAAACGTTTCAGCCAAAAATTCCTTGTATAAAAATTATTAAAAAAATTTGGTACAGCTAATCCTGTCATCCATTATATCCTATTTTGATTGCTCTTCTCGGATTTTAAATTTCCAATAGACTAACCTTTTTGAGCTGAAAATTTGTTCATTACTTAATCACAATATAATTAGCTTTCAAACAAATTTTCATGGTAAAAAATACTTCTTTTACTATTCCTTTCATATTTTGGTAATCCCTCCTTTGAGCACTTGATTTCCCCTTAATTTTTTCATGGTTTCTTCCCTTGGATCGTTCCAGCTACTTCCCCTTTGATTTTTTATTTTTTTCTCCCAAACAAAAATCTAGAATGTCCACATTACCTGCTTATATAAGCATTTTTTTTCAATTTTTTCTTCACAATTTTGACCCAAAATGGAAGGTAAAGTTTTGCAAATTTACCCTATAGTTTACTCAAAAAATTTTAGCTACATATTTAATCATTTAATATTTTTTCAGATTTTTTTCAAAGCTATATCCAGCTTTTAGATAAAGCTGTCCACTTTGGTGGGGTCCACTTGCATCAGCTCTTGCACGATTTTTCCAAACCATGTTACTTTATTTAATGGGTGTTTAATTACCCTAGGTAACTAGCTTAATTAGGGGTTAACGTAGCTATTAAAAAATTATTAAAAATTCCAAAAGCTGCTTGACCGTGCGCCTCTCTCCATACTCCATTGTTGTCCATTAATTGATCACATCTCTACGGTCCAGATCTGATGCCTTTAGCCACGAATTTTCACTCTAATTTAATGCACATTTAATCCCCTTAATCCATATTTGACTTTGGGTACATATTTTATTAAAAAAATATTTCACAAAAATCCACTTTAGGAGCTAGTTTGGACATCCATTCCATGCCACCTATTTCATGCTCCTTTGAGCTAATCCAATAACCTTTAAATTATATCATTAATCACTAGATTCTATCATAATTAGATTATCCAAGCTTCTCATTGCATAGATCTCATAATTTTAACCCATTTATTTCAAATTTTATCTCAATCCAAATTTTCTAGCTCAAGTTATGACCATTTGAATTTTTAGACGGTGATAATCAACTTTCACCCTAATTTCATCCTTAATTTCATTATAATTTTCATAATTCATCATTTTCATAATATTAAGCACAAAATTATGTGCTTATCTTTCAATTTTTATCTTAATCCACCTTCCCAGCGTCGAATTATGGATTTTCTAGCAATTGCCTCATTTAATCCATAATTAACATCATAATCTCCATTAGTTAGACCATAATACATGAGATAATTATCCTCAATATAATCACATTCCCTAATCCTCATTAAGCCTCTTTAATCACATTGGCCCATATCGGCTTATATTGATCATTCATAATCACTTGCCCTACTTGCAATAAATCGTCAATATTGCAATTGGAAATCATTCATAGTTCTACTAAATTATACTTGATTTATATTTATATGCTAATTGCATATAATTAAACCTTACTTGGGTTTGGTTATCACAAAACTATATCTCATTGGTTCCTTTTCATTAGATTATGCAGAGATTTACTAATCCAAGTTCAATAGTCCTTATATATGTCTTCCAACGCATATAAAGTTAATTACTCCCTATTCAATTGCTATGTTCTCATGCCATTAAATAAAATGAAATTTATAAATTCATAACTTGTTCATGACTACATAAGGTTTAACGGTATATTCCTATCCATTAAACAACTCCCCTTAACAAAGAGAAAACCTATGCCCTACATATAGATCTATCAGAGATTTTCCTTTTCTAAGAATTAATCATGCAAGTAAATCATCTTACAACGTAGCTAATCTGTAAAAAATATTAAATATCATATGCAAGGGTAAATCTACACATACAATCATATAAAAATCAAATCTTCATTCCTAAAACTTCAAGAACCAAGACAATATAGTTTAGGGTTCAATTCATCTTAACTATCCATCTAATGGAAGTTTAGGTCAAAGATATGGCATAAAAACCTTGTACATCCATTATTAAAGTCTTCAGGAAAACAGAGAAAAGGAAATAGAAATATGAAGAGAAAAGTGAATTTTCAAAGTTTCCACCAACAGGTTCGGATCTTCTCTTCAATCTGCGCTTGAAACTAGTTTTGTTCCTTCTCTATATGTCTGTTTCGTCGGCTCTCTCCTCCCACACACAAATCCCTAGATTTCTATTTAAATTGGTTAGCCTGCGCAGCACACGTGCAGAAACCCGCCCGTACGGATTCGTAGTGGCACCTAGGCACTAACTCTCTGTGTGTCGTGTAACTTAGAAACCTTTCGAAATAACCTGAAAACTCATGCCTTGGTGCCAACTCCCTGGAAGCTTTATGACCTAGAAACTCTTCCAGAATTCGTCTATATGCTAGTAAAGTGGAGCCTAGGCACCCCACTCCAACGCCTGGGCGCCAACTCATTGAAAGAATTATGTCGTTTATGGTGTTGGGTATTCTTGCTAAGGCATGTAGCGTGGTGCTAAGGCGTGAAGGGTGGCAAATGGGCGCCAGCCTACTTGCCTCTTTACTTGGCTTTGTTTTGCAATTGATTCACTCGCATGCCTGTAATTGTTCGTCCTTCCTGCAAAAAATGAATGAACTAAATAAAAGAATTAAAAATGTCTAATTTATACTAAAAAGTGCATAAAAACTACGTAATGCTCCTAAAATGCAAAGCGAGTAAAAAATTAACTAAATGATGTAAACTAAACCTAATCTCTTGGACTAACATGCAAAACTGGTCTTAAATGGGCCATGATTACTCGCATTTTCACGAATTATCAAATGCATATAGTGTTTTTTTAATCTAGATATTATATATTAAAGAAGAATAAATCCGAAATTATCTTTGCACCTTCTATTAAGATCTGCAAGACTTATTCTAATCTTCTGAATCATCTATTCTCATAAAATTAAGTCCATTAGAATCTATTAAGTTTTGTGGCCATTTTTGAAATTTCTCAGAGTCATCACACTTATCATGGTTAAGATTTCTGAGTTTAATATCTTAATTGTTATATATTAGACTTCTACCACTCGATTCCTTCATTTAATATATGAAATCATGTTGAAGTAGAAACTCAAAAACCCGATGAGTGTTGAAATCATAAGATATTAAATTAATGCAAAATATCTTTCTAAAATAAAATAAACCACAATATTCTTTGCATAATTCACATGTTACATCCTAGATACTATATTATGAGTTTTGCCTAGCTTGTTTGTAAAAAAATTCAAAGTCAAAACAATATTGTACTTAAAGTCTATCAAAAAAAAGTTAATTAAACCAAAAGAAAGAAGAAAAACAAAGCATATTGGTTTGCTAGTTTCATTAGTGTCTTGAACATTTCAAGCAACTTACTATGTCACTTCTTGCCTTATGTTCTTCGCTTTCTTCCACCATAGGACCTTAACCCAACAAAGGACTTTCTAAGATGCTCTAGGACATGTACAACAAATGTTTACATCAATCTCCCACAGTTACTTGTGAAAACTAGATTCAATGCACATTAATTGCGCGACTCCAGGCACCAACACGGCCTAGGCTGTGTTAGTCTCTAGGTTATGTAATTTGATGGCTTTTTAAGAGTTTCAATGCATGACATGCCCCAATCCATGATGAATCTTCCATGACACATTCTAGGCCATTAATTTTTTTACCTCCTTTCGAATCTTCTAAATAACCAATTTAGATGTCCACATGCTTCAATTCTCCAAGAATCATATGAGCTTTACACCAATGTCAGCTGCATTTGCATGAATCAATCAATCTTAAGTGTTTTGTGCTAAACAAAGTTAAATCAATCAACATATGATTCAAATTATTTCATCACTCGAATTCTAAACCAATTATATAGTCTAAAAATTAGTAGGATAAATTTTTCTCCATACTTAAACTTTTGCTTGTTCTCAAGTAAATACAAAAGAATATAAAATCAAAGCATAATATTTCATAATTGGGCCTTTCAATAATTTTGAGCAAAAAGTGAGTATCACCTTGTATGAATCAAGAATTAGTAAGATAGTAAAACAAAAAAAATTTCTAAGCCTTCACTTATCAATAATCCCAATCAAAAATCCTATCACACTTCACTAATATTATATACAATCACTTTTTTCTACCTTAAAAAATTAAACGTTAGGAGTTCAAAAACTTTGTAAAAAAAATTTCTATCTTTCAAATAACTCTCCCCTCTCCATCATTGTTGCATCAATACACATTCAACAATTCAATTCTTTAATGGTAATAATCTAGAAAATTATAAGTCAAATACCTTACGTAGATCTCATCAAATCCAAGTATTGATTCTTCCCCCATCGACTTACTCTACTAGTTCATAGAATTATAAAGACTTAATGGGACAATGGTTAGGTTTAACTTAGATGTTAAAAATTTAGAATTGAACCATTTCTATACTAATTTGAGCCTTTTATGCAAGCAAAAAATGAAATAACATCACCCTTACTATCTTGATTCTTCTAAGAGCTCATTATTATCCTTGGTTCAATTTTTTTAACATAAATCAAGCATTAATTTTCCTCAACATATTTCAAGACATCTAGAAAAAAATTTTCCCAAGTCATGTGCTTAGCTTAATTCTCATTACTGTTTTCAACTCAAAATTCAAATTCAAGGATCATTCAACTCAATTAGAGGAAATTAAGAATCAGTAAAAATCAAATTTAAGCTGTGGGGAAAATAATGATAATTCATTCAACACTAAGCTCATTATCAAGCAAAAGAATATTTTAATCACATTCTACAAACAAGTCAAGTTGAAGATTAGTTATGGAAATCCTTTAGCAAGAATGAGTTTTTCATGCATATGGGGGAAAACTACCTTCTTTAATTCATTAGTTGTGTGTATTAGAAATAATTTTTAACAATTAGAGAGAATTACTCTGAATTTGAAATAAGACATAATTAGTGTATCAGTATATTAGTTTCATCAAGTGATTTAGGACAAAATTATGAGTATTTTTAATAAGTACATGCTCAAAAATAAATTCGATATCTTACCAAAGTTAAGTCATTCACCTAACTCATAGTTTTTGAAGTCCAAATAAGACTAATGTCAACGCTCATACATATTTTCAATAAAATTCAATAGAAAATTTTCAAAATATGATAAAAATTTAGTGCAATAATCATTCAATACAAACCTCAATTGAAAAAAATTCAAAAAATAATGCAACGCATTCATTCCCACACTTAGAGGTGATATGTCCTCAATATCAAGAGCAATTCATTCAAAAAATTAAGTAAGCATTTTCAGTAAGTACAAATTATCAAATTCCCTATTAAAGTGTTTAAATTTTGAATTATATTCTGTCTCGAGATACTCTTTATAAAATAACCATCAAGATTTCAATAAGTATCAAAATTCTAAAAAGAAATAAAATAGAAACAATAAAGCAAACTACTATTTTTCTAGAACAAACATCGAGTCGCCTTATAAGCATTGCTTGGTTTATAGTCCTCAGTCTAACTCCACTTTAATCCCTACGAATCAACTAACTCCAGCTTTTGTATTGATTTGATTCTTTTCGTGCCTCCAATTTTGCATGCATGATTCTTCTTTTGAACTAAATTTCAAATTCACTTGATAATTCTTTTTTTTTTATATAATAAACCACCGCAGTTTTTTTAAGAGGTCGATAAGCTAGTTTGTCATGTTCGCTCTTCTGTTTGTTAAATTTCAACTATTTTAGTGGTTTTGATCTTTCAATTTTAGGTGATGGCAGAGTTTTAGCAATTGTTTGATTCAAACTTTTCATAGTTTTTCCTTCCCCATGAACTATTTTGTTGGACTAACTAATCTTTCTTTATTCCATGCCCCCTTAACCACATTAATCCGCTTGTAAAAATTCTTAAGAGGAGAGTTGTCTAGCTTTGAGGACAAGTTGAACTCCACATTCTCGTCTCAAACTATTAATATAAGCTTGTCATGCTTTATGTCAATAATAACATCAGTTGTTACTAAAAATGCACTTCCCAGTATGATTAGGGTTCGATGATCCACCTCCATATCAAGCACAATGAAATCCACATGAATGAAAAACTTTGACCTTCACAAGTACATCTTCTATGATGACCATAGGATATTTGATGGAATGTGTTGGTCCTGAAGTTATGACAATTACTCAAAAGGGAAGGGGTGAATTGGGTATTTTAAAATTTTTCACTTAAACAGAAATTTATTCCTATTTGGTTTAATCCTTTTTAATGAAACAAATCAGACATAAGGAGAGTAAGGAAACAATGAAAACAGAAATGCAAATCACAGCAGTAGACAAGATTTTATAGTGGTTCGAGCAACTCCCCTACTCTACTCTTCCAAGCTCATACCCTTTATGACTTGGGTTCCACTATGTATTCTCAAATACAACTAGAGAAACAGCTCTCTTCTAGATTCCAGCTCTAACGGGCGTGTATAAATCACAGCACAAGTAGGTGATAAGTCCCACTTAAATCACACTCTACTTTGCTTTCACTTGGTTCAAAATTTCAATAATAAACCAAGTATCAAATACACATATTAATGCAAATAAGAGAGTCTACACTTTATAGGTTGTGTTGGCAGATTCAGCTCATGGAAGAACTTGTAAAAGAAAACATTTGAATAGCGTTAGAGCATACAGCAAGTTGGAGCTTTGTTCTTCCCCTGAAAACTTGTGTTAATCACTTTAAAGCTTGAGGTGATGGTTGTTGAATCTCAGTTAATGCTCTATCTAACCTCTTTTACATTCACTTGAATGCATATTCATAATGGTGGAGTAAATTCAAACATTTGGAGGTAGGTGTCGTACATTCCGACCATTGAGACCCAAGTTGCAGATGAAGTCGACCTCGGGTGAGACTTCACCCAAGTCGCATACTGAAGTAGACTTGGGGTGCAACTTCAGTCTCCAGCAAACATCTCAAGTTCTTTCTTAGGTCGACTTGGTCCTGGACTTGACCCAAGTCGCAGGTGAAGTCGACTTTGGGTGCGACTTCACTTTTTGTATTCACTTGATGAACTTGGATTTTTTGGAAATCAGCTTGATATTGATCTTTTATCTATTCTTCCTCCGATTCATTTGAACTTTGAATCTTTGACATGTTCAATTTCTTGGAGTTCTTATCTTCATGTCTTGGTTTTAAGGTACTTTGGTAATTTTGATTAGTAATCCTTAGAAATGGCCAAATGAGCTTTCCTTGATCATAATATAATCTTGAATGGCTTTATCATGTAGATTTGCTTGTCTTAGACTAAAATAATCTTCAATCTGACTCAAGTCGGATGCCTAGGTCGACTTGGGTTCCAACTTCACTCAAGTCATATGTGAGGTCAACTTGGGTATGCGACTTCAACATCTTGGATTCCCAATTTCAACGATGGAAGTTCTGAGTCCACGAAGTCGATGATGAAGTCAACTTGGGCTTGTGACTTCACTCAAGTCACTCGTGAAGTTGACTTGACTCTGTGACTTCGCTTGTTTTGGATTCGAGTTTCAACGCTAGATGTTCTGGATTCTCGAAGTCGATGCTGGAGTCGACTTGGGTCTGTGACTTCACCCAAGTTGTAATTGGAGTCGACTTGGCTATGCAACTTCGTCTGCCTTGAATCAATTTTCAGTGCTAGATGGTTTTTCTTCTTTCAAGTCACTTTTGAGGTTGACTTGGGTATCGACTGATGCGCACCAAGTGCTTGTCGTTAAGAGAACTGTGATCACCAGTTTAATTAAAATGAACCGAAACACATTAAAGCTACCACTATACGGGTGATAGTGTAGAATAACGGTGAATCGGGTCGAATCCATAGAGAGGCGATGTAGTTTTGAATTATTTTTAAGAGAAAGAGAGGGTATAGAGAAGAGAGAAAGAGAAATGAAAGCAAAAGGAAAGATATTAGAGGAGTAAGAGAGAGGAGAGAGAGAAGAAGAGAGAAAATAGAAGAAATTAGAGAAAGACAGAGAGAAGAGAGAAAAAGAAGAGAGAGAAAGAAGTCAGAAAAAAAGAAAGAAATTAGATGAATAAGAGAGGAGAGAGAGAGAGAGAGAGAAACGTTAGAGAGAGAAGAGAGAGAAAGAGACATTGGGGAGAGAAGAGAGAGAAAGAAATCAGAGAAAAAGGAAAGAAATTAGAAGAGTAAGAGAGAGGAGAGAGAAGCAAAGAGAAAATAAAAGAAATTAGAGAAAGAAAAAGAAAGAGAAAAGATTAGAAGAGTTGGAAAGAAAGCGAGACAAAAAGCTAAAATAAAAGAAATTATAATTCCCTAACAACTGAATTAAAATTATTCTAAGAAAGTAATTAAAGCTATGAAATTTAACTATTAAAACAGGAAAGAGAATTATATTAAATTTAATCTAACAATTACAAAGCGGAAAATAAAACAGTAAATCTAATCTAAAAATTAAAACTACAAATTAAAGATTGCCAACTACGAAGCGCTACAAACCATAAAGCAGAAAATAAAATTTACATCACCCAAATTGAAGAGCAAAGCTCCACGTAATGAAAATTTTATTACTTGGTCCCCACCTCCTTGCTAGGGGGTCCCACAAAATGGGTCCCACCCAAGGGAAAGGATTGCTTGTGTTGTGTGTATGTGGGGTGTGTTTTTCTTGGGATGAGTGGAGGCCCTTTTATAGTTGTGGGAGGGGCCTCCCTCCATTTTGGCTTCCGACGTGGGATTCTCTGCTTGAACGGCACTGTAGCTACCCTTTTCCATTTATCGTAGCCTTGCCTTCTGCTATGGTCGATGCTATTGAGTTGGAAGGCAGCCATGAGTATCTTCGAACTAGGGAGAATGGTGGAGAGATGGATTGCTATTTTGGTTGATTGGATTTGAGGCCAGCCGAAATTTCTGGTTCATGGCCGACAGAAATTGAGTTTGGGCGATTTGATCATGGCTGCCGATTTTAGCTTTAGAGATTTGGGTTTGAAAGGTGCTAGATTAAATTTCTGCTACAGCTTTGTGGCCGTCGGATTTTTCTTTTTCTTTTTTTTTTCTACTGGAATTTAGCAAAAAGGTGTTGTTAGTCGGATTCACGGTGGGCCATGACTGGACGCAGGTAAGTTGGATGCTTTCAAATGCGTTTTTGATGGTTGCTTGGATCTGTTTGGCTGGCTGAGAAAGGGGTTGTGGCTGGACGAATTTGTGGTTAACGTTGCTATTCTGTTATTGCTGCTGGGAATCGAAAAAATGGAGGGGCTATTAATAATGCTAACTTGATTGATTTTTGGAAGTTTGAAAAGGTGCTACAGGATACTAGATTCGGTGGCCGGTAGCGAGCAGGTGGGGTACTGGGGAAGACAACTTACTAAAATTTTGTGGTGCCAAGGCTGCCGATCACTTCTAGATTTTGATCGATGTTGTTAGTTTGAATAGCTGCTGAATGTGAAATGCCATTTTTTTGGAGCTTCCAGATTAATACCAGTGAACGACAGTCGAAATTTGGCGTAGCTGCTTAGAGGGCTGTTGGTAGGGAGAAAAATTTGTGGCTGCCTATTCGATCGATGAGGGACTAGTTGGGATTTCTCGTAATGGGTTGCTGCGATTGAAGATGCGGTGGGCTTATGTGAATAGACGGCGATGGCGATGTAGTCTTTGCTGGTGGGTTTCAGCGTACGGCAATGGCTTTGCTGCTGTTGCCGAATTAGTGGGTTTTCTTCCATTCATTGATTGAAGCTTGAATGGAGGGTGTGGCTTTTCTTCCCAGCCGCTACTCAAACCGATGGAGGTGGGCAGTTGCTTCCATTCATCGAAATCCATGGCTGCCGATTCTATTGCTACCCTTTTGTGCGGTGCTTGTCTGCTTAGATTTTCATGGCTGTTGGCTGCTCGTGCTTTGGCCGTGCTTCCATGCTACCAATTTAGGGAAGATGGAGCACCATAACAGGTGCTCCGGTGGTGCTCCAACCATCTGTACTTATGCAAAAAATAAGAACGTGATTTTCCATATTTGATTTCTATTAAAATAATTTTAATAAACCCACATAGACTTTTAATTTACTTTTGAGTGCTTGTTGAATTTATTTTATTTTATCTTAAGATTTTATAATGGTTTACTTTGCACCCATATTTCAAAGTTAGCCTATTTAATCCCTTTTAGCATGTCTAATTATTTTTATAATTTCAT
>JAXCLR010000073.1:36158975-36200796 GCA_035584095.1 Annona squamosa | reverse complement strand
TTTTCCTCCCCAGGAGAGAAGCCTCTCCTTCCACCCCTGCACTTTCCGCCAAATGCAATCTTTTAGTCTCATGCACAACTCCTTTTTGGATCTCCCCAACCATGCCGGAAGTCAACGAGAGTCATGCTTGATACGATAACAAAAGCAGAAAAGTCAACAACATGGTAACATTTAATGCAAGCAAGAAGAGAAAAGCTATGTCTATGAATCACATACATGCCACCTACAAAATTGATGGCTAATATTCGCGTTCACCATTGCTAAAGTTGCAAAGTTGAAAATGGGTCACATCAAAATTACGTGTGCAGCTAAAGTAATAAAAAATATTACTACTATATAAAAAAAAGAAAAATAAAAAGAGGATAGCAGCATGCATGAAAGATTAGACACATGCTTTACAACATTGAAGACATTAATAGCAGGATATGTGGCTCATTGATGGCTTTTCATAGCCACTTATAAGGAGGTGGTAGACGCATACTTTTTGGACGGGAGAAATGAGCCAATTAAAAGGCTACACGGGTAAAGCAACCAACTGGATTGTGGAACCAGATTTCTTAGCAATGCAAACCCACAAACCCGCTTAACATTCGTCGTTGAACTCCGGCTCCGCGTGAACATTGCTTAGAGAACAAGTTATTTACCCGTAGAACTATCCACCCTAGGTCATTCAAAGTCTATACATAGCTTTTTCGGACACTCATTTGAAACACGACTCCCATATGAGAAGTTCCCAAGCTTCTCAACTGCCCTCCTTAGCTTGCCTTTCTCTTTTTTTATCTGATCTCCCTTCCCTTAAAAAAAACACTTTTCCTAAAAAAAAAAACACTTTTCCATCTTCTTAGTTTAGATTTAGAGTTGAAAATTTTCACTTTACCCCATTTAAAATTTTTGGGTGGCAAATGATTTAAAATTTGGGGTTAAGTGTTTCTTCTTTTTTGAAAACAATCATTTTTGAAAAATTACTTTATCCTATGTAGAAATTGTTTGTCTAGAGTTCATGGCAAAATCTAATATGGGATAGGTAAATTGGGATCTTTAAAATTCTTTTGGTAGATAAAAATTTATCCCTTTGTAATCTTTGTTTCCTTAAATGAAAACAGGGAAAGTAATAGAGCAAATAAAATCACAAATAGGAGACAAAAGAAATTATAATTGTTTAGGAAAACCCTTCTTACTTCATTCTTTCAATAGCACAATCTTGTGTCTTGGGTTTCACTATTTCATTAAATATACCACTTAAAGTCCTTGCTTTTTTCTAGATTATAGCTTTAAGGAGCCTTTATAGTCACAGCATAAGTAAATGTTAAGACTTACTCCAACCATATATTACTTATCTTCATATGGCCTTAGTCTCCTACATTAAGCCAAGTGGTAATATAACAAATTAAATCACAAAGAAGGTTTACACATTATAGATTGTGTAAAGAAGATTCAACACAGGAAAGAACTTTTGAAAGCTTGAGATTGATGACATGTTATAGCTCTTGTAGTGAATAATGAAGTTCTTCTTAGTAAAGCACTTAATGGACACTTGATTGCTTTAGGAGGAAAGATGAATGTTGAATGAAGGCTCTCACTAAACCTCATAATTTCCTTTGAAGTGCCTTAAATTGATGAGTTATTTGAACATTAGAGGGTAGGTGACGTGCACTAAATGTGCAAACATTTGAAAATTTTTAACTATTACAGTGCAAGTCGCAGATAGAATCGAACTTCGAGTGCGACTTCACCCAAGTTGCATATCGAAGTCAGCTAGGGGTGCGACTTCAATTGGGGTATTTTCTCTTCTTAACTTCTTTGAAAATAGTGCTCCCCAAGTTCTAACTTGGGTTGACTTAGTTCTCGAGTCGCATATAAAGTTGGCTCCGGGTGTAATTTCACATGTAACTTGTCCAGTCAGTAGAAGTATGTAATCCCTAAGTTGACTAGACTTTGGAACTTTGCCCAGATCGCTGTGAAGTGGACTTGGACTTCATTTCTCCTTTGACATCATGAACTTAATGAAATACATCTCTTCAGCTTTAATCTTTTGAGTACCTAACTCGATTCTGTTGGCCCCGAGTTAATGGCAAAACCCAAGAGGGGAGGGGAGGGGTGAATTGGGTTCTTAAAAAATTTCTTTGGTAACTTAAAAACTTAACCCCTTAAAAGTTTAATCCCCTTGATTGAAAAAACAAAATGAAAAGCAATATAATGTAGAGAGCAGAAATAAAAATCAAGCAGACAAGATTTTTATAGTGGTTCGGGCAACCTCCCTACTCCACTCTTCCAAGCTCACACTCCTTGTGACTTGGGTTCCACTATTGTATTCCTCAAATACAATTAGAGTCACTGCTTTCTTCTAGATTCCAGCTCTAGAGGGCTTCAATAAATCTTAGCACAAGTAGGCGATGAGTTCCACTCCAATCACACACTACTTTGCTTTCACTTGATCTTAGTTTCTCAAACTAAATCAAGTTTAATACAAATAAATGAAATAATAAAAGAAGTCTACACTTTACAGATGTGTAGAAGCAATTTGGCGCAGAGAAGAACTCGTAATGTAGGCTTTGAAGATTCAGAAATTGAACTCTTGCAGTTTGAAGCAAAGTTCTTCCTCTTTGAAAGGCTTGATCTCTTTGAAGCTCTTGAATACAGGAGTTAAACACACTTAATGTTTTTCTTCTTCTTCCCTCGTCTACAATGACTTCCTTTTATAATTGTGGAGGGAATCCGAACGTTTGAAGGTAGGTGGCACGCATTAATTGCGCCAATGTTCGAATAATATCCGACCGTTGCGACCCAAGTCACAGGCGGATCGACTTCGGATGCGACTTCTCCCAAGTCGCAAATGGAGTCGACTTCGGGTAAGACTTCGCCTTCCGTAGCGACTTCAAGTTTCAAGTCGGGTCGACTTGGGTATCGACTTGACCCAAGTCGCAAGTGGAGTCGACTTCAGTGTGCGACTTCACTTCGTCAGTTGTCTTGAAAACTTGGAGATGCTTTGTTTTGCTTAGACTTCTCCATTCCTTCAATTCTTTTACATTTTTCATATCTTCTTTTGAATCATTGTCTTTATTTTAGCTTGCTTTCATTAGCTCCATGATTTGCAATCCTTTGAACCCATGAGTCTTGAATCATTGTAATCTTGAACAATCTTCTTGGTTGTGTTTATGCATCTTTCTTGAACTTGGATTGGTCTTCAATTTTTGTAGACCTTGTGAATCTTGGAGAACTTGTCTTTGATTCATCCTTCTTGCTTTCAATACTAGTCTTCATGATTTGAGTTTCTTCAACTTGAAATATGCTTGAAGCTTTACTTTGAACTTAATAGACTTAAGTTGATAATGAGCTTGTATCCTTAGTTTGGTCTTTGAGAAAACTCAAGTTGATCTTTGGAATGAGCTTGAAACTGCATCTTTGAATTTTGAAAACGTCAAGTCGAACTTGGGGTCGACTTCGTCTGCGACTTCACCCAAGTCGCAACTGGAGTCGACCTCATTTGCGACTTCGGCATTTTGCTGCCCCGAATTCAACTCTGGAGTGATTTTGCCGTCTGAAGTCGATGCTGGAGTCGACTTCGTTTGCGACTTGGATTCCCAAGTCGCAAGTGGAGTCGACTTGGCCTGCGACTTCACCTGCTCTTCTTCCAATTTCAACTCTGGACGGTTTTGACTCCTTGAAGTCGATGTTGGAGTCGACTTGGAGAATGACTTGGCCTTCCATGCTCTATTTTCTTCAAATAGATATCCCTTAAACACTTCCACAAACATGTTAGTAGCCAAGACCTACTCAAATTGATTTGTTAATCATCAAAACATAGATTTAGCTTATTTTCCACATATTTTCAACAGATTCGACTTGGTCATGGACTTCATCTAAGTCACTAGTGAAGTTGACTTGCAAGTTCGTTGTTTGTTTGAAGCTTTGAATTTCGTTAAAGATGCTTCTTTATTCTTGATTAATCTAGTCTTGTAATTGAGTCGACTTGACCTTAAACTTCACCCAAGTAGCTAGCGGAGTCGACTTAGGTATGAACTTTGTTTTTTAGTACTTAGTGTAGAAATCATTGCTCGAATCTCAAGAAACTTAAGTTGAAGTTTGAGGCCAACTTGGCCTTTGACTTTGCTCAAATCACAAGGTGGAGTCAACTTGGGTCTACGATTTGACTTGCCTGTACTTCAGCCCTTATGATCTTTCATCTTGTGTTCCTTTTTTAAGTCGACATGAGTGTAGACTTAGCCTAAGTCATATGTCTAAGTCAACTTGGTCATGAGACTTGGTCTACCATGGTTTGATATTTGAAATTTCTCACTTGAAATCATTTAGCTAGATGTGTTAGTCCTTTTTAATGTTCAATTTGAGTTGTTAATCATCAAAATATATATTGCTCTTGATTTTCTAGTTGAGTTCACAATAGATACTCTCCAGGTGGCCGATTGAAACAAAATGCAGAGTTAACTTCTGTTTTTTAATAAAAATCATTTTATGCTAAAAATTAATTTTTCCCATGTAGATAATCTCAAGGTGGTGAATTGAGTTCAAACATGGGGTTAAGTACTTCCCTCTATTTTATAAAAATCTTTTTTGTTAAAAAATTACTTTTTCTATGTAGATAATCTCTAAGTGGCAGGTCAAATTGAAACGTGAGATTAAGTATTTTCCTCCTATTTGTTTATAAAATTCATTTTTGCTAAAAAAATTACTTCCCAATGTAGATAATCTTCAAATGATGGATTGAATTGAAATGTGAGGTTAAGTGTTTTTCTCTTTTTTAATAAAAATTATTTTTGCTAGAAAAGTACTTTTTCACATGTAAATAATCTCTGAGTGGGGGATTGAATTGAAATGTGGAATTAAGTATTTCCCTCTTTTTATATAAAAATTATTTTTGCTAAAAAATTACTTTTTCATATGTAGATAATCTCCGGGTGGGGGATTGAATTGAAACATGGGGTTAAGTATTTCCCTCTTTTTTTATAAAAATTATTTTTACTAAAAAACTACTTTTTCCCATATAGATAATCTCTAGGTTGCAGATTGAATTGAAACGTGGGGTTAAATATTATCCTCTTGATTTATTAAAAAAATCATTTTTATTTTTATTCATATGGACCTTGGTGTCTAAACAAAGCCGCTGTACAAACTCATTGTGTTGCCAACATGGAATCATCAAACCCCACCTGGTTTTCCCGATTTGATCAATCAGATCATGATAGATCTACATATATCCTATCCTTGCTTAAGAAAAAGGTTTTCATAGTGGTTCTAATGCAGGCGTTTTGCCCTCACATGGGGAATATGCATGATCCGCAGGATCTACTAGGCGGTAACAATCTATGGACGTGAAAAATTCAAAAGAGGGTGAAGTTATTTTGCATTAAAAAAAAAGTATGGAAAATATTTTTTAAAGAATAATTGGGAACTTATAGATCCATTACAATCTATACACATGTAAATTTTACACAACTCACATCTAGAAGCTAGGTAGGTAACTTCCACCCATGCCTCTAGATTGGGCCTAGTCCAACTTATATAGATCCATTTCAGTTCATTTGTGTGTAAGACACCTAGCTCGAGTTTAAAACCCTCTGGTTGACATAATTGAGCCTAAAACCTTTCAAAAGGCCCAGTTGAGCCCAAAACATTTCAGCAAGCCCTGCTGAGCCCAAAATTCCCAAATAACCTAGAGTAGTTAAAAAACTTACCAATAAACCCATTTGAGACTAAAACCCTCCAGTGAGCCCACTGGGCAAAGTTCTCCACATTGGGGCCCACAACTACCCGCTGGCCCACTTAGACTTAGAACACTCAAGTTAAGCCTAGTCCGACCCTCTTGAAAACTTCCAAAAGTGGCCTAATGATCCTAAAACCCTCCAATAACCTCATCAAAGGGTAGTTTGAAGCATCCTAGTTGGGCCTTCAACCTTCAAAGCTAGTTCATTTGGACTTGAAGCCGTCAACAAGCTTATTCGAGCCCACAACCCCCTGGTTGGACTCAAGGCCCTTTCAGCTAACTCAGTTAGATCCAAAGCCCATGAAGACCAATCAACCTAGCCGAACTAGGTCCAAAACTTTACAATATGCCCACTTGGGCCTAACTTCTTCAAGATGACCAATTGCCCAAAATGCTTGAGTCATCCCAATTGGGCCCAAACCTTTTTAGTTGGTCCACATTGGCCTAAACACATTTGCAACATTCTATTAAACCCAAATTTCTTAGTAAAACGATCCATTCTTTTGATCCAGAGGTTGTATGTGGAATAACTGGCCTGTTATGTAAATCCAGAGACTAAATGCGGGAGACGCTGATTTTTTATATAAATATAGAAGCTGAAAGTGGAATACACTAGTCTACTATTTAACTCCATAAATTGAGAACAAACTCAGCTTACTATGTAGGGTCGCTAGTATAGTTGACAGACCTCTTACTAGTCCCAAGTCAAGCCATTGCTGATCAAAGGGCTAAGCGTAAACTCACTTTGAGTCATGACGCCTGATGTCAAGTACTTTCTCCTTTTTGAGTCACAGTGCATGGCGTAGTATACTCACCATTTTTAGGTCACAGCGTGCGGCGAAGTGATCTATATTTATTTTTGTTAGTCATATTGTGTAGGTGACGTGCAACCTTTTTGAGTCACAGCATGTGGCGTAGTATACTCTCCCTTTTTTAGTCACGACGCGTAGCAAAGTGATCGATATTTATTTTTGTTAGTCGTGACACCTAGTGACATACACTCATTTTTGAGTCACAATGCAGTGCGAAGTGTACTCATCCACTTTATATTTTGTCAGACATAATTTTTTATGCATGTGTAAAGTCATAGAAAGACCTTCTGTACATTTTATCATCATTTTAATAAAATTATCATTTTTACGGACTATTGTATTCAACTCTTTTAATCGAGAATTTTCTCATTAAAAATGTAAAACATAGTATGGAACACGATGTAAAATACTTGTGTGATATACTTTTCAGACTTGATTAAATGTATTAGATACTTTAAAATTCATTGGGGGAATTAATTGAGTGTTTATTTTCTAAAAAGTACCAACACAAACAAGTTGATCTAAACCCAACCCAAAAAAGAGACCAAAATAATCATTAAGATACCTTTTTTGGATATGAATACCTATAAAAGAGGAGCTCATGATACAGGTCGGACCCACCTTTTCTAGGAAGCAACTTTTGTGGAAAATTTTTAAAGGTGTTTAGGAGAATTGCTTTAGGGAGTTTCGAAGCTTGATGTAGAAGATCCGTTGCCTTATGATTTTGTCAATGTAGATGAGTTGAATTGTGGTTTGCCTTTTGTACTCTGATTTGTTTGTATATTACCTTATTATTGATAGTGATCAAATCAAGAAGTGAATCAAGTGTATTGATTACTTCACCAACCACTACAACTAGGTCGAAATCCAGAAGACAGTTGCTTGAATTGTACCACAAAACTTGAGTGATTAAAGTTGACTAATAGAATCCAAGTCTGCATGCTTGGAGAGTAGAATAGGTTAAGGAGAGAAACCACTATAAGTGCATCATTTTGAAGATTTGATTTGTACTACGTTCATATGTATAATTGAATTACCATTGTTTATGTAAGATTTCTCTATTAGCTATTACATGGGAACAATAGAAAAGTTGCAATATAATAATACAATTAAACAATCAAATCAATAATATAGTTGCATATCTCATTAAGAATTTTGAATGATATTATATGGAGAGTGTTCACAATCTCTCCGCAAGCACACAGGTTGTAGATATAGTATACAAAATATTGATCCCACAAAAAATTCAAAACTTAAGATATTATCTTTAAACACTTACAACAAACACAGAGAGAAAACCAAGTAAGCATTAAACCACAAGATATTAAATTAACACATAATATTCTTCATAAATCAAAACCCATAATATCTGACACATTATGCACATCTACATCCTAAACCCTAGATTAAGGGTTTACCTAGCATGTTTATGATCAAATCTAAATTAAAATAAAAATGTATCTCAAATTCATCATAAACAAGATAATATAATCAAAAGAAAAGATGAAAAAGAAAGCTTATTGATTAGAAGCTCCAATTGTGTCTTGAATGCTTCAAGCAACTCGCGCCTCACTTCTTGCCTCATGCTCTATGCCTTTTCTCGATCTTCAGACCTTAACCCAAGCTCTAAGGATGTTATAGAATGCCTTGGGACATTCTTAGGATGTATTTATATAGAGCCCTTTGTGCATAGAGTCTAAATTATACATTAATTGCATAGCTAAGGTACCACACGGTTCAAACTATGGGACACTCTGGAGTGTGCTATTTCATGTGCAATTTTGCATAGTTTTGTCCTGTTTCACCCCAATTCACGCTGAAAATTTCTCGATACGTTGTAGGTTTCCTTGATCTTGTTTTAACTCCTTTAAAACCTTCAAAATCATTAAATCAAATGTAATCTTCATTGTTCAACCTTGAACTTCTTGAAACAGACGTATGTTATGCCGAATAAGTGGACCATCTTCAACTACTCGTAATGTTTTATCTAGGAGGAGTTACGAGAGCCACAGTATATTAACAGAAACATTTTTCGAGCCCGCTTGCATGACAACTAGGGTAAGCCCATTTAAGCTCGTTTTCAATGTCAAAATCTACTGTTTTTTATGATTCAAGGCCCCAAATTTACATGTACTTTTCTACTTTGCACGAATTAGTTAATTGTGAATCAATCAAAATATGATTCAAAATATCTTAAGCACTCAAGTTCTTCTCCAATTAATATTCTAAATACGTAATATAAAAGTGACTTAACAGAGAGTAATCTTATAGTAATTTATAAATTTCAAATTATACAAAATCTGATGGAAACAATAATGAGTATTGCAAAAATGTTATTGTAATAGATAAATAGTTAAATACACATGGTTAGATTTTAAGAAAAAAATGAAATTTAAAAAATAAAGAACCAAAATAAATAACAACCAAACACATGTCACAAGGCTTGAATAATAACTTTAGTGGTTGTCCAAAATAGAAATTCTGCTCCTGGTAAACAATTAAGAAGAGAAATAGGTGTTCGTTGCCCTGACTTGAAAATTGCTAGCAAGGTAATTAAGGTGAACTAAAAAATTACTTGTCTCTCCTTCCCCTTCCTCTTCTCTTTCTCCCTCCTTCCTGCCCACTCGCCCCTTAGCTACCATTAGTTTAGTCAGCCCCTATCTTACCATTCAACCATACCTACCTTGCTTTCAGACTGTCATTACTTTATCGTTTATCCCTTTCAACTCCCTAGTCTCATCTCCCCTCCAAGTACATTTATTTTTTCAAATTAAAAAAAAACTATTAATATATTTTGAAATTTCATAATTAGAATATATACTAATGTTGTTGAATTTTTTATTTAAATGTTTTGTCCAATATTCTCTATTGAATATAACTATTGAATGCTCTTGAATTTATTTATTTAAATTTTCGGATAGTGAAGCCATTGAATATTGTTGAATTTACTAATGTTGAAATTATTTATTGAATGCTACGTAATTTATAAATTTATATGTTTTTAAATTTTATAATTAATAGTAAAAATCTAGCCTTTTTGTCATTTAGATACTTTCTAAAATTTCTCTCTTTCTCATTTTTTCTTTCTAAATTCTCTCTATCTGAACTTGCTCTCTATGTATGAACTTTACATTCTATTTGTTTATAGTGTATGTACCCTCATACTCAAAACTTTACTAAATAAGTAGCTAAAAACTCTTTACTACAAACGATAAATGGAGCAAACTTTTAGGAAGAAAGTTAGAGAGTATCAACAACAACAATCTTCTTAAGAGCACACTTTGTGTGAGTAAGAAATCACAGCATACTGAAACAATCTTGACACAGTATAGCACAAGTGCTACAAGTCAAGTACTTGTCTTTAAGAGAATTATGATCAATAATTTAATTAAATTAACAATAAGAAAGAAGAAATGAAGGGGAAAAAGAGAAGATAAGGAGAGAGAGAGAGAGAGAGAGAGAAGACAGAAGAGAGGGATGCTGAAGAGAGGGACGCTAAAGAGAAGTAAGAGAGAGAAAGGATAAGAAAGGAGGGAGAGAGAGAGAGAGAATGCGGAGAAAGAGACAAATTAGAGAGAAGAGAGTGGAGAAGGTAGAGAGAAGAGAGAAGAGGTAGAAAGAGAAGGAAGAGAGGAATTAGAGAGAGATGAGAGAGAAAGAGAAAGAGGAGAGGAGAGAAAAAGAAAGGAGAAGATAGAAAAAAGAAATTATAATTAATTAACAATTTAGTTAAATTTATTCTAAGAAAGCAATTAAAAGCTATAAAAATAAATTTTTTCGATGAAAGCAAGAAAGAAATTACATTAAATTGAATCTAGAAATTACAAATCGGGAAATAAATCATTAAAGAAGCATTAAATTTAACCTAAGAATTAAAACTAAAATTTTAGAATTAACTACTACAAAACATTAAAAAATTATGAAGCAACAAAATAAAATTTTACATCATCTAGATATGAAAAGCAAATCTTCACCTTATGGAACTTTTATTGCTTGGGTACTTGATAGTAAGTCCCATAAGGAGTGGTGTCCCACTTCAAGAGAGAGAGAGTTGTGTCCACTAAGGTAAAGGGACCCTCATTTTATAGTGGTGGGGCACCCCTTACTAATCTTTGAAAATCTGACGTGGGATACTTGCATTGCTAGGTACAAAAGCTAGCTGCTTCAGTTGCCATGGGTTTTATCTTCCTTTCAATTTTCTTTTTCACTACCTTGCAAATGCTGCCTTGCATTCTTCCTCCTCTCTTTACCTTGTGTCATCACACTACTTGATTCACATAGTTGAAAATTGCAGTTTCCTGCTATTGATTTTTCTACATTGACAATAAAATAAAATTTTCTACTAGCATCTGTAAGATAGGCTACTTTGAATTTTTTGCTGAAAAAGAGATGTAGGGTTTCTTCTTGGTGAGTTGATTATGAATGGAAGACTAAATTTTTGTTACTTGGAGATGGGAGTTGCCCTCATGGAATTTTTTAACCAATACTGCAAGGTGACAAACTACATGGATTTGGAAAAAAGAAACTGTAGCAGCCGCAATTTTTAATTGCCAATCTAATTATGTATCATATATAATGAAAATTTTGGGCCAATAAAAAATTAGAATTTTATTAATGGCCTGAAATTATAAAATAAGAAAATGGAGATTTAATAAATAAATGTATTATTATTGAATGGAATAATAGAAAAATATATTATTTAATCTTACATTAATTAGTTTCCATCAAATGGTCTAATTTAAAGAGTTCGTTGATTTAAATTATTTAAATTAATGAATGACCATGATTTAATGGCTTAAAATGCATATGGTGGGTATAAGTTATAAAATTTAAAATTTTATGATTCATGATATGTAAAAATATATGGAAATGATGATGAATGTGATGACCATGGATTGGGCAGTTGATTAGATAGCCCGAATAGATATGGTTTGATTTTTAAATTTATATGGGCATTTCTATATAATTTTGGTGATAAATAGATGTAAAAAAATTAATTAGGAAAAAAGGGTAGTTGTATGACATGTATGGATGGTTGGAGGGCAATTTGAATGGCTTTAAGGTATTAAACTTGTTGAATTTTTAAGATGTGAAAACGAACGGAAGTAAAATCCTTAAGTTTTGAAGCTTAAAATCCATTATCTAATTGGCTAAATTTAGATAATGTATAAAAGCTAAAATTATACATAAAATATATATGGAATTTCAAGAAAGATAAATGGAGTTTATAAAGGACAACTAGGTGTAGGGTTAAGGTTGGCTACACTTATTAGTCTAAAGGGCTAAAGTATTAAATAAAATACATGTAAATGATGATGGAAGGTAAAATTAATGTTTAGATGGTAAGGTAAATGAATTTAATATAAAATACAGAGTTTATTAACTCAAGTAAGGAAATGAGAATGATAAGTACAAAAAAATATATGTTTCACATGAAAATTTTGATGTATCCAACTGCTTTGGAGAAAAATATATTGAATTTAAAGTTGAGATGATTAATTTGAACAAGAACTCCATTTTATATTATTTTAGTTTATGAAAACGGGAGAATTAGTTATGCAGCCATGTAGGGACCGTATAACTCCTGTCTTTTGAAATTTGTATTAAATGAAATTCATAAATGTATTGAGAGTATCAAATATGTGATTTAAGATTTATAAATAGCTTAGATTTTCTTTTATATGATATGTAAGTGGTAACCAAGATTATTTCGTATTCAAAGGATGAAAATGATGACAATTGGGAAGAAAACCCAATGGTTCTGGTTCAAAAATAGTTTAAATTCAGCCAACGGAGGTTAGCTCAGTTGGTGGCAGTACTAGTTGGGGTGCTGTCAGGTTGTGGGTTCAAACCCCACCGATAGCATTTGGTGTGGGCTTCTGTAACCCCTTTGCATATGTCCTCCTTGTTATAGAGGTATTTATACTTAGTCCATCAAGTACAAGGGTATCTATAATATGTCCCTTCATTGTGAGGGTTGTGAATGGGTTTGATTTGTAATATCAAGATGTCACAGGTGTATATAATAACAATAAAAAAAATAGTTTAAATTCTAGGTAAGTTAATTATTGAGGTTAATGAAAATACATGATGGAGATGGTGAAAGTTTGATAGAAACCTAATTGTTTAGGTGTGGTTAATATCTAATGAATTAGCGTGAAAACTATTTGATGTATTGTTTTAATTTGGGGTATCAAAAATAATGATATATTTGGATATATAATTTAACTTCCCAAGTTGAATGAATTTTTATTTATTTCTGTTGTAAGATGAGTCCGCAAGTCAAATATGATACAACGTATAATTTTCATCTTAAGTAACGTGGATTAAGATTTTACATGAATTGAAACCCCATGTATTATATGATATTTGAAGAAAAGCTAAGTTTATATGCATAAAAAGATAATTAGTATAATAACTATGATTTACTTATGCATATTATGAATTTAAATTTAAAAAAAGAAATGTTTAGATACCTGGGTGTCTAGTTATAAAGGAGATATGGTGTTTTAAAATGTGAAATAAGGAAATAAGTTGGTAGAGTTGGATGGCTTTAGAAAAATAAAAGAAGTGAAATTAGGATAAGAATCTTGATGGCTATGATATTATTGAAGCTAGTCCATAAAAAGATTCATGTTAAAGGCTAAAAGTATAGAGTAAGAAGAGTTATACCTACTTAATAAAATCGATAGCAAAGGATGTTATCACGTGAGGAAAAAATGGAATGAAATGATAAGGTAATCTATTTGGCTTTAGGTTGTCAAAATGAATGGTAAAGATTATCAAACTAAATAGCCTTTACGCTATGTAAAAGTTATTTTTATATTACGTAAAAAATTTATTTTGAAATATATGTTAATTTGTGTGTTAAATGTAAAATTTATGCATTATAAGTTTGTCTATGTGTATTTTGAGTACAAAAGGATGAAAAGGCTTTCACAAACTATAATACATGAAATTTTAGATTCAGTTCAAGTTTGGGTGTAATGAATTTCAAGGGTAGTTAGTTTATAAGGCTATGGTTCACTTAATTCGAAAGTATGATTAAGCTAATGGGAGTTAGGAATTTGGATAAGCAATTTTCAAGTTAGTGAATACTTGAACTCCATATACAAAGCTCTTAAAAAAAGAGTTTGTAGTTAAATGTATGATTAATCATGAAATAGGTATGTATAATAGGCTAAATAAATACTTAGATGGATTCTTTGTTGACTATGACAGAAAAGGGTAAAAGAAAGATGAAGGAAAGGGTAAGACAAAAGATGAAGGGTAAAGGAAAGATGGAGGAATGCTAAAGGAAAAAAAGTAAGCAAGCCCTTCAAAATTTTAATTCAAAAGAATTTTACAATAAGAAAATACATTACTTTTCATTTTATGAAATAACCAATAGATGATTAAGCTGTTTTTCTTTTATGTGTTTGAATGTGCCCTTTGAAATGACAATTTCTAGTTCATTTTATGATGTCATTCATATTTCTTCACCATAATCATGATTCATGGTATGCTTGTATGCATTAAATACTGTGTAGGGTGAGACAGGAGGTGATGTTTCTAAGACAACTGAGCCCAATCACCTAACCTCAAGTCTTAAGGATGGTGTCAAAGGCATTTCAAGTACCCTCTAGAGTTAAGTAGGATGTATATAATTCGTGCATTGTATTGTTACGTATGTAAGATCAGGAAAGTTATTATATGTAGATGATCACTTGGTAAGTGTCATATGCCGAAAGAGGAATAAGTCATAATGCATATATGCACTCATTTCATTTTGATACATGCATAAAAAGAATTTAAAATTTTAATGTTTCTAGCTAATGCAATGAGTTTTGAAATTTATGTGTACTTTTAAATGCTTGTTTGCTAAGTATTTTATATTCATTATTTTCAACTAACCAATGAATGTAAATAATGCAGACTTGATAGAGAAGAGTCTTCACTGCTAGTTAGGCAGTGAATGTATGATTTTTTAATAGTTTTGCTGCTCGAAAATTAGAAGATGGGATTGAAATGGCTATTCCATTTTCTTACCACAGAATTAATAGTGTTGCTACCAGTAATTGGACCACCAGTTGCTTTGTTACCGCTTTGGATTTTGGAAAATCGAATGGGGCTTTAAGGATTTGCTGCTCGAGATTGGGAAGACATGTGAATTGCTACTGACAGATGGTTAGATTGGCGACTTGGCTACTAGATTTTTGGGCAGTCGTTGCTATTGCAGATTGTATGGGAAAGGGCAGCCGCCTGGATCTAATGTGATGGCCGGTTGTTTTGTAACCAAGCATTGTGGAGAGATCGGTGGCTGCCATTGTTGCTGTATAAGCTGGAAGCTTGGACGGCTATAGGTGGAGTGGTGTTTATTGGTTCAAATGGGGGCAACCATGACCATCCCCAATTTGAGGAAGATGGAGCACAAGATTTGGTGTTCGATTGGTGAACCTCCCTCATACACATGCATAAAAATTAAAATGCTATAGCGTCATGTATTTTCTACCCAGCTAATTTCAATAAGCTAAAAATGTTTTCGAATTTAATTTTTTACCCTTTTGGTTTTTATTTATGCATGTATTTTGTATTTTGTAATTAATTCACTTTTATAAAATCAAATGGTGGCTTACTTTGGACCCGGCATTTTAAAATATAATTGTAATCATACATATTTATAATTTACCTAATTAAACTATTTTAAAATTTTCTCCAAATTATATTAATAGGATAATGCACATATCAAAGTTCATTTCTTAGCCTATTTAATCTCTCTTAGCATGTGTAATTATCTTCATGATTTATATTTTCAAAAAATTACAAATGACCCATTTATAGCAAAATTAAAGATTTTATGAAAAATATAATGTAATTAAAAATTACAAAATCACATAAAATCCGTATTTAATAACATTTTTATACTTAATAGTGAAAATTTAAAATAAAATTATATGTAAATTTTAAGTTTTATCAACGAGCATATAGCTAGCCAAGTCGAAAAATCCTTCACAAATATCACAGAAAGTAATCGTTCATGCATAGTATCATATGCTAAATCATAAATCCTAAATTATAAGTTTAGCCAAACATGTTTTTAATAAATCCAAACAACAAGAGAAGCTCATTAAAAGTATCCATCAAAAAAAGAAAATTTGAAATCAAAGAAAAATGGAAAAGAAAGTTTAGTAATTGAGGTCTTCAATGATGTGTTGAACTACTTCTAACTCGCCCCTACCTTGTCTCCTTAGCTCCACGCTTTCTCCCAACCCTAGCATTCAATTTTAGCTCAAAAATACGTTCAAAGATGCACTAAGTCGAGCTTAGCAAGTGTTGATATAAAGGTCTCTAAAAGACTTGCTCAAAATAAGTCCATGGCGGATTAAATCATAGCTTTCACCTTAAACATGGCCTTGGCCATTCTACACTCTAGTTGACGAGTTCTTGCTCTGAATTCTGTAGTTTTGTTGCCTGACACACCCCGAACCATTTGGAACTTCTTTGACACATTCTAAGCTATTTTAGTCACTTTTTTCTCCTTTTTTACTCTCTAATTCATCTAAATAAGTACACCTTGATTCTTGAACTTTTGATTCTTCATGATTTGCCCACATTTAATCCTAAAATAGCTTTCATTCATGCACATTGTTCAAATATGAATATCTTTCACTAAACAAAGAAAATTTGTTCATTCAAGTTCACAAAGTCATATTTAAACCAACGATTGCATCATTAAATTACTCCAATTGTGAGGTACAATCTTGACAAAATAAAAACTAGCAAGACATTTGATCCTGGCAAGCAAGAGGGCAGATAGGAATAGACAGGTCCATCATCATGCAACGGAGTGATTAAAAGCAATGAATCACTCTCCACTTGGATGTCATGATAATGAAGGTCAATAAACCATTCAATCCCCTCAAAAATCACTTGTGCTTCCATTAGAATAAGGTTAGTTATTCCATGTTTCATCCATACATTTGTTGCAATGAAATTATCCTGGTAATCATGAAGAATAGTTCCAAAGCCCATTTTTCTAGTGTTTAAGTTGAAACTCGAATCAACATTCTCTCATAATCTGGTTTCTACCATCTTGCATCACTTATTTTGGACTGCCAAATTGAAAAACATTAATAATCTCGTAAAATTTTGCCTCTTTAAGAAATCTACAATCCATTTAGGCACATCAGAAGAAGGTAGCTTAGTCTCCAAGTAGAATTTATTTCTCAGATGTCATATCCTTCGACAAGTGCAAAGGAAGAATAGAAAAGGATAGAGCTTTCCCTTGGCAAGAAGACATTTAAACACTTCACATAGATCATGAAACGCGCTTCTAGATAATAATTATGAAAGATGGGAATCAAATTCGCTCCTTGTATTTGGGAAAAAGTGGAAAAGATGATGGCAATCTTCTTCACCTACATTATGTAACAAACACATCATGGATGTACAAATTCTTCCTTTAACTAGGTTTGAAATAGTGGGTAGGCAGTCCATAAACAATCTCCATCCAAAAAAGATAATCTTTCTAGGAAGTTTGAATTTCCATAAAGTTTTAAGGACAACATAGTTTTGCTTTTATCATTTCCTAAACTACCAAAAGCAAATAAAGCTAGTTTGTACGATGATTTCATTGTATACACCCCCAGAATCTGCTATCATCCTCTTCACCATAAAGTATTGGGATAGAGCTAACAATTCCCCACCCCTCTAAACCCACTTTACTTAGAATGAGTAATTTTTTTCTAACTTTAAGTGTACCAATCAACAAAAGCAAATAATCACTGTTCTTTAGGCAATGATCCAGCTTTCACTAATCTTATTAGAACCCAAATATCCCTAAAAAATTGATGTTTTGCCCATTTCACAATTTCCACTTGCAACCAATTTTCAAAATCTACAACACGTTCAATATACTTTTTCACACCCAACACTCAAGAGTTTGTAGCAGTACAATTCCATAGATCTCCTATTAAAAAATATTTGGCTTTCATAATTTTGTTGGCAAAAGAATTTTGATTTGTTCGAAGTCGTCATGCTGGGTTAGCCAGGAGAGCCAAATTAAAAAGATGAAGGCACTTG
Source organism: Annona squamosa (assembly GCA_035584095.1). NCBI lineage: Eukaryota > Viridiplantae > Streptophyta > Magnoliopsida > Magnoliales > Annonaceae > Annona > Annona squamosa. Next base: position 36,183,204 of record JAXCLR010000073.1, on the reverse strand, counting down.
AACCTCATTCCACCATTATTTGTAGTTCTACACATCTTCTGCCAGGCAATCCAACTAATTTTACTTTTACCATTCCTACTCCTACTAGAATTAGCTCATTAAAGCTATAATGTCCTCACACAACTTCTTTAGCAAGCAAAATAAACTCATAACATAGTTTGGAAAGACTTGAGTCATTGCTTTCAATAAAAAAAATTTTCCTCCCAATCTCAATAATCTTTCTTTTCAACTTTGTGCCTTTGCCTATAATTGCCTAAACTTTTTCCTTTATAAATTTAGAGAACTAGTCTCTTGATCCTCCAACGTAAGTAGGCAAACCTAAGTATTATTGAATCTGCTTTCTCTCGGATCGCAAGTAGAGCTTCCATGTCCTCTTTTGCCTCCAAAGGAGTACTACTACTAAAAAATAGTGTCATTTTATCAAAGTTAACTTTCTTCCCAAAGCATTCTTCATAAACTTGATCATCTATATCAAATTTGTAGATTCCCTATTGTTTCCTTTTAGAAAAAGCACCACATCATCAATAAAAAATAATAAGAAATAATCGATCAAGATTTACAAACCTTCATCCCATGTGGTAATCCCTTTCTGTGATATTCATTTAGAAAAGCAGAAGTCCTTTTAGACAAAGAAGGAAAAGATAAGGAGAAAGAGGAACTCCTTAGCGAATACCTCAGGTTGTCATACAAGGTGGAGTATTGAAACCATTAATGAAAACCCTATAGGAAACAATATAGTTACAACTATGGATCTAGCCAATTCGTTTTGTACTAAAATTCATTTATCTCATAACTTGGCATAGATAACTCCAATTTACTAGATCATATGCTTTGACAAAGTCCCCTTTAACCACCATTTTCTAATGCCTACTTTTTTCTTCTACATCATGTGAATTGCTTCATAAGAAATGAGCATATTATCTTTGATCAGTTTTCCTAGCACAAAAGCACTCTAATTGACAGAAACAACTCTATCCAAGTAACCTTTTAGTCTATTTGCTAAAAATCATAATTAGAATTTTGTAGCTCACATTACATAAACTGATTGGCCAGAAGTTAGACGGTTTGGTCATGTCATTCTTCTTTAGAATAAGAATAATGGTGTTTTATTAATTAGAGAAATCATGCTTTGTTGATAAATAAGGGATTCCACTTTTGAAAAATTATGACAAACCTTATATCTCTTTACCCACAAGATGCAAATAATGTTGGAAGAAGCTAGCCAACCCATCCAACCTTGGAGCCTTAGTGCGATCCATGTCTTTAATTCCTCTTATGACCACTTCTATAATAAGGGGAGCCCTTAATATCTAATTCTCTGCATCACTAACTCTAGCTTGAATTTTCCATATAACTCTTTGATCATCAATAAGGATCTTCACCTTAAAAAATCTTGGGAAGTATTACCTAGTAAGATCTTCCATTTGCCTTTGATCTCAAACAAGTTGACCACTATTATTCTACAAAAAAGCAATGTGGTTTCTTCTTCTTCTTTCTAATGAATAACTATGAAAAAATCTTATATCTCGATCTCCATATTTAAGTTAGTTCTTCTTCCATAAAATATCCTCATCCTCTAATAAATTATTAACAATCCTCTCTTGCTCTTTAATTGGGCATCTCCTATCATCTAATGGAGTCAAAGATTTAAGCCTATATAATACCTCTTTTTGATACTTAAGAGAGTATTAAATGTTCTCTCTTGCCATGTGGCTCCAAGCCAATAATTTTTTTCCACAATGTCTGATCTTCCTATTTATCAAGCCAAATTAACATAGTGATCTATTCCCTCTGCCTGTCAAGAATTTTGAATCAATTGACACACCTCTCTGTCTCTGCACCAAAAAAATGCATATACTCAAACTCATGGCATGTTTGCTTCCAACATTGTATCTCCAACAAGATTGGGTAGTTATCTGAAGATGCTGCTATTGGAAACATGTGAGAAATAAGTCAAGTCTGTGTTTTGATGATTAACAAATTAATTTGAGTATGCTTTGGTTACTAACATGTTTGTGAATATGATTAAAGATTATAAAAATGGAAAAAATGAAGCATGACAAGTCAAATGGACTCAAGAGGCGACTTCAAGAGGCATTTTCTGACCAGAGTTGAAATAAAGGAGCAAAGTTATCGAAATCGCATCCCAAGTCGACTCCTCATGCGACTTAGGTGATGTCGTAGATCAAGTCGACTCCACTAGTGACTTCAAAGCGTCATTTTTGTCCAAAGTTGAAATCGAGAACGAGAGCTGCTGAAGTCGCATCCCAAGTCAACTTAGCATGCGACTTGGGTGAAGTCGCAGACCAAGTTGACTCCAGTTTCAACTTCAGTGCGGAACTTGAAAACCAAGTGGATTCAAATATTCAACTTAGGCCAAATGAAGATCAAATCAAGTCCAAAGCAAACAAAGTTGCATGTATTCATCATGAAAAATCAAGATCACACACTTCATATACTCCAAGATTCAAGGATTCAAAGTTTGCAAGTCATGGAGCTAAAGGACATCAAGCTAGGATGATTATACTGAGTTTAAAGAGATATAATCAAGAGAAGAACATTACTTTGAAGAAAATCAAGATATCAAAGTCATCTTCAAGAATTTCAAGTTCATTACGCAAGCTGACGAAGTGAAGTCACACCCGAAGTCGACTTCACCTACGACTTGGGTCAAGTCGAGGACCAAGTCGACCTAGATTGGAACTTGAAGAAGTTGCAAACAGGAGAAGTCGCACCCGAAATCGACTCCATCTGTGACTTGAACGAAGTCGCACCCAAAGTCAACTCCACCTATGACTTAGGGTCGCAACGGTCGAAAATTTTTGAACGTTGGTGCATTAAATGCACGTCACCTACTTTTAAATGTTTGGATTCCCTCAATAGTTATAAAAGGCATTTAATATGAACGAGGAGGGTAGCTGAGAATTCATTGATTGAGCATAACTCCCATCTCCTAGAGCATTAACTGATCAAGCCAACATCTAGAAGAAGAACTTTGCTTTCAAACTGCCAAGAGCCGCTCGTTGAATCATTCAGATTGTTTTACAAGTTCTTCTTTTCGTCATATCTGCCTCTACACACCAGTAACGTGTAGAAACTTTCTTTTGTCATTTGTTGTTGTATTGAACTTGATTTTGTTTAGGTAACTAAGATGAAGTGTAAGCAAAGTAGTGTGCGATAGGAGTAGAACTCGTCACCTACTTGTGTTGTGAATTGTTGATGCCCTCTAGAGCTAGAATCTAGAAGAGAGCAATGACTCTAGTTATATTTATGAAATACATAATGGAACTCAAGTCATAAGGGGTGTGAGCTTGGAAGAGTGAAGTAGGGAAGATTGCCCGAACCACTATAAAATCTTACTTATTGATTTTTATTTCTGCTCTTTGCACTATATTGCTTTCCATTTGTTTCTTCATAAAGGGGACTAGATTAATCGGGGATAAAGTTTCTGTTTAAGTTAAAAATTTTAATTACCCAATTCACCCCTCCCCTTTTGGGTAATTGTCATTAACTCGGGACCAACAGCTGCTAGTATTTAGAAAATTTTGCCATTAGAAACATGGAAAGCCAATCACTATTAGCCAGCTTCCCCCCTTCTTTTATTGGACCATGTGAAAACAAAGCCAACAAAGCAAAATCAATTAACTCACAATCATTTATCACTATCTAGAAAAGCCTCTGCCTCGCTTTCAGCCTGTCTAGCATGCTAAGATATTCATAGATGCATGTTATTACTTCAAAATCCCATATTAATAACCATGGATGTCTACTTTGGGACTTCAAAGATCTCAATAAATTCCACGTCTCCCATCTTTTGCTTGCAAAAGGATTTCCATACACCTTCCATATATGTTATTTACTGCAGCATCAATGTGATTTGCACAAAATGATAGGATGTCACATCTGTGTTTTGATTCCATAAGAGGCCAATTCCCCCCTTTCTATAACTACATTTGATTGTGAAGTAAGAATCAAAATGTGTCTTTGCTCTGATTAAGTCTATCTTCACTTTCGACACTTGGTTTCAGACAAAAAGATAATTATAGGTAAAAGGAACTTTACTCTAAATATTGTTGAGTAGATTTTGAATTGTGCTTATGTTTTCAAGTTCATGACAATTCCACCCTTTTCTTAGTGGAGGTAAGATTCCTCCTCAACCTCCGCTGTTAAGTGGGACTTTGCGTACTCTTGCTGCCTTAGGAAAATTTCTATTTCTTGTTGTTATTTAGACCTAGAACACATTACATATTTGTCCTCTTTATTGTCCAATAATACCCCAGTTTTGTTTGCTCAGTTGCCACCCTTCTCTAACTAGTTCGCTTGATTTTTTCTCCTCCACACTCCACTGTAAGGGTATGTTTGGGAAGTGATAAAAAAAATTTTGTATAAAAGTTTTCAAAAATGTAATAAAATGATTTGATATGATAAGAATAATGATGAAGAGTAAAGAGAATAAGGTTAAAATAGATAAGTTAGTTACATAGATAATTGTGTAAAAATAATTCGAAAGTATAGTTGCATGGAAGATGTATAAAAATGATTAAAAATAATGTAATTATGGAGTGTGAAAAGTTTTTGATTGAAAAGTTTTAGTTTGAAAATTTTTATCTATTGCCAAACATGCCCTAAGTGTTTGAGAATTGGTATCCCTCACATTTGACAAGTGGTTTCTCCCCTTGTCACTGTTCAAGCCTAAACTCACTACTTACCTTAGTCTGCTTCCTTGTTATACTCTGTGTATGCAAATCTGGAGTATCAACAATATCGGATGTATAGTGAACATACCCAATTTGACTGGTTGAGGAACTGCTTCTAGAACCATGCTTGTGCAATTTGTCATGATATTCTATCCATTTTTAGATTATAACTAGTCCCTCATTATCTAGACTCAATCTATTCACATGCTTTTCTTTGTATGTCTCATGCATTAGGTTCATATAATGAATCTAGTCTACTGCACTACTAGTAGCAACAGAAGGAGTGCCCCACGCCTTAGAACAGGCCAAGGTTGCTAATTGTTAGCACAATTGTAACCTCGGATTGATTCTGCACCAACCACTTGATTAACACCTTCACTTTCACTGTTTCCTTTAGTATTCACCATTATAATGTCATTTGTCCTCTCCAACCCCTCTCTTCTCTCATTTTTACACTACTAACACAACTTTTTATCACTTATTTGTGCTCTTCACCTTTTGAATTATCTCTGCCTTGAACAAGTTCCAAATGTTCATTTGAAGGTAAGTTAATGCTCGCCTTATTCCCTTCCAAATGTATTCTAGGTATAACCCTATTCTTCTTCGCGTTTTCCCCCCCTAAACCAATAAACCTAAAACCCAACCTCAATTAGTTACTATACAGTAAGTTAGCTTCATTAACATCTAGTTTACACAAGCTCCTATCAATACAGTCTTTATATGGATGTCCTAGTCTACCACATGTGGAACAAAAAGTAGGCAATTTTTTATATTGAAATATAATCTGCCACCTCTTTTGATTACCAATTTGTATGAATATTTCCCTTATGAGAGATCTCCTTACATTGAGCATCACCTTAATTCGAATGATATGTTCTATAGTTTCCCCTTGCATACTTGATCAAAGGATTCCCTTGTCATCTTCCCCAGAGACATTTTGGCCATCAAGTAAGGCGCATTGGAAATTTGAATCCATATAAGGGATCCGATCATGGCCACCTCAGTCGAGTTTGTTAGTGCTAATAACTCATTAAGGATTACTAAGTGTTGGTATACAACCAAGGCTAATTATCGAAAACTGAATCTTCGTCTTCCGCAAGTTCCAAAGTCATCATGAATAAGTTGTCATCTATTTCCATAAAGAAAACATTGCCCTTTGTATTCCATACCTTCCTTGTTGTAACTTTAAACATTTTCCTATTGTAGTTTTTCTTTGTCTAGATTGCACATAGAGCTGCAGGTCTCTCCCCAAGATCAATACGCCAGCGTTTTGATGTTGTAAAGCTTAGAATTTCATATTCATGTCATAAATGTTAATTCAAGAAATTAAATATTAAAAAAGGCCTAAAGTTTTTAGAAGGAAAAAGAAAATGCATGAAAAAAATTAAAGGACTTATAATTAATCTACAAATTTTAAGTTATCATGTTTAATTGTAGATATTAATTTCAAGTTGGAAGGGTATTAAATAAGTTTAGTAAAATTAACTATTTAACACATGCATGTAGCCATCAAAGAATATTAGATGGAAAAATTTCTTATTACATCATATTATGTAAATGTTACATGTATTTTACGTTATTTTTATAAATGAAACAAAAAAATGACAGTTAACTATAAATATGATATTTTTAATTCCATGAAACATTTCAGACCATTTGACTATTGGGCCTAAAATAATTACTAATGGCCTAAAATGCATGCTGGAAAGTAAAACAAAAGCCAATAGGATTGTAAATTTATTTTGTTTGAATAAATAATAATATTTGAAAGGTACTATATTAATTTATAAATATTAAATTAATTAGGAAGTATATTAAATAATTGAGTGTAAGTTATTTAATACATATAGGTAGTTATGAATAAATAATAAAATGAATAGAACTTTTACACAAATTTTATACAAAGAATTAAAACATGCATATTATATATATATAAAAGAGTCCATACGTAACAATGCACGTGCTGAGCACCAACCAAAATGCCAAAAAGGGCTTTGCCCTATATTTCTCTCTCATCAAACAAAGAGAAATGGAGAGGACAGAGAGAGAGAGAGGGAGGGAGTGGACAAAAGAAGATGAGAGAAGAAGATTAGCTGTCAACAACCCTGGGAGCAAAAAATTATTGTAGTTGTTAATTAGCGCCAAAATCGAAAAAGGAAACCCACCACCTACACCACCGACAGCTAGGTGAGGGGAAACTTTTTTCCTAATCTCTTTAGTATTTTCATATGCATGTTAGAAATCCTTTTATTTTGATTTTTAGCAAGCCATGGGGAGAAATACGAAGTTATATTTGTGGAAATCCAAGTGGATTCGAGCTCCACCCATGGATTCACGGCTAACAGCCACCTATGGAGAACTAATGAGTTGGTAGATTTGGGTTGTTCATTTTCAAGATACGCATGTTGGATTTGAAGGAAAAATCCAATTGGGCTTGAGCTCTGGGCATAAATTTATGGTTGATAGCCTTGAGAAGATGGAGCTTTAGTTATTTTTGAGCTTGCATGTTAAAAATAATGGAAATTTTATGTGATTTGGATAAAATAGTCATGTTCTAGACCATCTAATCAAACTATTCATGTTATATTGTGGAGATCAAACCTAAATAGTGGAAAGAAGTTAGGGTATGTCATGAATTTAGTTATGCATGTTTGATTCTCAAAAGGGCTTTTGAGTTTGGTGATTTTTCTTATGTGATACAAGTTGTTCATGCCTAATACATGAGAAATTTTAAACCAATCATACCCAATTCATGTATCATGCTTGACAGTCATGAAGAAGTGTGAATATAAGTTGCATGCAAAGTTTAATGAAAAATTTACATGTTTTTAATAATGTTATATATGACGAAAATGCTAAACAAATTCAACTCATACCTTGATGGTGAGAACAAATCTGAACATGGGTAGCCTTAGATGCCACTAAATTCATAAAATTTATATAATTTGTCAATTTTTGAAAGTATTTTAATTGAATTGTAAACATATGATGGAAAATTTGCATGTTTTTGAGCTCTGTCCTATAAAAAAGCAGGTTATAAGGGGAATTGTGAATTTTATACTTCATGTCTTGATTTTTAAATAAAATTTGAGCTTGAATATTATTTATCCACACATGATGAGAGAATAAAATTTCAATTTGTGACTCATGAAACCACAGTCCACAGTTGGACTTGAACTTTTCAAGTCTTCTTCACAATGCAAAAAGGGAAATATTATATCAATGTAAGATGGGTAGAGAAGAAAAATTGAAGAAAGAGAAAGGAAACTCTAAAGATATGAAGAGAGAAGAAAGAAGGTAGGAAGAGTAGAAAAATAAGGAGAAAGATAAGGAAAAGAGAAGTAGAAGAAGAGACCAAAGAAGCACTTGTTTATAATTCTCAAAATTAATGCTCCTTAGAGTTTACAAGTGTTGTATTTATAGGTAAACATACTACATAATCTTAGAAAAATTATTAAAGATTAAAAAAATTAGAAAAGAAAATTATATATTTTAAGCAAACTTCTTAAGAAAGTAAACTTAAAATAGATACATGTTTATTTTTAAAAAATTCTAAAATATCCTATGAATCTTCTAATATCTTTCAAAAATAAAAAAATATTGTAATAAAATATTTCTAAAATATCCCAAGATTATTTCCTCTTTACAAGATTTTTGTTCCTAGAATAGATAGATTTGAAATATTACTTTTTATTTTTATTAATTCTCTCCGGCTTCAAAAACTTGCTACTAGAGAGTTCTAACTTTGATACTGCTTAAGAATATATCGATCCAAGTGGCGCAGTTCATCTTCAGTAATTCATGTAATATTAGAATCAAGCTTGTTTTTCACTTAATAAGAAATCTTTGTATAATGTTTGATCCAGTAGTGACAAGCCCATATTGTAGGATATTTTCTATCTGATCTGAAAAAGTAGACGATACTCATTGAAGTATAAGCATATGTAGTGATGTTGAACTGTTATCTGTTGAAATTTCTGCAAACAAATTAGGAGGCTCAAAAGTACATCGGTAAGAAAACAAATCCTCTATATTGAAAATAAAAGTAATTCCTATATCTAAGGGCAAATCAAATTTATATCCATTAGATTCCAATTTTAAAAGAATTTTTAAGATATCTTTCTGGACGTACACAAACCATGACATAATCCCCAACATCAAACTCTTATTTTCTTCTATGAACATCTACAGCAAGCTTATAATTTTCATTGCTTAAAGTAATCTTTCTTCTAACATCAGCATGAACATCTCAAATGTGTTAAGCAAAAAATTCCACAGTAACAGATGAACAAGTATTAATGGGTACAGGAATTAAATCGATAGGAGCTCAAGGAATATAACTATAGACAATTTCAAAAGGAGATTTTTTAGTAAAACACTTGACCAAATTATTATATTCAACTAAGTTCCAATATGTTCTCCCACCAAAGTCCTATGCAAATAAATATCCATCATAACTCACTTAATCATTATGATTTTCATTTTGTATTTCATGAAAAATAATTTCAAAATCAATACATGGTGGATATTCACTTTTCAACATATCAAATCCAACAAGTTTATCATTTATAGTATGAAGAATGAGTGCAACATAACTAAGAGCATCTGCAGGTTTGTTCTCAATTTCAACATGATGTTTGAGAACAAATGTTTACTCTTCAAAAAACTCCATCCACTTCGCATGTCTAGCACTTAATCATTTTTGTGATTGCAAATACCTTAAAGTCATATGATCTGAATATGATACAAATTCATGAGGTAGCAAATAATACCTCCAAAATTTAAGTGCTTACACAACAGCGTAAAATTCTCTATTATATATTGAATATTTTTGCTAAACTTCATTGTTTTTTTTCTGAGAAAAGTACGCAATTGGATGACTTTCCTAGCTTGCAACACCCACAATCCCAACTTCTGATGCATCACAAGTAATTTCAAAAACTTTGGTAAAATCAGGAAGTTGCAATACAAGTGTCTCGGTCATTTTCTTTTTAATCTACTTAAATACTCTAAATGCAGAAGTTGACTACTGAAATTCTTTATTTTCAAACACTCTGTGATATCTATCATGATTGTACTAAACCCTTTAATGAAACGCCTATAAAATGCAACTAAACTATGAAAACTTCGCACTTTAGAAATTGAAATAGGTTCTAGTTATTCCCTAATGACTTTTACATTTGAGGGATTCATAGAAATTTCATTAGATGATATCAGGAATCCTAAGAAAATTACTTGATTTGTCAAAAAGTAATATTTTTTAAGGTTTACAAAAAACTTTTCAGATCGAAGCGTCTCAAGAATCATTTTTAAATTTGCAACTATTCTTCCTTAAAATAGCTATAAATGAGAATATTGTCAAAATAAACTAGCACAAATTTTCCAATGAAAGGTTTAAATACTTCGTCCATGATTCTCATAAATATACTTGGGGCATTTGATAGTCCAAAAGGCATAACCAACCATTCACAATCTATCTTGAGTTTTAAAGATAGTTTTCCACTCATCTCTTGTTCTAATTTGAATATGATGGTATCTTCTTTTAAGATCTATCTTAGAGAATCATTGTGCTCTAGTCAAAAAATCTAACATATCATCAAGTCTTTGTATAAAAAAACCTATACTCTATGATAATTTTATTGATCATACGACTATCAACACATTCTCCAAAATCTATCTTTCTTAAGAGTTGATAGAGCTAGTACAACACATAGGCTAAGACTTTCACAAATAAACCCTTTATCAGGTAGTTCAGTTACTTACCCTTTTAGTTTAGCACCCTCATTAAGATTTATACGAAAATTCGGCAAATTTGATAATTTAGATCTTGTTATCAAATCAATAGCGTGTTGAATATCCCTCATAGGTGGAAGCTTATTTGGTAATTCATCAGGAATCACATCTTTGTATTCTTTCATTAATATTTCAATTTCAGGTAATGTTACATTCGTCTCATGAAAAACAATATGTGTTTCCTCTTTGACTACTATAGCTAGAATAAGTCCTCAATCTTGTCCTTTTTTTCAAATTGTTTTCTTATAAGAATATGCAAAGGTCATTTTTCAGATGAATCAACAGGAGACTCCTTGCGAGATCTATCACTTTCGTTAGGTTTACTAGACTTCAAAAGGATAGATTTTCCATTATACTTGATAATATAGGTATCTGGTTGTCATAATGGATTACTTTTAAGTCATATAACCACGGACGACCAAGAAAAATATAAGTCACATCAATGGGTAGCACATCATACTAAATATGATCAGAATGATCACCAGTCGATATAGGAACCAAACATCTTTCATTAACATGAAGCATAGTTTTGTTTACACATGCTACATGATATGGATGAGAATGTGGTTCGGTTTTCAAATTCATTCTTGCTATAGCTGATTTAGCAATCGTATTCATGGAACTACCTCCATCTATAATAATCTTCCACACTGTATTCTTAAATTTAAAAAATTGATGAAATATATTTGTACGTCTCCAATCTCTATTTGAAAAAAAGTAGTCAAAATATAATCCACAATATTTAATTGCAAGTTCTTGTTATAGTTATAGTCTTCATCAAGTTCACAATCCGATAGTTCCTTAAAATTTTCAGCAACTTGATCAATGTTCACATCTTTATAATTCTCTACATGATTGATTGTGAGTGTGTGCTGAGAAAATTATAATGCAATATGACCTTTACCCTCATAATGAAAACATGAACCATTAACCTGCTTACCAATAGCATCAAATCGAAAAATTGACTACTCTTTTTTCCTACTTGTGTATTGTTCAGGCAATGGTTTAGTTGTTCCTTAAAAAGACATTAAATTAGAATTTAATTTGGATACTCTAGTCTCTTTAGTTTGTGGAATCAAACATTTGTTAGTTAAAGATTTTTAAAAATTCTTCAATTATAGATCTTTATAATATGTGTCTTCCATAGACTGAATGCAATTTCAACAAAGTTTTGATTTTTAGTTTCAGCCCATTGATAAACTTTGTCTGTTCAACCCAAGGATCTTCCTATATTACACATTTCATTTTTAAATCTTCAAACTTATTAAGATAGTTAGTTATATTTAATGACTCTTCTCTCAAGTTAACCAATTATTTCAATAGTTGAGTCTGATAATATTCAAGAAGATTCTTCTTTTTCAATTTAACTTTTATTCCAGTCCATGTAGTGATAGGTACTCCTACGTTGACTTTCATCTAGAACCCCTTGCCAATAGTGTTGGCAAACCCAACAAGTTTTATTTTTGTAAATCTTAATCGTTGGGGTCTAGATGACCATCGTAATTAAGAGCATTTACCTTGACTTATTTTGTCACCCAAGAATTGTTGGTTACATGTTGTTGTTGTGGAAAAAGTATATTATAATTTCTTCGGTGGTTTTCATGTCTAGGATTGTTTGCAAAATCAATTTCATAAACATTATTGTCATCTTCATGATTTTTTGAATTTGTATACATTTCTGGAATATGTGAATACTCTAGGATATGATAACCTCTAGCACGCATGTTTGGGTTTGGGATAAGGCCAATTATGATAGGAGAGCTACTAAAAGCATGAGTATTACATAATTGACCATTTCGAAATGATTGTCCTATGTCAGTCATAGAATGTTTTTCAACACTTTCAGTTAACCTGTTTACTGAGGAAATGAGAGATTGAATAGCAGAGGTTGTTTCTTCTTGAAAATCTTCTTACTTTTAGGCTAATGTATCACAAAGGGTTGTTAAAGATTCAAATCAATTATCAATGGAATTAGATAAAACTTCGAGTTCGGCATTCAATTTAGCATTATTAAGCATGGTGACTAGAAATTCAACTTATGCTACTATAAGGAAGACTTACTACTAAGAATGAATTTTTTTTTTAAAGTTCAAAAGCAAAGAACTTGATTGAAAATAGATATGAATTAAGTACTTTTAACTAGAGAAAATGTAACTGTTGAGGTCCAATCTCACCAAGTTTAGCAGGAGACAACTTGAAAGAGAGTTCAAGTGTTCTACAGCTTGGTGTATTGCGGCAAAGGATAGTGATTTCAGCATCTTCTTGGCAATATCTTTATGATGAATAGCAGGTTGTTGTAATGGTAGTAGTAGGCAACATCAAATGGCAAGGACAGCAATGACAGCAGCAGTTCGTAAACAACAAACAACAATAGAATGGACAGCAGTGACTCGTGAATAGTAGCAATTCGTGGACAATGAAACAACAAAAGAAATTTGTAGAAACTAGTACCAAGTTTGGCTTTGATACCAAGTAATGTAGAATGGATAAAGAAGAAAGAGGAAGGAACTTCTGAAGAGATGAGAAGAGAAGAAAGAAGGTAGGAAGTGTAGAAGAATAAGGAGAAAAGAAGTAGAAGAGAAAACCAAAAAAATACTTGTTTATAATTCTCAAAATTAATGCTCCTTAGAGCTTACAAGAATTGTATTTATAGGTAAACATACTACCTAATCTTAGAAAATTATTAAAGATGAAATCTTTTTAGAAAAGAAAATTATATATTTTAAGTGAACTTCCTAAGGAAGTAAACTTAAAATAGATATATGCTTATTTTAAATAGATTCTTAAATATCTTATGAATCTTCTAATATCTTTCAAAAATAAAAAAATATTGCAATAAAATCTTTCTAAAATATCCTAGGATTATTTTCCTTTTACAAGATTATTGCACCTAGAACAGACAGATTTGAAATATTACTTTCTATTTTCGTCGTGTATTTTAAATTTCTCATGATTCATGCTTATAGAATTATGTTAAGCGAATAGAAATTTTTATTTTAAATGGGGTTTTAATTCATTAAACTAGTGCCAACAAATATATGAAAGTGATTCCTCAAGTTATAAATTGGAATATTTGCTTTGACCAAGCATGTTAACAATTTAAAGTAAAATCCTGCTAAAATTCAGATTTAACATAAGTGTGTAAGTAGAGTTTTAAGCTAGGATAGTGAGTAGAAAGAATGAGGTTGTTTTCATGATAATTTTGGAGAGAAATTTGGGTTTTTAAAATATTAGGAGTCTAAATCTATGAAAAAGATGAAAAGCATCTAAATGAAAAGTTATGTTTAAAAACAATGTACAACTTGAAATAGAAAGTTATAAATATAATATAATACAAAGCTTGAAATGAAATAAATGTTAATTCAAATAATTTGTTTTCTTTCAAAGGATTAATTAAAACCCAAATTCATGTAGATCAGAACCAATAGTATAAGATGAATGTTAAAGTTTGAATTGAAAGTGATGTTGTCACTAAAATGCTATTTTTATAATGATTGGATTATCTTATAGGATTCTTCAAGATATACAATAGTAAATGTACTAAGAGAAAAGTTCAAAGTCAATTTTTATACATGGCCATATGCTAACAACCCTATAAATGACAAGATTCATTACGGGTGTGTTTGTTAGCAACAAAAAGTTGTTAAGTTAAAAGGTTTCAATCTAAAACTTTTCACTCCCCAAACTATCCTCTTTTTTAATCATTTCTTTACATTTTTCTATACAACTACTCTACTTTTCAATCATTTCTACACAATTACCAACACAACTAACCTTTCTATTTCAACTTTATCCTATTTATTCCTCATCATTACCCCTATCATATCACAACATTTGACAACTTCTCATCTTTACAACTTTTCATCAAAAGTTTTATCCATTTCCAAATACACCCTATATTGTATAAATTTTATTATGGGGTATTGAAGTGTTATAGTACACATGTTGGTCAACATGCTCAGAACGTGACTTTGAGTTAAAAATGGGCTAGAGGATATGGCCTGAAATTATATTTCAAGCTTAATTAACTAAAAATGAATTGAGTCGATGACTTTGTAAATTAGAAATGTAAGAGATTTGAATGTAATATAATTGCTTTGTTTATTATGTGAATTACAAGCCGTAGTTATGCTTTTAATTCTAAGTTATGAAAATCATGAGAATGTAATGAATAAATTGATTAAGAACATCTAAACTCTATAAATGATAAGTAAGAAAGTTACATCTAAAAATAAACAGTTAAGCTTATGAAAATATATGACTAATAATGTGAATAGAGTAAAATCAAACAGTGAACCATGTGCAGGAGAGTAAAGGAACTTCCAGTTCTACTCATGCCTAAAAAGATTAAGTTCCCCACCCTAACTGGCAAAAATAAAAATAGAGGGCAATATGTAATCTAAGCATAATAGAAATTGTAGATAAATATTTATAATGATTTCATTAATGCTTAGAAGGTATTCTATTTTTCATGATAGAAAAATGGAAAGAAAGGTGAAAGTAAGAGTAAATTGAAGAGGTAAGCAAGCCTTAAGAGTCTTTCTCTTTGACAACTTTGGAAATTTCCATGAGGTAATTCGTGTTAAATGAGTTTTAATTGCATGAGCTGTACCTTGGCAAGTATTTGAATTAGCACTTGTCAGTTGTTTTACTTAAACGAATCCAATGGTATGATTTTAAAATGCTTTACTTTAAGTGTACTTGCTAATTAGCAATGATTATGTACTCATGTTTTCAAGTTGATCATGGGTGTTTTAGAATGATGATTTCGAGTTGCCTTTCATGTATATGAAATTTATCATCACAGCACAAATGATGAACGCATCTCACGTCATGACATGAAAAAATAGAAAGATGCATTCATAAAAATGGCCAGAATTTTTGTAGGCTTCTATTAAAGTTGTTAAATAGGACCGTTGTCCTTCCTTGATATTGCTGAGTCCTTGAGAATCAAAAGATTCTCAGCATCATTCTATAAATAAGTTTAAGATGATCACTTAATAAATGTTATCTACCACATAATTCACAAGTCATATAAGCATTACATGCATAAATATTCACAATAGATCATACAAATACAAGCATATTTGATTCTTTATATTGTTTATAAATGTTTGCTTACTGAGTATTATATACTCATTGCTTTTTAAAACCATCAATGATTGCAGATATGTCAAACTAGAACAGAGATTCTTCACTGCCAATGAAGCACTGAAGGCATGTTCTATAACTCAATTGGACATTGTGATTGGTTTGTAGCTAAAATAGTTTCCTTTGGGTATGTACAAGATTTATTTAAAGAATACTATGTATTTGGATTGGTATAAGAATTTTATAATAAAATTGACAAACTAGAATTCTTGGAATAAACTGAGATATCAGTAAAAAGAACTTGGAAGGAATTTACATGATTTTCTTGTATCTAGTATGATTGAATAATGTTTATTAGGTTTCTAAAGGAAGTTATTTCTTAAAAGTAGCCGATTCTTCTTTCCAAACCTTCCAAATATAGGTGATATGCTACCGAATATTTACTAGAAATAAGTGGAAACAAGTTAAATAAAAAAAATTATACTAATTTTTAGACACAACAAAAATGTTTTTATTTATATAAAGATAAAACTTTGATTTTATCTACAAACATCACTGCTTAAAAGACTCTGTTAATAAGGTCTCATTGTGAAGTGCTTGAAGATTCGTGCTGTTACAGACGCATCAATCTTCGAGGTCCTAGTTTAATGCCCAAGGAAATTTGCTTTTGTTAATGACATTTTCCTCCTAAAACTTCACCCCCAGCTTAGCCTACAAAGAAACGCCACCAGACAAGCCACCAAAATGTGAAAGATGAGGGCTTTCGGCTTTTAGTCTCTAGATAGGAGAGACTTAGTTTTACGTATTTTTATGTTTATATCATGCATTCATTTTAAATATTTTATGTTTGTATCATACCTTCGGTTCATGTGCATGATTTTATGCTAATAAATATACAATATTTAAAAGATTGTTAGTTGATTTAATTAATCTTAAAATATAAAATTTAAATAAAATAAAATTAATACTTTTTTATTGGAATATCTTCCGATTTATGAGTTATAAATACCTTCCAAGTATAAGTTTAAAGCAACATAATTGCTAAGTAATGTTATTTTAAAGAATGATGTATAATTAATAGTGTTCCCCTTAGTCGGCTACTTAGGCCGGCCACAAAACTTATTTTTTATTTTTCTAAATATCTTAAGTTAGGTGTATCAATTTATAAAGTAAGTTTTACCATTTTTGAATATGTTTATATATTTTTTATTTTTAAATACAAGGGCATTATGGTAAATTTATATGTAGAAAATTACTAAAATGCCCCTGTTTTAGAAATCAAAAATATATATAAACATATCAAAAAATGATAATGCTTGATTTATAGACTAATATACCTAACTTAACATATTTATAAAAGATAAAAAAAATAAAATGGGTTAAACTACTGGGCGTAGTTGGGCCCCAATTGCAGTTGGGCGCAGGGGATCTCCTCTAATTAATATTTATATATATGATATGATTACATGCGTTAACGTTACAATAATATTTATATGTTCAAATTTATTTGATTATTTATATTAATAAATGAAATCAAATTGCGTTGAGTTGATTCATCATCCAACCCATTTTCAAAATCCGGTTACGTGACATGTTTTTTTTATCCAAAATGCCTGGCCTAAATTTATTATAAAACGAGTCGGCTCAACCGAATTTAATTTAAGACATACTCTATTTACGCCTTTGGCCATGGCAGATCTGTTGTGCAACGTGATGGAAGTTGGAACGCCCGTTCCTTATGTGATATGGCGGTCTATAGACTTCCATGCACATGTGGTCCTCTTTTAACTATCTGAACCATTAATAATTATTTTATAATTTCGTTCCAATTACCAAATAATTTCATGTTGGAGTTCTATTTAAATATTATGTTCATAATTAAATATATAAAACATGTACTAATATCTGCAATTATCAAGAACCTTAAAAATATTTGGGGCAAATTCTTAGAAATCAATGCTAGTTAACATCTATGAGGGAGACGTACGTGACAGAATTAATAGGTATGAACATAGTGGATAGAAATTTCTAAAATATAGCAGGCATATTTAAAATTAAAGTTAAATGTAACGATTATATCCATGATTAACCCTTTCAAATAATCCATCGTAGTAGATGGAAGAATCACTTTTTAAATTTTTGGCATGTTTGGCTATGTAATGTGAAATTCCTTTTATATCCCTAACATTTACACCTAATTTCTAATATATCCATAATATTTTATAAATTCTTCTTATATTCATAACATTGGATCCTAAATTTTTATAACACTCACATTTTTAACATAATCTTTATTTTTCCCATTGAAATAATGATTTTGCCCTTTTAAAAACTTTTTAATTAAAATCATTTAACCATGTTATGACTCTTAAATTATTTAATATCATATATCAATGATTTACTATCATCAGTTGAATCATATTAAGGTTAAATTATCAATTATCTTAGTTAAAAAATTTTGATAGGTAAAATTGTCTTTTTGATAGAGTAGATAACAGTTATATTAACACCATGGGCATAAGAGAAATTTAGAGTAAAATGCATGACTATAGGAAGAATTTATGAAACATTACGAGTGTATAAGAAATGAGTTTTTCCCAAATATACCCACTACGCTTGACCTTAATTCTAAATATACTTATTATGTTTCAAAAATCCTAAATACACCCAATACGTTTGCGTGTAATCTCAAAAACGCACACTCCGTTATAGACGTTAATAAACGTCGTTAGTTCATTTGTAAAATTAACAATATCTCTATCAAATTTAAGGTTGCATTCAAAATTTTGAATATCATAACTCATCGGTACTGTAATTGCACAAGAGTTTTAATTAGGGAGAGCTTTAATTTTATAATTTTTATTCCCATTTCATTTTATTTCATATTGTATTATTTTATGTCTGGGTATTTTTGGCATTTTGGAAATTGGACCAACATTTAAACGAATAATCGTTAACTTACTTAATGGCTTTTAACAGAATTGGCATTTTTGAAAATATATGCAAATGTAGTGGATATCTCTGAAATTTCTGAAACATAGTAGATATATCTCGGGATTATGGTTACTTTAATAGGTATATTTGGCTATAAGGAATTAAGGACAAATGTTATGAGCATTTAAGAAAATTTTCCGTAATAAATAGTGCAACTTACGCAACTAATCGAGGTATAAATGTAAACGCCCCGATGTTGATGGGAGTATGATACTTTGATACCAAGAGATCATCATCTATGACCATGAGGTGCCCTGCAGTTTGCTATTTTGCTGCCTTTCCATTGGCCATCATCCACGGGGAATCTGTCAGCCATTTGGATTAAAGTGGATGGTGAAATATGAGGCTTTTCCCTTGTGAAATGGTGCTCGTTGCATATATCCTTTTGTTTTTTTTAATTTTAAATTTTTTTAACATCTAAATCTTGCATCATATTCTTCTGTATAAATATTTATATCATAAAAAATTTATTATAATTAGACGCATCTATAATCCACAGCAAGTGAAAATACATAAGGTACTTTAAAATCATATTCGTCAATAATATAGAGCATAAAAATCTTAACTAAGGTTAGATTTTTATACTTAGGTCGAATAATAAAAAGAAGTAATCTTGTTAGCTCGGGCCACGTAAATGTCTCACTTAGCCTACCTTGAAAATTCTATTTACAACAACTTTTTTTTATTTTTTTCTTCGTACACTTGTTTATCTAAGTGTATTTAATATATAAATCAAGTTTTACTATTTTTAGATATAAGTATATAATTTTTTAGATTTTTAAAAAATAAGGGTATTTTAAATATATATGTACACATAGATGTTTAAAAATTTCAAAAAAATAGATAAATATATTTGAAAATGGTAAATTTTGGTCTATACACTTAGATAAACAAGTGCGTAAAGTAAAACAAAGTTGTTGTAAGTGGATTTTTCAAAGTGGGCTAAGTGGAGCATTTACTTAACCTAGGCTAACATAATTACTCCATAATAAGAAATTCTAAATACAGTACAGGACTTGGATCTTAAGAAAAGAAAATAGAAAATAGAAAAGGCAAATGGTGAAATTTGCAGTGGTTTCATTTTTAAGAAACGCCCACGAAATATTAGGAATAGACACCACAAATGCCAAGTGCTATCCCAAATTCTCAAGTCCAAAGGTAAGTATAATCGAGGCCGTTCGTAGTGGTTAAGAATTTCTATAAGGTGAGAGAGAATACTTCTGTCCATATAAGAGAATATTCTGTCCGTGTAAGGGAGAATACTTCTGTGCCTCACCGGCTGCGCGTGCAAGTTAAGCCGCGTTGATAGATCGAAAATCCTGAACGCGTACAATAAAAGCGAAGGGTTTTTCAAATATAACTATTATATTTGCCTTTAATTTTAAATATACTTGCAATATTTTTAAAATTTTAAACATACTTATTAATCCTAAAAATGTTTATTCAATAAGTTATTGTCATTAGTTAATATGTGAAATTATTAATATGTTCATCAAATTTAAAACATATTGAAAACTTAAATATCATGACTCACATACGTGGCTTGTTTTAAATAATAGAAGATTTTTGAATCTAAGATGTATTTGGGATGAAAATATAATGATGTGGGTTGAGAATAAATAAAGTTATGCTGAAAATAAGTAAAATTGTATTTAAAATTAAAAGCAAACGGTCGTGGGGATTAAGAAATTGTCTTGTGAATTGTGAAACAAATTCAATTCAAGAATTTCAAATAGTTGCCTCAGTGGTACAGGACATGGTCTCACAAGCAGGTGGTCCTGGCTTCGAATCTCCCCAGCAGCATTTCTGAAGTGGTGGCGTTGCAAGTCTCCCCAAGTTTGTGGGAGCTGTCCACCGGTGGGAAAGTTTAGAAATAGTAGATAATTGTTAGCAAAATTGTAAAAATGTCTCAAAATTTAATTGTAATACCAGTTGAGATTGTAATGTATGAATACTCATAAAAAAAAAATTTTATATAGTTTGATGCAAGTTCATACTAATTTTACATAACTTATACATTTGAAGAGTCCTAACTTCATTTATTTTTTATTTCATTTTATTTATTATGATTTTGTAAAAGGGTATTTTAGGCATTTATAAAATTTAACTAAAGATTTATTAGTGAAAGTGTGCATTTGAGATAAAATATACCTGAAGTGGATATGTATGGAATATTGAATATTTATGAGTACATTGGGGATTAAAGTTAAACTTAGCAAGTATATTTAACAAAAGATTTACAAATTAAAAATCATGATGGGACATGCCTATTAAAAAAAGATAGCAAAGAAATATTTTTTTTTGCGAAATTTGTTAGTCCACAGGTGTGTTTGATAATGAATATAAAATGTTAAGTTAAAATTTTTTAATTTAAAACTTTTACTCTTCATAACTACTATATTTTTTAATTATTTTTCGTATATTTTTATACAACTACACTACTTTTCAATCATTTCGACACAACTATCCAAATGACCAATCTATCTATTTTAACTTTCTTCTTTCTTTCTCATCGTTACTCTTATCATATTACATCATTTAATAACTTTTATTCTTCAAAATTTTTTATTTAAAATTTTATCATTTTCCAACACATCCTAGATATGATAGAATAATGTGATAATGATCCTAGAAGTGTTATCCTTTTTCGGACACATCCTCGATATGATAGAATAATGTGATAATGACCCTAATGTATTCGTTCCGCGCGGTCGATTAGAAGTTGGAAGTTGTTATCACAGAAATGATTCCATGCCTCCAAATCTCGTGTGCCACCGGAGGCGTACCAGTACAGCGCCCGTGGTTTTCCCGGATCATCATGACTCATGAGTGGCACCGCAGTCCATTCCCCCTTGAAAGTCACACCTCTGCTGATCTGTGCGAATGTACAAATCAGGGCCATGGACAAGCAGGTCCCACGTGCCCTGTAATGATATCCTCCCTCTGAGCCCTTTTTTTTTTTCGTACAAGTGTGCGTTTGTTTTGGATAAAAAAATATAAACTGAAACTTTTCAATCTAAAATTTTTCACATTTCATAATTATTTTATTTTTTAATTATTTTTTCGTATTTTTTTACACAAACTACCTTACTTTTCAATTATGTCTACACAACTACCCATACAACTAACCTATTTATTTTAACTTTATTCTCTTTACTCCTCATCATTACTCCTATTATATCACATCATTTTCTATTGATTTGACAGCTTCTACTCCAAAAACTTTTCATCAAAAGTTTTACCTCTAACCAAACACACCCTAATTCTTGTATTTACCTTCCAATCCTATCCCGGATGTGTAAATCTAACACTATCGTTAACAAATAGCTACAGAAACATTGCTAAGGAAAAAAAGACTTTCAACACCCAAGGCGAAACTCTTTGTCAGCTATGCTAATGGTATATAATAAGTAGAGGGGAATGAGGTTAGTCATGCTTACGGCCAAAAAACTCATTTTTTTAGTTTTTAAATTTTTTTAATAAATATGTATAGTTAAGTGTATTTAATCAATAAATTAAATTTTATTATTTTTAAATACTTGTAAGTATTTTTAATTTTTAAACACAATGTCGATTTTTTTTTGTAATTTTTGAGTAGAAAATTTAAAAAATTACGAAAATACCGATGTGTTTAAAAATAAAAAAAACTTAAAAGCATCCAAAAATAGTAAAATTTGATTTATAAATTAAATATACTTACTTTTACATGTTTATTAAAAATCAAAAAAATATTTTTAGGAGTCCTATGGTTAGATGTGCAGGGGAGTCCCATACACCCGACTTAAAAGAGTCACCCTTCTAATGAGTATTTGCTAATGAGTCCATTTTATTGAGACCATATCTTTTACAACTGGGTGCATGGGGTAGCCATGTGCCGGGCCCAAAAATATATTTTTTATTTTTTCAATTTTGGCATACACAAGTAAAGTTATATGTATTAAATTTATAAACCAAATTTTATTATTTTAGATGTTTTTAAGTATTTTTTATTTTTATAAAAATGGTAAAACTTAATTTATAAATTTAATACACCTAACTTTCCTTGTCTATGAAAATTTTAAAAATTAAATAAGTATATTTTTGTGCCCCGCACATGGCTGCCCCCATGTGCCCGACTATAAATAATCATCCGACCATCTTATTATTTTTTATAAATATATTTTGTAAGTGATAATATTTTGGGATAAAAAATATTTGATGTAAAAAATTTTAATATTAGAGAAAATGATGTGACATGATAAATGCAACGATGAAAAGTAAAAAAAATAAAATTAAAATAGATAGATTAGTGAATGAGTAGTTATATAGAAATGATTGAAAAATATGGTAGTTGTATAAGAAAATGTAAATAAATAATTAAAAAATATGATAGTTATGAAGACTAAAAAAATTTTACGTGAAAACCTTTTAGTTTTGCCAAATATGCATATATATATGATGTGCAAATTTTATTAATATTGATTTCACCACAAAAAATGTTCTTTTGACTCAAGGAATACACCTTGTCATTATTCTTATAAAATTCTAAAATAACAATGTACATAGAAATACCCAAAATAATGAAATATTAATAATCAATTTTAAAATAATATATGGATAAAATAATTATTTATTTAATATGATTGATAAATAAAATATTAATATAATATTTTCCTTTTTCATATTTCTCATACATATAATATATATACTTTCATATGATAGAAAATGCATGAAAATATTTGACAAAGGTATTTTTATAGCTAAAAATGATTCTTTAGAAAATGCGTGCAAATATTTTAATTAGTATGATGGCCCACTAGATTATTAATATGATTATTTGATAATTTATATATTTTTGTTATCATATTAGAAATTTTATACAAGTATGTTCACAATAATTACAAAAATTGCAAGTGTATCTATCTGCTTAGAAGGCATTTTCCTCGTTTATAGAAAATTTTAACGGAACCTCATCAGAAGGGACACATTTATAATGTTATGCAAAATTTTATGGATATATTTGCAATTTTAGCAGACTTAAAAACATGTCTTCAGTATAATTGAAACATTATAAATACGCAGGTAGTTTTAACAGTAGAATAAAGTAGGTTGCACGAGAGTTACATTGCACCATTATAAAAGGAGTTTATTTTGATAATGAAATCAAAATGCATATAGGTCGTAACTAGAATAACAAGTTTCATCAAAAGTTACAAGCTCATTTAAAAATCAAAAGTTACAAGCTCATCTAAAAAAGGCTTAAAATCAAAGTACTATAATTGTGTGATTTATATATCAATTTTAAAATTGTCAATTTGATATTTAAACCGTATAAAACGTAAATTTATTCGGATAAATGATTTTATAAAATATATAGCATTTAATAGATCTATAAATGAATCTGTGTTTCAATAATTCAACTTCATTACATGTTTTTTTTTTTATTTTTATTTTTTGATGAAAAGGAATAACTCTACCCCGACCGACCTCCATTAAAGAGGGGTCGGGATAGAGTAATCCACATAATTCATAGCAATAAAGTTATCAGTACAGAGTTTCTCAACAATATCATGTGGGGGATTTCCCCACCATTCCAGGTGATTCCTAGGAGAAACTGAAATCATATCCGCAACAGTATGAGCCACAGAATTTCCCTGTCGAAGAACATGGAGAGC
>JAXCLR010000073.1:36111262-36127659 GCA_035584095.1 Annona squamosa | reverse complement strand
TTTTGTCCTTCAATTTTTCTCTAGGAAAATAGATAGTATATTTCCATTGAACATTCTTCTCTGTTTGTCAATAAAGACTAACGTGTCACTGAAATTTCGGGTGCCTATGACAAAAAAATTTCTGTTTCAATGGAAAATTCTTTTCATAATCTGGTATTTCTGTATTTTGAGCCAATTTGGATGCATAGCATTTTTAGGAACCGATTTGGAACCGACCCACACTTGAGAAAATTGGGTAGGGTGGACTCCGGACCGACCCGGTCTAAAATAGGATAGGATAGAAGTTTTTAAAAAATGTGTAAGGGTAGGTTCCACCCCTACCTGGGGGTACCCGGACCGACTTGCACCCCTACTTATTATTTAATAATAATAGTTATTCAGCTGTTGGCTATTGCAGAAGTTAAATGACGTGATGAAAATTCATTGAAATTAAGAGAGAACCTAGGTAGAATGAGTTCTAATGGTCTGGATATGACATAAATGATAATAGCTACTAGATTAATCATGGATATGTTGGGATTTTTAAATTATTAAACGATCTTAACGTCATATATACTTAGTAAGTATATATGAGAATTTTTAAATTTAGTAGGTAGATTTGTAATTAAGAGTAAAAGTAGTGAATATGTTTAAAATTGATTCTTAAATTTTTTGAAGTAAGAGAAAAATGATGTGATATAACATGGATATGATGAGGAATAAATAATAATAATTGAAAAGTAGGGCAATTGTATAAAAGAATATAAAAATTAAAAATAAAATAGTTGTAGAAAGTAAAAATTTATATATAGAACTTTTTTTTTTTTTGAAAATTTTTATATGTTGCCAAATATGTCGTAAGTTTGCATATTTGTATTTTAAAAATTTAAAGTCATGCAATTGTTAAATTTGCCTCTTTTGTTTTTTCACATCTTGAAATTTTATACTATATAAATAAATCCATGTAAAGTTTAGTATCTTTAATTGAAAAGATAAAATACCCTTTCCCTTTCATGTGATAAAGTTGACTTAACTAATGAGTTGACTAGTGTAACGTCTGTTGATGAATCAACCAAGTTAACCCATATAAGCCCACATCCGCTTTGCTATGTATATTCTATATGATGAATTGATTCAATTGACGAGCTGACTTATGTATGTCACATTTTGTCCATATACGAGTCAACTCATATAAGCTCACGTTCATATTATTATTTAGATGATGAGTTGACTCACGAAGAGCCACATCCACTTCCATATGAAAGGGCATTTTTATCTTTTCGATTGAGAGATTTAAAAAGCAAAAGAGGCAAACTTATTGGATTTAAAAACTAAATATGTAAGTTTTGAGATTTGAAATATAAATGTGCAAATTTAGAGGGACTAAAATGTGCAAAACCTTTGAAAATTAAGACTGATGCAAGATGAGATGAAAAGATTTTGTTGCGCATATATAGAAGTCAAAAATTTTGTCCGAGAAATGATAAGTTGTCTTCTTGCAAAAGATTTTGGTGAAATCGGAAATTATATCTCAATTCATTCAATGCATTTTCTTTGTAACTGCACTACTTTCTAATATTTTTCACATGTACATCATCCTAACTTGAAATTATAATTGGGCTCTAAGACATTCTTATAATTTTCTACTAATATTCTAAAAATATCTAATCAATAATCCAATATTTCCTAACAATATTTTCTAAATAATCATCTGGTGGACGTTCCCGGTAGAATCTCGAGGTGAATAGACATCACTGCAAACTCCACCTGCAAGAATGCGGACACCAAGCTTCGAAACAAAGACCCTCACTCACTAGTGTCCGGATGGCATTCTCTGTCTGGCCGTTTAAATCCCATAGTGCGCGTTTTCTTCCCTCTCATCTCTAGTGTCCGGATGAGGTGCTGGAGAAGGTGAACAAGGGGATCTTGAGCAGAGAAGAGGAAAGTGTTGTTTAGGGATCTCGTCGAGGGAAAGGGCGTCGTGAAATTAGAGAAAATGTCATCGGTTGAGGCAAAACTATTGGGGGAAGAAATCCAAACGCTGAAGGTTGACGTGAGCAAATGTACAAGAATCAATCCAAGGGGTCAGTCGACGATCTTTTGCTCAATATGGACAAAAAAATTTACAACAAGGAGATGTTTAAATTGACAATGAAAAAGGTATGAAAATCAAAGGGATGCATCAGTTCACCGAAATGGATAACAATCTTTTCTTGATCACTTTTGATATGAAAGAGGACAAATGGGTGGTTCTAGAAAAGAGACTTGGTTGTTTGATAGACAGCTAGTAATAATGGAGGAGGTGACAACCCCAAAGAGTATGGAGGAGGTTGTCATGGTAAAGACTCCAATGTCGTAACAAGTGTCAGATATTCCCCATTTGTTGAAAAAATTGATTTGGGGAAGATGATAGGAGAATCTTTTTTATAGTGCATGCATATAGAGGTGAATGAACAAATCTTTAGAATAAAAGTCATGTTGAATACAAGGAAATCACTTAGGAAGGGGATTTTTATCCAAATAGGATCGTAGGAGAGGAGATGGGTGAACTTTCAATATGAAAAATTGTGCACATTTTGTTGTGCTTGTGGGAAAATGTGGCACATTTATAAAGAATGTAAAAAATGTAGACAGGAGATTCTAGAAAAAGGAGAGGCTGATATGCCTTTTGGAAGTTAGCTAAAGTTGGGGTTTAAGCCAATGGGACTAAAAGGAGAAATTGGGAGAAAGAATAGAGAAAAGGGATATAAGTAAGTAGAGGAGGTAGGTGGTGGAGATATATGGAGGACTCATTATGAGAAAGGGGTGGAGTGGGTGAAAAATATTCAAGAAGAAGGGATAAGCAAAAACCAAATTGGCCTATCTCTAGATCAAATAAGACTAGAAAGAATCAAGAGATGGATTGAGACACAAAGTGGGGTAATAAGGAGAACAGAAATGCAAATGATGGGACACAATTCAGGGAATGGACAACTACAGAGTAATTGGGAGATAAGCACAATCATATACCTTTGCATAATAATTCTGTATAAGTCAGTAAATAAGAGTGAAGGCTTAGGTAAGGCATTGAGGAAGGGAATATAGGAGCAGATCCATAAAGCCTAAGTAAAAGTAATACTGATCAGATGGGTAGTGACAAAATCGCAAAAGGAATATAAAGATGCGAAGGAGATAAAAGAGGCAAATGAAAAAGAAGACAAAAGAATGAAATAACATCAGAAAGTGAATGTAGGGACGCTAATGAACCAGTTAAATCTTGTAGTAAAAGAGGATCTGTGGAGGAAGGAACTAGCGATGAAGACTCAAATATGGTACTCATGAAGAAGCAAAAGATATGGGGAGAAATGGAATGACTTTTGTTTGGATTCAGAGGGGGTGTCTGAGTTACAACCTAAGCCCCTCCTACACAAATGAGTATTCTAGTTTGGAATTGTCGTGGGCTTGGAAACCCATGTACAATTCGGAATTTGCTTGACATTGTCTTGAGGAAAGCTCCCATTTTTTTCTTTTTGGTTGAGACCAATCTCAGAGCACCCGAGATGGATGTAGTCAAGGTAAAGATGAGGTTTGACTATAGTGTTGTTGTGGACTGTTGAGATCACAGAGGTGGCTTGGGTCTTTTTTGGAATAGTGACACTAATTTGGAATTGAATCTTTCTCCGAAAATCACATTGATGCAGTTATTGAAGGTGATCAAGGTTGAAAATGGAGACTTAACTGGTATTTATTAAAACTCGATGGGGAATAGGAGGTGAGAAACATGGGAACTTATGAGACAAGTGAAAGCAAGTAATGATCTACCTTAGCTAGTCATCGGTGATTTCAATGAAATCATTGAGATATTAGAAATTCATAGCTCCGTAAGAAAAGCTAAAAGCAGAATGTTGAATTTTCGAGAAGCGGTAAATGGCTGCAATTTGCTAGAACTTAGCTTCATTGGTTCACCCTTTACACGGAGAAATAATAGAACAAGTTTGGATTGGGTGGAGACCAGACTTGATCAAGCACTGGTATCAGTCGTCTGATTAAGACTTTTTCCATTGGCTCATCTGTTTCATTTGGTAGCAGTTGTTTCTAATCTTTGCCCCTTCCTATTAACATCAAAGAGATCTTTAGACTTGAGGAAACTATGATATGAATTTACATATGAACAGTACTGGGGAAGAGATGAGGAGGCTAAACGTGTGTTACAAGAAAACTGGAAATCTAGAAATATGGAAGAATGGGTAACTTTCAACCTGCTTAAATGGAAGATCAGATTATGTGGTGAGAATTTAGCTGATGACATCGTTTAAAGGGTAACAGAACCAAGTTGTTAAAGGTTGCAAATTAGAAACTTCAAGAGCTCAAGAAGACAAGGTGATGATAGGGATGAGAAGATAAGAATGGTTGAGAAGAAGATTAATGTATTGCTCGAAGATTATGAAATATACTGAAAACAACGTTCAAAGGTGAATTAGCTGATGGTTGATGATCAAAACACTAGATATTTTCATAGAAGTGCATATGAAAGAAGGAAGAATCACATTATGGTCTTAAATAATGAGGTAGGGAATATAGTTTGTGGACGGAATCAAAAAGAGGATCTTACAGCAGCATATTTTAAAGATGTTTTCACAACGGTTGGTGTAACTGATGGTTACAAAATTACCAACTTCATCCAAACAAAAATCTCTCTTGCAGATAATATGATCCTTATAGAACCTTTAACAATGGACGAGGTAATAAGGGCATCAGGGATATGAACCCATCGAAAGCTTTGGGGATTGATGGTATGACTACTGGTTTCTACCACCACCATTGGTACATCATTGGTACGGAAGTTTTTGACAGATGCAAAAATTTTCTCTAAGCAGAATCAAGATTTCAGTGAGAAAACATGCTATCAAGTAGCAATCAAACCATTATTATGCTTATTAACAAAAGAACATGTGCAACAAAACTATCAAAGTTCTGGCCAATAGGTTTGTGTAATGTCCTATACAAAACTTTAGCAAAGATCCTTGGTAACAGATTGAAGCGGTGCTTGGGCAATATAATATCTGAAAATCAAAGTGCTTTTGCTCCTGGAAGAAAATTTTCAAATAATATGTTAATTGCGTTTGAAACTATTAATGTATTAAGAAGAAAAGTTAGGGCAAGAAAGGTGACATGCAATGAAACTAGATATGGCCAAAGCCTACAATCATGTCAAATGAGAGTATCTCTGTTTGATCATGCAACATATGGGGTTTAGTGAAAGATGGATAGAGTGGATTTATAACTACATATCAACTATTGCATATAGGGTAACTATAAATGGATTTAAAACTGAATCATTTGCAACCAGTCGTGGACCTCGTCCGGGTGATCCTCTATCATTGTATCTATTTCATTATGTGTAGAAAGATTATTAGCTCTTTTAAAGGACTATCGCAATAAGAGTCTCCTTTATGGCATCAGGATGTGTAAGTATAGACCAGTAATCTTCCATCTTTTTTCTATTGATGATATCTTGCTTTCTTGAGGGGCCCATGGTAAGGAGGTTTTGCCATCTTGGTTGGGGAGATCTAAGATCTAAGTTTTCAGATACATCAAAGAAAAGGTGTGGAAAAAGACTCAAAGTTGGAGAGAAAATCTTCTTTATTGAGTTGGAAAAGAACAGTAAGCGACAGATGAGTTGGATCACATAGAAGATGTGTTCACCGTTTAAGGAAGCAGGAATGGGTTTCAGAAATTTAAAGGCCTTTAACCTTCATTATTGGCAAAGTAGGTATGGAGGCTTAAGGTAAATCAAGAGTCACTGGCACACAAGGTGTTAAAGGAAAAATATTTCCCTAATCGTGATATGTGAGGCAGCATTTCAAAATCCTCTGATTCCTTTTCTTGGAGGTACCCTGAAAGATGGGTGCAAATGGCGATTTGGCAATGAGAAGAAAATTAAGTTTTTTGAAGATGGTTGGGCACCAGAAAGGCTACAGAAGGTTGGTCCTCTTCCACTGAAAATTAAGGAGAATTGTAAAGCGTCTGAGTTCATTGATTGGCAGAATGGTTCTGGAATGAATTAGTGGCGAAGAGGATATTGGATGTTGAAGGGTGGAAGCTTGTGAGCTATATCTTTGTACTCGAGATTGATGAGGAGGATTGAAAATTTGGGGCTTTAGAAAATGATGGATGTTTTATGGTTAAACATGCTTATAAATTTTCTCTAATAATTACTAAGGGAAATGAGAGGGAACCTCCTCCCTTATTGGATTTGAAAGTGTTTAAAGGACTATGGGTATATTAGCATTCATAATTGCACAAGGTTAATAGGTATATTTCTATCTATATTAGCATTCAACTCACATAACATTTGGAAAACTTGTGCCTTATATATGAATCTAAAAAAAACTCACTCTTTCAAGCATAAATTTATATGTTAAATCAATCTACAAGGTTGTAAAGCTTGTAAATATATTAAGCATGATATATAAGAGTAATCTCAAGCAACACAAGTTACAACATAATCATATAATCATTTCCTACAAAAAAAACCAAATAACATAGTATATGATATCAAATCATTCATATCTCCCATCACAAGGAGATTCAACCCATAAAAATGATATCAAATCCTTTCAACATCAAGTTTACAATCATCCTAAGAGAGGAGAATAACAAAATTAAGAAGAAAAATAAGAAAAGATGAAACTCAATGGATTTAAAGTGGACAACTTTGTCTCCTTTTTATCTCCTCTCCTTGCTTTGAAGCCTTGGTGTCACGCCCTAACCAACAGTCATAAGTATTATCTGCTTTGGGCCTTGTGCCTACATGGTTTGTCCTTTTGGGTTCACCCCAAAAGGCACCTCGACCATTCAACCAAAGGCTCTATTTATAGTTTAAGCTTCCTCCTTCATCCTAACTGATGTGGGATGTTACATCCACCATCCTTGGGGCTCCAACATTCTCGCTAGATGAGTTCCCATTAGATACTCTAGCAGGATATCTCATGCCCTGGCCAACAGTTGTAGGTATTGTTAGCTTTAGGCCTTTCATAAACACAATTTTGTCCTTTTAGGCTTACCCCAAAAGGTGCCTCAATCATTCAACCGGAACTTACACTTATAGCCTAAGCTTCCTCTTTCATCCTAATCGATGTGAGATGTTATATTTTTATCACACCCTGACCAACAGTCACGGGTATTGTCCACTTTAGGCCTTGCGGCTGCACAATTTTGTCCTTTTAGGCTCACTCCAAAAGGCTCTTTGACCATTCAACCACAATCTTTACTTATAGCCCAAGCTCCATCATTCATCCTAACTGATGTATGATGTTTCACTTGGTTTTTTTCCCTCTCCGACAACAATCACAAACCCTCTAAGTTTTTCTTTAGCTCATCCTAAAAGATGTATTTATAACCTCCCACAAATTGAGTTCGCACATGTCGAAATTCACATGCCAATCTCTCTAGAACCTGTTGACTTAAGCTATTTCAAAAGTTGTTGAATTGTAGTGGACTGGTGGTTGTGGCCACAGATATGCTGGAGCTAGATTTGTCTTTTGATAGCTTTAAACACTTTCTTTCTCATTTTACCATCTCAATTTGCACATTGGTTACTAATATTCCTATAACAAAAACAACACAAAAGCAAGTAGATGTGATCTGATATAATCTAGTAAACTAAAATAAAATGATTTACATTGAATTTAACTTGAAATTCATGAAAACTACACATAATATAAGGAACACACAAATGATGAAAACTAATGCAAAACCTATATAAATTTACATATTTTTTGAACTAGTGTGGTGCTTCTAACCCGAGACGTCACATCCTAAGCCTTACTTTAAGATTTTATTGATTGGTAAATGTGAATCAGGATTATTGCCTTGATTACGTGGTGGGTTCTTAATTGCATCTAGTCTATTTTTTTCGTTTCATTCATTTTCCTTCATCATTTTATTTCTTTACATTTTCACTTCATCCATATCATAAGCAACGATACATTTGTTAATCATTGCACTTAGTATTTTAAAAATACTCTTTGGCTCTCCTTCATCCTTATTCCTATTCATAATCTTATAACGTAGCAGTTGTTATCAACTACATATATCATTCATAAACTTCTATCTTGTTTTCTTACATTATTGGTTTTCTCAACTTGGTCATGCTATAGCTATATAAAATTCATTCATCATCAAATATTTGACATATATATATTCGGATACACATATCCAATCATCAATGCACATAGCTTTTAAAACTATCATCAAGTTCATATATGTTAACCTACCTTAAAACTTTCAATCACACCACCCCATACATCATGGCTAATCATTTTAGCACACATGAATACCATCTCATACATATCATATCTTTTCTCAATTGCTCAGGTTCTCAACCTCTTGAGTTTCCTGGTATCTATCAAAGGTTTGGAAAAACAAAACGTAAGTAATAACTTAGTAAGCAAACATTTTATCTATTAGGCAAGCACTTTCCTTTAAAACATTTTCATATAAATCATTTTTCATGAGGACATTTGTATGTCTTAAAATATTTTACATGAACCTTTTATATGAGGATAATTATATGTCCTAAAATATTTTCATATAAACCTTTGTTCATGAGGATAATCTCATGTCCTAAAATATTTTTCCGCACTAACCCTTTTGGAAGCTGGCAGGTTTACATCCAAAACATTTTTCACATAAGCCCTTTTAGCCAGCGGACATTTTTGTCCTAAAACATATTTCACATAAGTCTTTTTTTGCCAATGGACATTTTTATGTCCAAAAGTATTTTTCACATAAATCCTTTTGGCAATGGACATTTTTATGTTCAAAATAAATTTTCATATAAATCATTTTTTGTAATCCCCATTTCGGAGCTTGTTTATAGCAAACAAAACATATACACATAATCCTTTTTCATAAAACCATATGCATAGAAAATATTTCATCTCATCCTTGATATTTATACTTTTTTGTGTAAAATACCCTATTTTAGGTTAACTTTTTTATAAAGGCTCATAAAATCCCATTTAGGGCAACTTTTCGTATAAATGTTTTTATATCGTAGTTTTTAAAGTTTTTTAAAAGCAAAACATATGCAAATGCATTTCTCCCCATCTAATAGTGACACTTATCCAATGATCATTCTACTTTTTGGAAGAAAATCCATCATATAACAACATGCTAACCAGGCGGTTGTTCTTTAATCAATCTCCCATCTTAGGGAGGGCGCCGCTGGCCTCCTGCCATCTCTTAGCGACTTGCCCATATGTAGAGTGAGCCCCGATCTATCTACGATCGTTTCTACAATTGACCTATCCATTGTTCTGGTGCACGATACATCATCACCATAGATGTCTATATGCTAGCATGATCTCATAAAATATCACAAATCACAGTCCGTATTCTTGTAAATCATCTTAAAAAAGCGGGCGCACCCACTTTAACATATTTAAAAATTAATTTTAGGATGACCACCCTTAAATACTTTTAAAAGCATTTGAGTAAAACATTTTGATAAGCGTTTGAAATGTTTGAGAAAACAATCTTTTCTAAAAATGTTGCTTGTAATAAATCTTAAAGTTATCATGATAAAGAAACTTCAAAGCTTTTAGAATTTTTAAGAATAAACAATGTATTTCACTAACAATTTTTTGGTTTCCATTTTGGGGCTTTTTGTCCACAAAGGCTATGCAATTGCATCATTCCCTTTAGTTCACCCTAGTATCATATCCTTGTACACATATCCTTGTCATTTTTACATAAAGAGGGGCTTACATAGCCTTTTGTATGTTATTTTAGCAATCCAAAATTAATGCGTTTTATGAAATTAACTTATCGGTTGACCATCCTTAAATCCCTTTAAAACAACTGTGTAAACATTTTTCAAGATATTTTCAAAATATTTTCCTATTTAAAGAAAATGAAAACTTTTCTACTAAATCATTTCAAACAGATGGACCATATCCAAATCATCATTATGTTTAAGTATCATGACATGGAAAAATCAATCTTTTTTTATAAGTCGAATTCCTTTTTCTTTTTCTCTTATAAACATACTTGTTTTTCACAAAATCTCACAGTAGTAAACTCAAAACTTGTTTGTAAGTACTTCTTTGTGAAAAAGTCCAAACATCATTTTTCTTTATAAAATTCTTTTGAAAATAGCATTATGAAGAACTTGCTTACTTGTAAGCAAATTCTTAAACCATCAACGTAAAACATTCTCAATCTTTACAACACTTGTGGTAAAATAATTATTTTAAAAATTGTTGCTTGCTTCCATTGAAGTAATCCTTGAAGCTTTCCATTAAATTTATCATTTTCAAAACTTATGCTTGCCCACTTGTAAGAAATTTATAAAAATATTGGCATAAATATTTTAATCACTTCAATACATAAGAGAAAATCAATATTTTGGAAAGTTCACTTGCTTAATTTAGATAGCCTTAATCTCCATTCTTCTACACTTTTCCTTGCCATTGCCCAGATAAATGAAAATGACATTTAATTTATATGCATAAATTTCAAATGCTTGCATCTCTTAGAGTTTTCTAACCTACATGAATTCACATCAACTTACCTCAACTAGCTTAACTCAGTTATCTTTCAAGTTGGATGTTAATCTTCCAATTCACACATTGGTGAGACATATGACTTAATTGTGACCATTCTCTTTATTTTGAACATTCCCTTCATTTTGGATACCCTTAGTTAGGGTAAGTTTTCAAGCTTATTATAACCTCTAAGGTTAACTCAACATATGGAAGTTTAATACTTTCCATTATCATTTAACACTCATTCTTTACATTTTTCACATGGTGCTCATCCAAGGAACCTATTTATGAGTTAGGGCTACTAGTTTAATCTCAAAATTTTCAGATTTTATAATTTTCTTAAAACAGCCCTATATTTCCTCATTTTACCATATTTTTCTTTCATTTTTGCAGCTTAGCTAATCATAAATGGTCATTCTCCCTTCTTGCTATTCATACTTTTCATGTTCACTTCTTAAATACTTATCGATTATGTGTAATTCAAGTTCATATAAAATAAAAAATTTTCTCTACTTTTTGGCTTAACTTAAGCACTTTTTTGCACATTAGTTAGAGTATAATCATGAAATTAAAATTCATCAATTGGATTGCCCAAAATAGCAACATGTCTCC
This sequence comes from Annona squamosa, assembly GCA_035584095.1. NCBI lineage: Eukaryota > Viridiplantae > Streptophyta > Magnoliopsida > Magnoliales > Annonaceae > Annona > Annona squamosa. Next base: position 36,116,536 of record JAXCLR010000073.1, on the reverse strand, counting down.
CTCATTCTCTACCTTGGACATCTACATCTTTAAGGCTCTACAAAACAGATTTTTACCCTTCTTAATTTCACCCTTTCGATGTCCATAATACCCTATATTTAGGATATTTTACCCTCCTAATCATCCATTTATCATGTTGTTTAAATTATGCATCAATTCTATCTTAAATGAGTAAAATTTTGCATCAAGTTGTCAACTCTATGTTTCTCCCTCCTAAAGTCCATCAAACATGCTTACTTTAACATATATTAATCATGGAAATAATTCACATAATTAAAATATAATAAAGGGTCAAAACAACAACTTTAATTGGGAGTTTTCAAAATTTCAGTATGGTGTACTTAGCATAATCAACCCTAAATCGCACATATGCTTTCTTGGAAGCTTAAAGTAAATCTCCTAGTTCATTTATCCTTTAATAACCCTATCAAGGGCTTCTTGAATCATCATTTAGGGTTTGTAATAAATTAATTTTATGAACCATTATCAAATCAAAACTTGGTTCAAACACTTACTAGATGAGCTAGGTTTGCTTGATCCTTGCTCAAGTTGGCTCCTCCTCTTCTTCCCTTCCTTCTTTTCCTATTTTCTTCTTCTTTTCTCCTCCCCTTGGACATCCCATTTTGCTACCCCTTTTCTTTATTATGTATTTTTTCCTAAGTTTTTGTCTCTCCAACTAAGCGAAGGAACGTCCCGAGGGCTGCCCATTTTCCTTTTATACTTTGCTGATTTTAACCACATGATGACACCTCATAATTCATGATTTAAGTAATTAAATTATTTTATTAATTTCTGTTTTAATCTAAGTCATTCATCTTGCTTTATTGCTACTCAATTTGAGCCATGTGTCCAATCCTCATCCATATTCTCATTATCATTATCACATAAATTTTGCATTTTTGAAAATAGAAATCTGCCCATATTCTTCCCATAATTGCCACATGTCCAACAAAACTTCAAAAGATCAACTTGCATTAATTTAGTTGAGCTTAACTTTTTCCAAATCATCCTATAATGACACATGTCTAAGGGTTGCCACATTATTCTTGCATTTTTTTAAAATTTTCTTTATTAGAATTTATCCAAATTATCCCCTCTTGACACCTCAAAATTGGGTCCTCCAAAGTCAACCTTGCATTAATTGGGTAGACTTTCCATCTTGATACTTGTCCATTTCCTTTTTAAAAGTCAACTTTCTATTTATTTGGTTGACTTTAAATCTTTTTTAATGAATCCTATATTGACATGTGTCACTTATCCCTTTTTGTTCATTAATAACATGTCACTTTTCATGAGCAAAAGGCAAACACTTTTGTCCTCATGTGATTAAAAAATTTCTCATGATATTTAACTTAATCAAATCCATCCAGATGATAGAACACCTTATTTTAACCATTTATGAAAATTTTCATCTCAAAACAATCTCCTAGATCAAGAAATGAGTATTTGAAAATATCATATGGAACTTGATAAAATTAAATCATCATCATCATAATTCAATCATAATTAACATAATCCATACCTTTCATGAGGTAAAGCATGTCAACTTGTGCTTACCTTTCAAATTTCATGTCAATCCGCCTTATGGGCGTCAAGTTATGAATTTTCTAACAATAGATACATCATTCCATAATTATTATCTATTTAATCATAATTAATGGAATTAAAGATCATGTCAAATCAACATTTTCATACCTCATTTTGCCCTTTTTGAGCACATTAACTCATTTTGGGCTAAGGTGATTACCTTAACCACCTTACTTAGTCATTTGACCAAATGTTATCCATCTACTTCAATCATATAATTAACACTAATTACATACTTAGATTTCATGTATGAGTCACATTTGTTCTGGGTATCACATATCTAAAATGAGTACAAAATAAGTATTTATAATTCTATTTCTATAGAGTTATAACTAAGTCTTGTCATTTATGGAAGATTATTGTATGGAGGATCAAGCATGACCAACAAAATAAGATATTAAAAATCCCTCCTAGAAATGATTTAATTTTTTTGGTTTCGTTATATTTTTTTTGTGAAGACCCTCAGGCTATAAATTCTCCCCATGATGATTTAGTGAAAATAAAGATATGATAAGTCAATAGATTTTTCTATTTTGGAAAGCATTCACTATGATGAAATTAAGCATAAATAACATAACGGAGTATGCAAACCCTTTGATTGGATTCACGACAATAGAAGCCCATGCAGAGGAGATATTCATGATGCCAACAACCTTAAAGTCTATTTCAACTTGGGTAGTCTTCTTGGTGGTAAGAATACTTTCTGCAAGTAATGCAATATTAAAGCTTTATATATTAGATATGCTACAAATCATGGTTTCAATATAGCTTCTATGTGTTGAATTCTTACACCTTATATCAGATATCATAGGGCTATTAGATCGTCTTACCTTGCTGCTTTTTAAAGATGAGGATAATACAATAATGGAAAAAGAACCTCCAATAGATCCCTTGTCAAAGCAACCCTATGGATGATCTTGATGAAAAGGTACTCATAGAAGCTAAAATTCTCCTAATTTGTAGGTACAACTTAGAGATTATTGATACAAAATTCTAAACACCTTCGTATGCAAGGCCCTCAATATGCATAACATCAATGGGAAAGTGCAATAACATTATTTAAATATTAACCTTGAGGCTAGACCAAGATACAAAAGGAAGAAAGTATGTTTTCCAATGAGCAAAAGATTTATTTAAAAAGTTGATGCAAGACTTTTAGTGGATAGAAGAAATATTAGAGGGTATTTTGAAGACTCAAAGTTATGCTTAATAGAAGCACAACTGTTAGTTATATTTAAGCCATAAGAGCCCCAATTTATCTATTTGTCCACGTTCCAAGAAGCCTTCTGAACGATCATTATCTCAATAAAAGACATCATCCAAAGACCTATGATGAAAACTTCTTCATGACCCACATCAGCAGTCTATTATGTGGGTTGGACTCTTTCACAAGCTGAGGCAAAGTATTCTTTATTTGAAACAAATTTGCTTGGTTTGATTATGTCAACCAAAAAGCTTGGATATTATCATTAAGCATACCAAATTTTTGTAGTAGTAGACTTGCACTTGGGCATATATTATTTATCTATAAAGCCTATTGCTGATTTATGCAATGAGCCATAAAGATCGACCTATTTCTTATTTATTTTTTCCTTGAGTGTTCCATTGAAGGGCTACTGTTAGCTAAATTCATTGTCAAATGCATAAAGGGTGATGAAAATGATCAAAATAATGAAGGAAAAACTACCTTAAAAAATTTCAAAGTCAATCTATCTTACAAAATTAGTGGTGAGGTCTAGTTAATTATGAAGAGCCCTAAGAGATATTTTCTCAAGTATAACTTACGTTTTGGGTTTCACACGATAAATAATGCCTCAATATATAAAGTTGTTATAGTAGATATGCATATTTTTAAAGCCTAATCAGTAAAATGTTCTCACCTATTCTCTAATTCTACGCTTGTAGCCAAACAAGTTAACGAAGTATAGAAGACCAAACACCCAAATTTGCTAGTATATTTAGGCATGACTAAAAGGAAAGTAATGTCCTTTCAATCGATCAAGTTTTTCAAAAAATTTTACATTGAAAACTATCAAGCTGATGACCAAGCTCATTTGGCTATAATAATGGATGTAAAACTAATATGGTCAATGAATTAATATAGTTAGCGCCAAGTTAGATGGATCTAATATTCCCTTTGATCCATTATATATTACATTTGATCGAATAAGCAATTCATTGCTATAACCAATCTTAAATATTCGTCACCTTCAGAGGAAAAAGTAGTATTAGAAAAAATATATAATAGTTGTTATGAGAACCATACTAATTGGTGTAGCTTACTACATTGAGGGTCATATTTTATTACGAGGAATGCCAAACTTACTAAATATACATCCCCTTCATGCACATATCATTCTATCCCCTATTACTAATGTTTAAATTATGATCACTTCTATAGTAAGATTTGGATATAGTAGAGCTCTTGTTTGCTACACAAGGGTGGAAGCAATTTATTATAGCCATAGTCGAATGGTAAAACTCTTAAGGTCAATTATTTCCCCTTTAGTTGTTTCTTTTATATAAAAATAGATTATATGTAAGCATGAACTACCACATACCATCATCATTAATCATGAAAAATAATTTAACAATAGGCATTTTAAGACTTTGCATAAGTAATGCTATAGAAATTCAATATGCATCATAGCATACCTTCAAGAAATGTACAAATAGAATAAAATAACTATAAATTAAAAGAGACTTTATCCAAATACGTGATGGATGAGGGGGATAATTGCATAATGCATTTGCTAGAGGTATCATAAGCAAATTTAACATACCATGGTAGTCAAAAAAGAGAACACCTTTCAAGCTGATTTTTTTGCATAAAGGTGATCATACTTGTTGAAATTATGAAATGTATCCATATATGTAGCTCTTTCATGAAAGAATCAATGCTCTAGGTCTTTTCCAAAACATAAACCTAATAGATGAACTTCAAGAAAAATCAAGTTAAAAAGGTCATTTATTTGCCTTAATTAACTAAATACTTTGATGTTAAGGTAAAAGTATGAACTATTTGAGTGAGGGACTTAGTCCTTTGCAAAATGGTGTTCTCCTAAGGTTTAAAACTCAAAAGCTAGCCGCAAATTGGGAAAGACTTTTTTGTATTGTAAAATTTTTGGAGCTAAGCTCATATGACTTATATACCAACTGATTCCAATATGGAATGCAGAGCATTTATGGAAAAAATATTATACCTAGAGTGTAAATTATACACTGAGGATCAAATTTTTGTCCCAAATAGATGAAAAAACCTAAGAGAGGAGGCATTAATTAGCTTCTTAAAAATTTATTATTTAAATAGTAACCCATTTGCAAATTAATTCTCCTTAAATGAAATAAGTTCAGCTAAGAATTGAAAACTAAAATGATGCAAATAAAATACACAAGAAAACATAATAACAAACATAGATTTATAGTGTTCGAACAACTTTCCTACTTCACTATTCAAGTGCACATCCCTTTTGTTTTAGGTTCCGCTATTGTATTTAATAATGCAATTAAAGCACACTTTCTCTTTAAAAAGTTCTAGCTCTAAAGGGCATCTATGTGGAACCCCGATCTTTGAGATGTGTATAAAACCCTAAGATTGTAAACCCTAGGCAATATATTTGGGAAATATATATTCATAAATATGAAATATGTGAAAATAGAGATTAAAATAATTATGTATGAAATTCG
>JAXCLR010000073.1:36082619-36094498 GCA_035584095.1 Annona squamosa | reverse complement strand
AACACCCAATTGATCCACACCGGGCAGAAGTTCATAGCCTCCAACACCTGCTTTAAGAAACACCATTCAACCCGATCATAGGCCTTAGACATATCAAGTTTAATTGCCACCTCCTGTCTTCTCCCCACCGAGCGTTTTCGAAGAGAGTGAATAGCCTCATAAGCAATCAACATGTTATCAGTGATTAGCCGACCCGGAACAAAAGCACTTTGTTCCGCCCCAATGACCTTGTTCAGAACAACCTTAAGCCGATTCGCCAACACCTTGGCCAGAATTTTGTAGAGGACATTACATAGATTGATAGGCCTGAACTGCGACAGCTCCTGAGCGCCCGCCTTCTTAGGAATCAGCACCAATGTGGTAGTGTTTGCCTCACGTAAATGCCCCACCCGTTTGTCACCGTCCCCCCCTTCCATAAACAGTTTACACCATAAGAAAATATCCTGACCAACAATGTTCCAATGCTTTTGATAAAACGCTGGAGACATGCCGTCAGGCCCGGGGGCTTTAGAGGGCCGCATGCCCTTTACTGCTTGTTCCACCTCGACCATAGACAATGGCTTGATCAAACCTCTCTTCTGATCGTCCAAAATCTTTTTGGTAATTAAGTTCGGGACCCAGCTCGCCTCCACAGGATTTGAGGAAGAGAAGATTTCAGAGAAATGAGAAACCGTTAGGTTTAGAATAGCGTCTTGGTCCCCTACCCGATTTCCATCCTTATCCAAAAGCACATCGATGAAGTTTGTTCTCCTCCGATTGGAAGCCACCCTATGAAAACAAGTTGTGTTTCTGTCCCCATCCATAAGCCAATGTGCCTTCGCCCTAGTGCTCCACAGTGTCTCTTCATCCTCTAATAATAGGTTGATTTGGAGTTTGGTTTTCCTGATTTTGTCCTCTCGCTCGTCCGACAATGGTTGGCCTTCCAAGACAGACAGCTCCCTTTGCTTCTTAGTAATGACACCTCTTAGATTTCCTCTCTTTAGTCTGTTCCATTTGGAAAGCTCCGAGCCGCATCTTCGGATCTTCCAACTCATTAGCTCGTGAAAATCCATTGCCCCGTGATAATCAGACTTCCAAATATCATCAATGATTTTAATTGCCTCAGAATCACGAGCCCAGAAAAGTTCGTATCTGAATTCTTTTGGGGGTCTTCCCCTACCCCGAGAGGAATCAAGAAGGAGTAAAAGAGGGCGGTGATCTGACGAGGAGGCAGAGAGGTGAAGTAACTTGGCATATGGAAATAGACCGAACCATGCGGGCGTTGATAAGCCCCTATCCAGTCTAGCTGCCACCCGTTGAGATCCCCTTCTATTATTACACCAACTCATAGCCGCTCCAGAGAATCTGAGGTCCTGCAGATTTCATCTGTCAATTGTATTACAAAATAGCTCCATTTGGGCGTGAGTTCGTGTCCTCACACTCTGATATTCGCTTGGCCCGGTCACTTCGTTGAAATCACCCATCACCAACCAAGGGGAGTCGCCTCTACCTGCTAACTGATTAAGAGTATTCCAGGATAGATGGCGGCGATGAGTTTCGCGGTGGCCATAGAACCCCGTGAAACGCCATCCCAAAAAACCGGCGTCAATATGATATGTCGAGAAGCTTCGGACTGACGCTGGAAGATCATTATTCCAAAACAAAGCTAACCCGCCACTTCTAGCAACGGATTTCACAACAAAACAAGAGTCAAAATGTAGTCTTCTTCTAACCCGATCCATTTCCTTCTTATTGCATTTTGTTTCGCTCAAAAAGACTAACTTGGGCGCTTGAGTTCTAACAAGGTCAAAAAGATTCCGAATTGCGCACGGGTTCCCAAGCCCACGGCAATTCCACGCCAAGATGGCCATATTACTGGAGGTGGGCTTTGGGAATCCCCAAAGCCTCCACCTCCCCAAATACGACTGATTCGCCCGTTTTTACCCTCTTCGTTACGATCTGTTCGTCCTCTTGCTCCTCACCATACATTCTCTTAGCCCTTCCCGAACCAACCCCCACACCCACTCCAATCCCTTCCTTCACTACCATCTGTTTGACCCTCCTTCTCCATCTTCCCCTATTTCCCGATAAAGACCCACAAACGACATCAGATTTTGCTCCACCCCCCTCCCCGAAATAGCCTTTGACGTGAGCAAGCGGCCCCTTATTCCCTTCCCCACCATCTAAGACTACAACTTCAACCAGCCCCAATTCCCCCACTTCCCCCATGTTCTGCTCCAAGACCCCCTCTTCCACTAGATTCTTTCTCTTTCCCCCTCCCGACATAGCCCAGCCAGGTCTTCCACACTCAACAGCCCCCCCATCCAGTCTGCTTCCACCGCGCACCCCCTCCACTTCTACCATTACCTCCCTAGGCATCTGCCGCAACAGGTTCCAGCGCCCAAAGCTAGAAATCTGATCGTCCAGGCCAGGATTGGATCCCTGGAGGGATCCCCCCGACGACCCCTTCCCATCCCCTAGCACTGCTGCCTCTCCCTGCTCAGCCTCCTTATGCTTCCCATTGCATCCTCCAACTGGACTCGGCTGCTTTTGATTCCCCATTCCAACGTCCCAGTCCAATGCACCATGCCCTGTTTGATTTCTCATGTGCACGTTAGTTTCCTTTTCAGCAAGTAGTGGCAATGACACCACTGCAAGCCCCCCCGACAGCCCCCTACCAGTCCCCACAGGCACTGCACTCCCCTTCCTAGAAACCCCCTGCTTCCCGCTGCCATCCGCCGCTACCCCCTGCTGCCCCTTATCCAGCCCACCATCCATTTCAGCTTGCATTGGGAAGGGTCCCCCTGTTTGTCCCCCGCACAGCCCCCATCTTGTTCCCGTCGCACCACTCCCCCCTTCCAAAGGCACCCACCGTCCCCCACAGTCTGGACTAATCTCCTCTCCCCATCTGCTTTCCTCCCCCGGCACTTCCATAGCAATGTCCTGCCCCCTACAGCCCCCCTCTAACTCCTCCCGTAATCCGAGCGTCCCTAAGTACTTGAACGGTGCTACTCTGAACTCAGATCCAGCCTCTCCATTCACCTTCATCGGTTTTGTACCCGCCCTCAACCAACTACCATATGGCATGTCCGCCTCCACCTCAATCCAGCTTCTCTTGTCCCATATTCTTGACTTGCAATCCTTGTGTGCGTGACCAATGATCCCACACAGATAACAAAATAGAGGGAGCTTCTCGTATTGGAAGCTTATCCATTTTCTTTGCTGTTCGCCGATTCTGATAAACATGCCACGTCGGAGAGGCTTCCGCACGTCCAACTGCACTCTTATCCTCACCTCCTTCTCAGAATCCTTGATCTCGACCACCTCCTCGAATGTCTTCGCCACCATGTCTCCCAAACAGCCTTTATCTACAATGTACGGGATTCCCTGGACTTGCACCCATAGCGGAGTTTTCACAAGCAGGATCTGTGCATAACCCATTTCCTCACGTATTTCCTCTAGTAAGATCAAATTCCGATCGAACAGCCATGGCCGGCCATCCATTATCCTTCTTCTATCCTCAGGATCAGAGAAAGAAGCCCGCCACAAGTTTTCACCCACCTCAGTGAAGTGGAGATGTCCCACTGTCCTCCATAGCCTACGCAACGACCCCTTGAAGAATTCCTTGTTATAAGACTTTGACGCCCATAACGTGCACAGGAGAGCAGGCTCCTCTCCCGGATCCACCCTTCTGATCGCCGCACCTTCAATTGACAGCGTTTGCAGTTCTGCCTCCAGCAGTTCCTCTGAATTTAGATTCATCGTCCTGCTCTTACTCGTACCTCAAACGACCTCCAACACCACCAACCGTACTGCCGGAAACCAGCTTGCCTTCCGACTAGTCCTCCGGTCTTCCCCGCTTCCGGCTAACCGTCGCTCACACCCAGACCCGAGCGCAACTCGCTCGCCTATCAGGCCTTACCGGGGAGAGAACTCTCATGTGATAAGAAAACTTGTTGAGAATTGTTGCATACCGTGAAATGAGAAGCTACATTGAGACGAGAAAATTAGTACTGAAAGTAGAATTGTTAGGTAATAAAAAATGAGATACAAGAAAATGGATCGTAATAACAATCAATCTGGTAAATCTTGATATAAAGGTAGACAACCTAAAAAATCGTATGATTTTATCGATGTGATGAATCTTGATGTTAAGGTAGTTAGTCTGAAAACAAAATCTTATGATTTTGTCAATATAATGAATCTGAACAACAAGGTAGATAACCTGAAAAAAATCTTATGATTTTATAAGAATTAGCTAGAGGTGGATAATTTTAAATATATATTTTTATCAATTCTATGTTGGAGAATAAACCATAAATCTTTTGTTAGTGCAGTTCAATCAGCAAAATTGATAGAAAACCCATCACATTGTATATGTTGGATCGTTGATTGGTTTGGTAATCGACCGTCTAAACTTGCAAGGACCATACGAGGTCGGTGTAGACTCACAGCATACACCTCCTTGGAAAGTGAATAGCCTAAAAAAGGCCCAACCCAGCAATAGAGAAAGTGTCAACCAACTAATAACGATTTTTATTGCTAATTACGATTGCAAAGAATGAATTTTCTCGCAGGATTTTCCTAGTTCTTACAGGTTCACATTATTCATGGTATATGATCCCCATAATAGGAACCCTTATTTATGGGGTTTTTTATCTTTACCTATAAAGTTTTGGGAGAAATTATAGTCCTTTCCTAGTTTTTGAAGAAATTGCATCCGTATTTATGTAGTTTGTCTAAAATTTCTAGCGATCATTTCTGTTAATGGCATGTTAATGGGCCTTAAATATTTTATTGAACTAGCAAAAATGACCCGGTGAAAAGTAAAACTATCATTTGAAAATATTGTAAATCGTCAAAGAAATTTATTAAATAATAAAATAATGAACAAAAAATAATCAATTGAATGTATTAAATAAAAATTATAAGAAAAATACTTTTAAAATATAAAAAATTTTCTTTTAAAAACATTCTTTCCATTCAATAGATTAATTCGTGCCGGTCAGATAAATAATTTTAAAAATTATTTTTTAATAACACCCATTAATGAGTCCCTAACGGAAGTAATATTCCTGCAATTTCAAGCAAAACCCATACGTAAGAAGCAATTTCTTCAAAAGTGGTGATGTAGTAGCAATTTCATCCAAACTATACAGGAACAGATGCAAAATCTTTATTCATTTATTATTTATTAGCTGCCCCAGCATCTAAAGAAGAGCTTTTGGATGACTAGTGAGGGAAGTGAAGCAACCCGAGAGAGAGAGTTGAATCGGAAGAGTCGACCTACCAAATGATCTTTGCTGTGTGTGCCAACGTCATCATTTTCTTCTCCTGAAATCGGGCAATTTGTGTTTTAAATCTTTAATTTTGCATATTTTCATTTTAAATTCCAAAGTTTATAAATTATCATTTTAAACCTTATGAAGTCTAATCCTTTACATTTGATGTTAAAAAATACTGTTAAAATCTTGAAAAATGTCTAAAATGCTCATTGCGTTTTAAATTCTTTGAAGTTTGATTTAAAATGTCTCAGAGCTTTCAGTGTAATACATGTTGAGATAGATGTAAATATCTCCCAATCAAAAAAAAAAAAAAATCCTCAGACCTTAGGGTGCTTACAATGTTTAAAAATACTATTAAAGTCTTAGTTTTACAAAATTTTAACGGAGTTATTTTAACACCGTAAGGGGTGGAAATCTACAATGCAAAAAAACTAAACTTCACGAGATTTATAGTGCTAATATACAAACCTCAAAGATTAAAATGCAAATATAAAAAATTAGAGAGTTTGAAATGCAAATTCTCTCCTAAAATCCTTTCTTATACATGTACTTTCTTCTCCTAAACTCCTTTTTGAGAGGCTTCCTCCCCCTCCTTTGATCATGGTTTAATAATCTTAATGCTCACTAACATTTCATAAATAGGAAATTAATTATCAATTGTGGAAGTCAACTCCCCAATAAATTATCAAAGAATCAAGATTCCGCTATGCTCCATTTTAATCACTTAAAATCTAGTGTAATTACACATTTATGTAAAAGACCACCTACCCTTTAGTTGATTACAAAAAGTACACAGAAAAAAAGTGGAACGCCTGCAATACCCGATTATTTTCCATTATATAAGAAGCAATATAAAGTATACATAAACCTGCAATTATTAATTTGAGCACTAACAACATTTTTTAAAAATATGAGGCATCATTATTTTTTATTTTTAATAAACTTGTTATTCTAAATGTATTCGTATATAAAAATATTTTTATTATTTTTGAAGATATGCAAAAGATATGTATATATTTTTCCCAGGTGATTGAATGCACCCAGGTGCACCAGATGTATTTAACTCATTTTTTTAATTTTTTAGATAACTATTAATGTAAGTATTTAAAATGTATATCAAGTTTTACCATTTTTGGACACTTATAGATTTTTTTAATTTTTTAAAATCAGTGTCATTTTTCATAAGTTAAAATTATAAAAATGCTAGTGATTTTTAAAAATTAAAAAATTAAAAAATTTTAAAAATGTTAAAACTTGACAAACATGTTAAATATACTTAAATTAACATTGGTATAAAAATTTTCAAAAAAATTAGAAAGATGTGTGTTGCACTTGGGTGCACAAACAAAAACCATATTTTTTTGGATTTTAAATATAGGGATATTTGATTTTAAAAAACATAGGAATATTTTATGGTTAAAATTACTATAATAACCTTGTGTTTAAAATCTAAAAAAAAATATACACATTTCTAAAAATAGTAAAACTTAGTTTATATATTAAATTAACAAGTTTATAAAAAAAAAATAGGATTTTTAGTCCATGCTATGTATGCCATTACTAAGAGTATCACTGCCCCTTCAAATATACTAGAGAAGTTTCTTTACACAAGCATCCATGGTAAAGGTTTCAAATGTCATGGTAAACCTATCAACCCACCTGTCCAACATATTTATAAATAAGTTTATGTTGAGATTTTTTAATAAATACTTTATAATTTGCAAACTCATTTAACTATTTAAATAAATAAACAGATTTGGATTGAGATTTTACAATCCATCACCCATTTAACCCATTTAATCCGTTTAATCCATCAACCCATTTACATCCCGTTAAGAAGGGGTATATATATTATATATCTTAAATTATTTTTTCATTTCGCTTTTCTATTTTCTTCCTTCCATTTATGACTCTATAGTGTCTTCTTTGTTGTCATAATGTGACATTATCATCGCTGTCTTTGCTGTCACCTGCAAGTGTCGCTAGCAAGATTCTTTTTCCCTCTCCACCGCTCTCTTTCCCTCTCTATCTCAGATCATCCTCCTCTCCATTTTAGCAATTTGTTTTCATCTTTCTCTTTGCTCTCCCTTCTTCCATTCATCTCTCCCTTTGTATCTTCAATCGTTCTCCTCTCCATCTTTATTAGTATTTCTTCTTCTTTGTCCTTTCTCTGTCTGGCTGAATTAATGTGCTTCTTTGTACTAAGGCGTTGAATTTATACCATCTCCCCATGAAGATTTGGTCATGCCATGTATCCCCTTGATATAAATCAATTCATCGTGATAATTACAAACAACACATATTCAACTTTAAAATAACTTAGTTTTAACTTAGTTGCAACATACATACACAACCCGTTAATAACCCGTTAATCCGTTTATTAAATGGATTATAGTCGAAGTTTCTTAAATGGGTTAATAAATGAATTAAGGTTGAAATTTTTTTAATGGATTAAGATTAAGATTAATTTTTAAATTGTCCAGCCGGATCCATTAACACTCATATTCCATGGTTAGCTATATTATGCTTTATTCCTTGGAAAGTGGTTGCAATGATGGGGCAATTGCTAAAATCGAACCCATTAACAAATGCACTAGTCAAACCAGTTCAACTGTCGGTGAAAACTAAATTGAACCGGTATGTGAGCAATTTATGTAAGATATGTATTAGATTGATAAGATAAAATTTTAAAAGTTTGTATCTAAAAATAATGCAATAATTGGAACTACAATGATCTTAATTATGTAATTAATTAAAAAATTAACCAAGCAATATATAACATCCAATCAGAAAACAATAGAACCGACTGCTTTGAAGTTTAACCTAAGAAATCTCATATTTGACAAGTCCTAGTTAAACCATCTACAATGTTTTAAACGGATGCAAAACTGGAATTTCTCGATGTAATAAATTAAACGCTAAACCCTGCAAATGGAGCCATTTTTCTGGCAGCAACTTTAAGATGATGCGTACAGAATTTGATTAAATGCATGGAGTACCGAGTGCGCTTAGCCTCAGTAGACGTAAGTGCAAAAAACCTATTTTTTATTTCTTTGAAATAAAACTGCTTAAGCATATTTAATCTAGTCACTAGGGAAACACTTCTGTGGTAAAACATCTTGCCTTATGTGACGAAGACATGAGTGAACCAGGAACAGTGGTTCCGTTATTCTTCCTAAAGAAATTAAAATATTTGTGAGATATTTATAGAATACCGCTAGAAAAATTATAAGAATACCTCAGAGCATTGTAATACCAGAAAAATTATAAGAATATCTCAGGGCTTGATTATAATACCACAAAAATTATAAGAATATCTCAGCGCTTGATTGTAATACCGGTTGAGATAACGCAATATACAAATACCTATTAATATATAAATACCTATCAAAAAATGTATTAATATAAACTAGTGTTTACCATTTTTGAAAATTTGTTGATATTTTATTTTTTTTCAAAAACAAAGGTATTTTAGTCATTTGGAAATAGCAAAAACACACTTAAATTTGAAAAAAAATTTACAAGTATCTAAAAATGGTTAAACTTGAATGTACTTAAAGTAATAGTTTTATTAAAAAAAATTCCAAAATTTTAAGAAAATAAGTTTTTACACCCGAGTATACCAAAGCTAAGTGCACTTAGGTGCCTAAATCCTAAGTGCACCCAGTTGCATAAGATTCAAGCCCAATGCACATATCCCGCTTTCATAAAATTAGAGACGGAAAGGGAAGTGCGCAAAGAGTATGTTAGTAGAGGGGAATGAAACACATATGACACAGGGCTTTGATCTAGGGTTGTTAATGGTTATGGTCAACTCGTCAACCTGCTCGTCCAACCCGTTTATAAATGAGTTTAGGTTAAGAATTTTGAATAAACGAGTTGTGATTCGCTGACCCATTTAACTATTTAATTAAATAAACGGATTATGATTAAGATTTTATAACCCGTCAACCTGTTTAGTAAGTCGTTTAACCTATATAACCTGTTTAACCCGTTCAACTCATTTAACTCGTTTAACTTATTAAAGTTTTATATATATAGGAATTTATTCACGTGCATTCAAACTGCATGCGAATTACCCTGCAGACGCCCTGATGCGCGCCAAGTGCTTATCGTTAAGAGCACTGTGATCACCAATTTAATTAAAATTAACCGAAACACATTAAAGCTACCACTATACGGGTTATAGTATAGAATAACGGTGAGTCGAGTTGAATCCACAGAGAGGCGATGCAATTTTGAATTGTTTTTAAGAGAAAGAGAGGGTATAGAGAACGGAAAGAGAGAAATGAAAGAAAAAGGAACGAAATTAGAGGAGTAAGAGAGAGTAGAGAGAGAAGAGAGAAAATTAGAGAAGGACAGAGAGGAGAGAGATAAGAGAGAGGAGAGAGAAAGAAATTAGAGAAAAAGAAATTAGAGAGAAATGAGAGAAGAGAGAGAAGGAGACGTTAGAGAGAGAAAGAAGAAGAAATTAGATAGATGAGAGAGAAGAGAGAGAAAGAAATCAGAGAAAGAGAAAAGAAATTAGAGGAATAAGGGAGAAGAGAGAGAGAAGAAAAGAGAAATTAGAAGAAATTAGAGAGAGAAAGAGGAGAGAGAGAGAGAGAGAGACTTTAGATAGAGAGAGAAGAAAAGAGAAATTAGAAGAAATTAGAGAGAGAAAAGGAAAGAAATTAGAAAGAGAGAGAAAAGATTAGAAGAGCTGGAGAAAAGAAAGGGAGACAAGAAGCTAAAAGAAATTATAATTCACTAACAACTGAATTAAAATTATTCTAAGAAAGCAATTAAAGCTATGAAATTTAACTATTAAAACGGGAAAGAGAATTATACTGAATTTAATCTAAAAATTACAAAGCATAAAATAAAACAGTAAATCTAATCTAAAGATTAAAATTATAAATTAAAAATTAACAACTACAAAGCACTACAAACTATAAGGCAATAAAATAAAATTTACATCACCCAAATATGAAGAGCAAATTTCCACTTTATGAAAATTTTATTACTTAGCCCCACCTCTTTGCTAGGGTCCCACAAGATGAGTCCCACCCAACGGAAAAAGAGGAATGTGTTTTGTGTGTTTTTTAGAATGAGTGGAGGGCCCTTTTTATAAGTGTTGGGCAGCCCTCTCTCCATTTTGGCTTCCGATATGGGATTCTTTCTTCGACGTCACTGTTGCTTGTAGCTGCCCTTTGCAATGTGTTGTTTTCTGCTATGACCTGCCTATTTCGCACCTTCCTTCTCACATTGTCTACCTAAAATTGCATCCATCTTCCAATGGTGAGAATTTCAAGTTGCTATAATGAAGAGTTTGCAAAGACGTGGCCGGAGATGGGTTTTGGTTGACGAGGCTGGTCGATTGGGCATGATGTTCTCAGAACTGAAATTAAATTGGGGCTGATTTTCATTGCTGCTGATTGTCCGGTCAGATGGGTTTGCCCATGATTGAAATCTGGGGTCGACCAATGGAAGCCGCCATTGATGCATGCTTGATGTTTGAGATTTTTGAGATCAGCCAGCTCTTCCGATTTCAGGCTAGAAGGTGATCGGAAATAGGTGCTGACATTTTTCGGTGCAAAGGAACCTGTGCAGTCAGGGATCTGCCCAATCGGATCTGGGTTTTTGGAATTGCGGTGATAGGCATTGAGAAGATGGGGAGATAAGCAAGGGGCTGAGTGTTCAAAAAAAAATGGAAATGAAGCTGCTGATTTGCTGCTTGGATGATTTACGCCGGAATTAGTGGGTTTGGCTAATTTGGGTTACCGGTGTAGAGGCTGGTCGAAAATGGTTGAGTGATAATTGCTTTGTTGCGGCTTGTTTTGGGGCTCTAATGGAGTTCGGTTTGGAAGGGAAAAACAGATTTGAGGAATGGCCATTAATTAAAGTAGCTAATGGAAAATTTTTCTATTGCTGATTGCTAGGTTTAATGGTGGTCGATCTCGGCATGGTGGATTGATTTTCTATAAAGGATATCACCAATGCTGTTGGAGGCGATGGATGCAGCTGTCGGATAGATGGGTTTGGCAAAATCCTCAGTGGCTCTTGTTGCTAGAATTTTGGATGAGCTAAGCAAAGGAGAAATTTGACAATGAAATCTGCTGGCCGAAAATTTCACTGCTGCCCATGCTTTGGCCGTGCTTCCATGGCTGCTGGTCGATTTGGGGAAGATGGAGATGGGTTGAAGTTTTGATGGAGTTTGGTTGTTGCCGGAATTGGGGCTTGCTGCTAACGACCGGAGCTACTGTTGGCCGGAAGAGGAGGCTGAATGTCGGAATTGCTTAGACAGCCGTGACGGCCATGGCTACCGATTCGGATTGCCGGTGAGGAGAACGAGAGAGGTGACCGTGCTTGACTGGACGACATTGCTGGATTTTTCTGCCGTGAATGGGTTCTGAAAATGGTATAGTTGCTTTGGTTGCCGGAAGTGATTGCGGGCAGTTGGGGAAGATGGTGGAGCACCGAACTGGTGCTCCGGTGGCGCACAATCGCGTGTACTCATGCAGCGTAAAATACGAGTTTAAATATATATATATATATATTTTAGTAAATAATTTCAATAATGACACGTATCATCTTAGTTTAATCTTTTAATTTATTTTATCTAAATATAATACT
>JAXCLR010000073.1:36062377-36082519 GCA_035584095.1 Annona squamosa | reverse complement strand
TTTCATAAAATTTCGCTTAAAACATGCATTTAATTATCATTTTAATATTTAACAACGTGAATTTAATATAAAATTAAGGGAAAATTTTTAAACTTATCACACCCCATCCGCCCGTTCATTTCAACGGGTGAAATCTGCACCACTTGTTCGATTGTGTGTGTAGAGAAGCCGAACTAGACTGCATCAAGCGCGCTCAAAAATTAAAAGGATGCATTTTCCTGCTCGATAACAAAAAAAATAGGTTGAAGGTCTCGAGCCCGTCCTTCCCACCTGTGCCTCCTCTCTCGCATTCGCCCTAATTCAGTATTTGTCCCACCTCAATCCCGCCCACACACTAATTGAGCATTCGTCCCTCCTCAATCCCGCTTGTGCCCTAATCTCCAAGTCCTGACCGAGCGAAATCGCCCCCAATCCCCAAATCACGCAACAGGCTAGCATCAAGGGCTCCCGATCGTCTTCCCTCCTCCTAGTCTTCTTCCATCGTCTTCCTTCCTAGCCCGGTCTTCTCATCTGGTCGGTGGTGGACAACTTCATCTTCCCAGGCACCAGCTCATCTCATCCAGCAACTAGCAGGCAGCAACTATATCTCATCCAATCGTCTGCCAACCCCAATGTGAAAATCCGCAACCAGCAGCAGCGTCCATCCGTCCGGCGACCAGCAGCTCCGGCGATGTTTATTGCAGCTTATTAATGCCATTTATTAATGAATGCAAATAATTTTTGTTTTTTGGTGGATAGTTAGCTGAATTGGATTTTAAACCTTTTTTATCAATATATATTTACATTATATCTCAATCAATAACGCCACAATTACAATTAATGTCTGAGATATTTAAACCTGTTAATGTTATGCACAACAGTACTTTAAAAGTCATTTTGAAAAATTAAATTGGTTTACATTTTGATTGAATGAGAACTTTAAATCTACTAGTTTCAAAATTGATTTTGTACTACTGACAAATGTAATTGTTCAATTTTCTCTATTGAACCAATGACAAATTTAAGCTGGACTCCACGTAGTTCAAGAAGTAGATTTCCAAAATCCATTTGTTTGGACATTATTAAATGAATCAAGTTGTCTAGAATTATTATATGTGGGGTTGAATAGGTTGTTTGCATGATTTTTGCTTGTTTGTATGCTGATGTTGGGGATATTACTGAATAGATAGTTTGCACTTCATAGTACCAAGTGGCAGATACAATTGGTTTATATCAAAAAGGTTAAAACATTCTGGATTTGACTTATATACTTTAAATAAGTTGTATAACGGCTCATAAGTAGGGCAAGTGATACTGATCACTAAATATGTTCAAAAGTCACCAGAAGTCAACATTAATTGATTTTTTTAAATACATTTATCTACCTTGAATGAATTGCCAAGTTAATAGGTTGAACTCATTTGGGTAAAAAGTATCTCTTACTTGCATTTAAATAGCTATGGTAATATCTATAAGCTATCTCTTGAATTTGATAGAACCTAAATGCAGCAAATTTCTACTGCATGTGGCAGATTCTGCACGTTGTTTTCAAATCAATAATAATTCTTCTTGAGTGTTGGTGCTATCAAGGGCAAAATTTGCATGTCATTTTTTTATATTGACATAAAATATATGCTAATTCCAAGAGAGCGATGTCCTATTCAGACATTTTGTGTGCTAGTATCACATTTCGCATACTGAATCTGAATTTTACATATCGGCTATGGCAGAATTATAATGTTAATTTTAGATTCTGCATGCTAATTCTGAGTTAGTAGCAACCCTTATCCACATTCTTGCTGTTTATGATATAATCCACATGCTAATTTCATATTCCTCATACTGATTTTCAGTCAGTAACAATCCTTGTTCACATTCTTGCTCTCTATGGCAAAATCCACATGTTAATTCCATATTTCGTATGCTGATTCTAAGTTAGTGACAACTCTTGTTCACATTCCTACTCCTTGTGATAGAATTATCTGCATGCTAATTCTGAGTTAGTGATAACCCTTGTTCACATTCATGCTCTTTGTGACAGATTCCGCATGCTAATTTTATATTCTGCATGCAAATTCTAAGTCAGTGACAACCCTCATTCACATTCCTGCTCTTTGTGATAGAGTCCGCATGCTAATTTTATATGTTGCATGTTGATTTTGAGTCAGTGACAAACTTTGTTCACATTCTTTCTAATTTTACATGTTAATTTTCATGTCCAAACTATTATTTTTCAAATATCTACTAACTATAGCAAATTCTGCATGCTATTTTCACTTTCCACATATTGAATTTGAATTCCACAAAATAAGTTTCAAGTGTGGCAGAATCCACATATTAATTTCATATTCCGCGTACTAATTCTAATTAGTGACATCCCTTCTTTATATTCTTGCTCTTTATAGCAGAATCTACATGCTAATTTTATACTTCGTGTGCTAATTCTAAGTTAGTAACAATCCTTCTTCACATTCTCACTCTCTGTGACGTAATTCGCATGCTAACTCTTAGTCATTGACAACCCTTTTCCATATTTCGGCTTTTAGTGGTAGAATGTACATGCTAATTTCAGAATTTACTTATGGACTCATGCCTGTTGATAATTTATGAATACCCCATGTTTGTTGATGTAATATTCCTCATGCCAATTCATATGTCTAGGGGACTGGTTTTTGAAAAAACTACTAATTTTATCTTATTTTGCATGTTTATTTCATATTCAGCATGCTCATTGCATGTTTCGTATGCGAATTCCTAAGTATGAAAAAAACTATTTTTTTCTTTCATGCCATTTATGACATAATACGCATGTAGATATCTTTTCTTTCATGCAATTTTAGAATTAGGAGCATGTCTTAGTGCGCCTTGTGCTTTTAATAACTATGATTCCTTCTAACATGATAATTAAAATTAGGAGCATGCACTTATGAAAATTGAGAGTATGCATTTTAAGAATTCATATGCATCTGAAAGCAGCATGCAGATTTGACCAACAAAAGAAATCACATTTGCTTTCTCTATTAACATAATTAATCATTTTTTAGGTTGTTAGCATACTGTATTCCATAAAAACAACCTATAGCCTACAACATGCATATGCAATGTGTCAACTTGACTTAATTTCTTGTTTCAACTTAACATGCATATGCGATGTGTCATGTTTTTTAACATTTAGTGTTTTTCATTTTAGAAGTTAAATGGCAGGAACAAAGGGCAAAGAAAAGGGAAAAAATATGAAAGAAGCAGCAAATGTAGCCGAAAAAATAGCAACCAAACAAGAAAAAAAGAAAATAACATAGGCCAGTGAGGAAGTGGTGGCAATAGACGACAAAGTAAAAAGTAAAGGAGTAAACGATGCCGCAAGAAAAAAGGGAAAGCAGAAAACAGCAAAGATTGATGAGGAAGGAGGAAAAGAAAAGGAAGCAAGAGATAAAGCAACCAGAAAAGGGAAAAAGAAAGTAAATAAAACTGTTGAGAATGTTGACACGGTTGATGAAGGGAATGAGGAAGAAGAAGAGGAGGAGGAGGTAGCAACTAGAAAGGGTAAATAAAAACCTAAAGAGGCTGAAGATGCAACCACAGCAAGTGAGGTAGTGGCCGTCGTTAAGGAAAGAAAAGGAAAGGCGGCAGGTGAGGCAGCTAACAGAAGGGGGAAACGAAAAGTAATGAAGACTGTTAAGGAATACACTACAATTGATGAGGGAAAAGGAGATGAAACAGATGCAACGATTAAAAAGGGCAACCAAAAAAAAGGAAGGTAAAAGAAGCACCCAAGAAAAAAATAACAACAGCACCTAAAGTGTATGGCTACCCATCCAAATATTTTCATTGTACTGTGGATGAGGAAATTTACTTCAACAAATTGGAGGATCGACCGTTGGTCAAGTTTAGAAGATTTCTGATAGATAAGTTTGCTGATTTTTCCTTCACTAAGTGGTTGCATGAACATGGGTTTACTCCATTTGTTTACGTTGATTGCCACATTTATCTAGTCTTTGTGAGACACTTTTATTCTTGCTGGGGTGCTGATAGTTTTACACATGTAACGGGTGTGAAAATATAAATTAATCCAGGGATGTTGGAGAAGGTTTTTGAGATCCCTTATGATCCTGTGATATATACAGGTTTTGTAGAGACAAAACAGGATGTATTTTTCGAGGTTTGCAAAAATCCAAAGGTGGGAGCTGAAAGAGTGTCATCTACTCATTGGAAAACTATGGACCTGAAACTTCTTCATTACGTTTCTGTATACCACTTATTTCCGATGATTGGATTTTATACAGAGCTCACAGCCGAGGATGCACACTTGTTGTATGCTCATGCAAGAGGCAACCGTTTCAACTTTGCCTACCATATATTCCAATATATGAATAAGAGACTTGTTAGGAAGAATGGGTTTTTGCCATATGAAATTATCATAACAAGAATCCTACAATATCATGACATTAATCTCAGTGGAGAGAAGCACCAAAAGTACAAAGAGGCTGACATGATTGATGAATCTATCTTGACTAGATTGGGTTATTTATTTGATGAGCAAGAACAGGAGTGGAAACCAAGGCATGCATTGAGATTTCAAGCCAAGATGAAGAAAATCAGGTTGAAACTAACTTTGAAGATACGGGATTGCGACAAGGAGATGTGTGGAATACAAGAGATCATGAGAAATCACTTCCAGACATGAAAGGAAGGAACCAAGAAGTTGTTTCTACGTAAGCTCACCCAGATCTCTCTTTACAGTTGTTGCAGTTTTGGGAAGATATCATGAAGCACATAACTTCATTCATGTCACAACCAATCAAGCCATCCACTTCTACTTCTGTCATCTCCACACCAGTTCTGAGTCCACCAACTTCCAGTCATTTGGTTAGGCCAACATATACTCCTACTGGTGTCATAGATACTCCAACTACAGTTCATTCGCATTCACCTAGTGGTATGGTTCAGCATCCACCTACATCGCAGTCAGCTTTCTCGTTTGCCCATCCTACTACTTCATCTCCATCCCTTACTGATTTCCTTCTCAAAGTAGGTCAGGCTAGTGCTCCATTCTATGATCCAACTGTTTTCCCCTTCCCTCCTTTACCAGCACCTTCCCTACCCTTTAATATTCTAACAGGTGAATATGTGCTTCAAATGACAAGGCATACCATGTTTGTTACAGGAAGTATTAAAAGATTGATTAGGGAGGTGGAACACATGCGGCAACGCATGGATGTGTTTGAGACGTGCTTAAAGGAGCTGAGATGCAAACACTCAGCAAATGATGGTGTTGGAGAAGATCATGACATTTATATCTATGAAATTTGTTGCATTCTAATATATTTTTTTGTTGCACATTATATATTTTGATGATGATGTATAATTTTAGCATGATTGCATATTTTATAAACTACTGGACTCAGATGCATGGATTGAATGAATAACAAAATTGTTAATAAAGTATGTATAGTGTTGAATGGATTGCCTTAGGTACCCCCAGATTTTTCATACTTGAGAATCAGCATGCAGATTATGAAATCCGTATGTGTATTATAACTTGAATGTATATCCAGATTTTTCATACTTGAGAATCAACATGCGGATTTCATAATCCGCATGCGTACTATAACTTTGACAGGATATATATACTTGTGAATTCTCTCTAACTCAAAAATCAGCATGTGGATTATGAAATCCGCATGTGTATTATAACTTGACTGTATACCTGGATTTTTCATACTTGAGAATCAGCATGCGGATTATGAAAACCGCATGCATATTATATCTTAATATATTCCCAGATTTTTCAGACTTGAAAATTAGCGTGTGGATTATGAAAACCGCATGTGTATTATAACCAAAATGTATACCCCGGATCTTTCTAACTTGAAAATATGCATGCGTATTATATCTTAAATATATATATCCAAAATTTTCAAACTTCAAAATCTGTGTGCGGAATATGAAAACCATATGCGTATTATAAAATGGACAAAATATATATACCTCCGGATCTCTCTGACTCAAAAATCAGCATGCAGATTATGAAAACTGCATACGTATTATATCTTAATATATTCTCAAATTTTTCAGACTTGAAGAGCAACATGCGGATTATGAATACGGCATGTGTATTATAAAATGGAAATGATACATATACCTCTGGATCTCTCTGACTTAAAAATCCGCATGCAGATTATGAAAACCATATGTGTATTATATCTTAATATATTCTCAAATTTTTTCAGACTTCAAAATCAGCGTGGGGATTATGAAAATCGCATGCGTATTATAAAATGGACAAGATATATAAACTTCCGGATCTTTTTGACTCAAAAATTCACATGCGGATTATGAAAATTGCGTGCGTATTATATCTTGATATATTCTCAGATTTTTCAAACTTGAAAGTCAACGTGCGGATTATGAAAACCACATGCGTATTATAAAATGGACAGAATATATATACCTCCAAATCTCTCTGACTCGAAAATCCGCATGTGGATTATAAAAACCGCATACGTGTTAAGTTGTATCTTATACCTTACATGCACAACACTACATCAACAAATAAACAGTTTATAAAATTAAGTCATCCTTCATCGATTTTACTGAGTCTACTTCTATACAAAAGTACAGAAATTCACAACAACAAACATACGTTAAAGTTATTGAAGTGTCTCTTTCATGCTTCTACTCTCTTTCAACGTTGCATAAAGTCCAACGATCCCTCTAATAACTATTCAATCTTCACGGTCCTTGTAATTATACTAAGCTGCAATAAAAAGATTAAATTAGGATAACGAATTTAGCATAATAAGAAATCATATTAAGATGCACATTGGAAAGATAAATACATTGGTCATGCACTTAACCAGATTAATCAATATCATTTTTATGTAACATTGGACAATTCCACTTATCATGACCAACCACAATTTTCTTACACCCATGGCATAATCTTCCTGTGTGTTCGGTGGCTTTTTTAATAGAAGATTTTAGTCGTTGATTTGACCGCCCTTTCGTTTGCCGTCTATTCGGAAAGTCCACCACTTGAGATGGGGCACTTGATCCATTATCAACTGTCATTGACTCTAGTAGTATATTGCCTTCATCTCTTCTGTTTGTATGATTTGTGCATGAATTACTTTTAGTAACATAATTGCTAGCTTCTGATGTTATGTCTTGTCCTGCATATGGCAATGCTAATCGTTGCTCATTCGAAGGACTTGTCAACATTTCGGCTTGCTTCTTTTGACAAATAACTTCTATCATCTCATCCAAAGTTACATTTGTAAACTAGAAAGTTTTCCAACTTGATGATAATTCATTGAGAATGAAATTGATTTTTGTGAAAGCAATGTGGCAATGGATGACCAGTGAATTAATTGCATCACAATTCTCTATGAAGCTTAAAACTCTAATATTCTCCTTTGGACGTTGTGACCACCGATGAAGTAGATACAATATCATGCCAGTAAAACACGGATAATATGTGCCGACGAATAATCCTACACTAATAAAATAAGAGGCAAGAACATTTTACAAATTTTTCTTGTTCGCACCAGATGACCAATCACAGATAGTTGGGATCTCCTGATTTGTGTACCTTGTAGATAATACGACACTCTTCTACACCGTCTTCTATTGGCTAATAATATCTTAAATCATCCATTTCAGCTTGAAACTCATAGAAGATCTCCCTAGTATACATTTTTGCAATTTATTCCTCGAGTATATATTTTGTGTTTAGCACCGAAGTTCCATAGGTGGTTTTACTATCAGCATCTTCTTATCCTTTTTTCTCTTACTTATTGCACACTCATAAGCTTCGACAAACTGGACTAATTTTGTGGTTGGCCCAATGAATTGATCAAAAAAAGAACTTATGCTTTCAAACCTTTGAGTGGTGCTCATCTCCGCTAAGAAAATACTCCTCATGTAGGCCGGTATCCACTTCTCCCGAATATTGTACATTTGTTGTAACAATGCATGATTTGTCAATTCATAATTATCCATCAACTTTTCCCAACCAGCCTCAAACTCTCCAGGAGCTTCTACATTCTTAATTAACTTGAATAAGCTATCCTTAAATTAAGGATAACTTTGGCTGGCTAACTGCAATTTCTCAAAAAAATTTCTATATATGAGTCATGAATAGAAAATGTGTTTTACAGCTGGGAATACCACAGATATTGCCTTTATAATAGCTGGATCCTGGTCGATGATAATGGCTTTCAGAGGTATATCACCCATGACATGAAGCCATGTTTGAAACAATCATGTAAAATCTTCTTCACTCTCACTAAACAATAAACCAGCCCCAAGCAATATTGATTGCTTATGATGATTAACCCCCACAAATGGTCTAAACAGTATATCATATTCATTGGTACCATAAGTTGTGTCAAAGCAAATGACATCATTGAATATTTGATAATCCTTCTTAGATTCTCCATTAACCGACATACATAACATTAGTCGTACTTTTGCTACGCAGTGATAATCTGCATGCGGATTTTTGGAGAAGATGACTTGCGCGGAAATAAACATCATACCTTTTGTCGACATGGAACTTCGGAATCAATCATAGAACTTCGAAATCGACGGAGAACTTCAAAATCTCGACGGAAAAGGATATTTGGGAGCAGCAGTAGCAGTGGCATCTCCATTTTTGAAATGGGAGGGATGAGCGGGCTCCCAAACACTGTGCTGCTTTCGGCAAGATGAAAGAGGGAATATTTCGGGTGGGTTTTTGTGGATTTTCAGTCCACCAGCGGGAAAATGCATCTCTGTATTAGAGCGAATGCGAGAGAGGAGGCGCGGGCGGGATGGAGGGCTCAGGACCTTCAGCCTGGTTTTTTTTTTTTTTTGGCTACCGAGCAGGAAAATACATCATCCGAATTTTTGAGCGTGTGTACGTGTAGTCTCGTTCGGCTTATCTACACGCACAATCGAACAAGCGACGCAGATTTCACCCGCTGAAATGAACGGGCAGATGGGGTGTCTGTAGGGTAATTCATGTGCAATCTGAATGCATGTGAATAATTATCATATATATATAAACCCCTTAATTATTTTCCCTTTATAAGTTTTCCTCCCATCATCTAATTTTCATTTTTCCATTGTTATTCCAATTTTATTTCTTGTTACTATTTTATTTCCATTTCCCCTGCACCAAAAACATCCTCTTGTCTCTCCTTACAAGATCATCATCTACTAGAGTCTAAGCTTTCAGATTATCTACCATACAACTCATCAACAACCCGCCAACATTTTTATTAAATGGATTGTAAATAAGTTAACATTGAATTTTTTTAAATGGATTAATATACGGATTAGAATTGAAATATTTTAAATGAATTAAGATTAAAATTAAACTCCAACCCAATCCATTAACACACCCTTACTTTGAGCATGGGAGAGGAAGGGAGATGTCGTGACAACAGCATACAGACGTGGCTATGGATTTGCAGGAAGAATCAAAACGATAATCTAAAAATGGAGTGCGAATGGAGTGAGGCCACAACAAGATTGATTTGGGAAAAAAGCTTACGGACGAAAATGAAATCAAAGAGGGGAAATGGAGAGGGAAACCGGGAATAAGAATTTTTTATCGCTTCTTTTTTAAGGTCGAATCTTCGCATATTTACGCCATATCCGCACCATCTTCCCACCATAAAAATTACTTCATGACTCAAAATGACGAAAATCACGGGATGAATTTGCTTGCAATTTATACAGACACCAGCAAGAAATAATCTTAAGGAAAATTGCAGCATCAGGGCTAGCAGGCTTACTGCATTTGAATCGATATCAATTTCTTTGTGCAAAAGCCAATATAATCAATGTCTCACCTCAAACAAAATCAGCCTCTGATACAATCTAGCCTCCAAGAATTACAAAAGAGCAGTGGCGATCGAACCACCACCGGTAAAGGAACGAACACAGATTTCATACGTTCTCTGTAGCATTTTTGTTTGCAGTACTTCCAGGTGTCTTTTTGCTGCAAGTCTTTCTTCCAATACTCGTACAACCCTTTCCCTGCAATTCAATAGGAAGTGACCGTGAGCAAGGATCTCATATCAAGAAGGCAGCATCGTATCCATCAAAATTCACAAGCATAAGGCAATTGCCTGCAGTGAAAGTCACAAGAAAACATAAATGAATCTGAGATGATGAATGGCATGGATGCAGAATAAGGATTTTTGCATCCATGCAGAAACATAAATGGCATGGCTTGTACTTAATTTAAGCATAAAACCGTTTGAAAGCACTTTCTAGGAAGAAAAAACAAAGGAATTCAGGAAACAGTTATGATACTTTTCTGTAGGCATAACTGGGTAATAAGGAAATGGCCAATCAATAACTGTTACCGTTTTCGCCCAGCCAATACAGAAAAGATCCAATTGAGCATTTCGATCACAAAAACAGTTTCTGTTGTTGTTGTTTTTTCTTGTGTGTGTGGGTGTGGGGTGTGGGGTGTGTGAGGTTAAGCAAATTCAAAGAAATTCACAAACAAACACTTATACAAATAATAACAAAAAAAAAAAAAAACTAGTCAAATTCTTTGAAACAGAAAAAATGACAACAAAAATCAGTTGGTTAAATAATTGAACTTATTAGAAAGTAAAATGTCCACTTCAAAACACGAACTAGGAATTATATGGCATACCTCCTCTGGGATGCCTCAATGGGATCAGAACTAGGCAATGGAGTAGCTCCCCAAGTTTGATGTTGGTCTTCATTAGAAATTGCAGCTCCTCAGCAAAGCAGCCAATCAAATATAGAAGCAATGGGATCAATAACTGGCCTGAAATTCCATCATTAAGAACCACACTCAAGAACAAAGAAAAAATGATGTCAGTAGCAATTTTTAAGATAATAATTTTTTATTGCGGGTGTGTTTGAGAAGAAATAAAATCTTTGTATGAAAATTTTTTTGTGAATACATTTTTGAATTGGTAAAAAATGATGTGATATGATAGGAGTAATAAAGAAGAGTAAAGATAATAAAGTTAAAATAGATATGTTAGTTGTATAGTTAGTTATGTAGAAATGACTGAAAAGTAAGATAGTTGCATGAAAAGATAAAAAAAATAATTAAAAATAAAGTAGTTGGGGAAATTGAAAAGTTTTTGTGTTTGCCAAACATGCCCTATAAAAATAATTGTCACAGAAGAAATCTCTTACCTCAAATATTCGAGGAAGAAAGTAGAGAGAGCAAACTCATCGGTTGGGTCCCCCTTGATGTTTGTTTCTGGTTTACTTTGAAGATATCGC
The DNA here is from genome assembly GCA_035584095.1 of Annona squamosa. NCBI lineage: Eukaryota > Viridiplantae > Streptophyta > Magnoliopsida > Magnoliales > Annonaceae > Annona > Annona squamosa. The sequence goes on along the minus strand of JAXCLR010000073.1, from coordinate 36,071,275 downwards.
AAGTAAATCCAACTCAAATAGGTGCCAAATATAAAAGTAGGAAGGTACGATAATTTTTTAAAATTGGTATATCAAACATGTGACAATTAATATTACAATCAAGCACCTTCACTACCCTCAACCCATAAAGGGAATTTTTTGTAAATACCTCCATCTCAGGAGGGAGGCTTTAAAACCCCCATCACCAAGGGGAATCTGCAAATAATCTACTTGCACTAGGCAAAACTCAAACATGCAAGGCTCCTTTGGAAGCAATTGCACGTACCGCTAGGGCACTGCCATGGTGGCTAGTCGGAAGGTACGATATTGATTTTGCAAAAAAGAAGCCTGCAACTATTGCCACCAACAAAACAAGAGATGGAACCCATTGGAGGTTCAGAATATCAAGGCAATTGCATTGGAAAAGATACTTGAGATTCAGGAAAGGCAAAAATCAAGCCAAAACCAAGATAACATAACATATAGCTTCTGTTATACCTTTGCTTTAATTTTCAACACACCCATCTCCTGATCAGGAAATATTTGCTTCGCACCATCCAGGAATCCTGCGAGGACCCTGTGGAAATCAGAAAAGGGCGTGTACCTACCAAAACAAGAGGAAAAACAGATAGAATGATAGCTAATCATACATATATAAAATGAATTTCCTAAGCTTTAAATATTTTGATTACAAGATTGATTAAAGGTTTCGAAACAAGGATTAAAAGCATGGACAAAAAGGAAAAATAAGCAGCAAAAAAGAAGCCAAGGAATTTTAGGAACAAATGGAACAAAATGTAAAAATACTTAACAGGACTTTCCTGCTGTTTAATATAGTACAATGCTATTGCAGTGATGAATATGCATACAGATGTTAGAAAATCGACTATAAAAACAAATTTTACAAACTCCCTTCCACCCCATATTGGCACTGGCAAGTTCCCAAACGTGTTCATTATCAAGTACTTCTGGTGAGAAGGCATAGTGGTTATATTTTGCCCATAAAGCATCATTATTAAAAGAAAAGTATGCAGTTCAGCACTCACGAGAGGTCTGAAATGTGATGAAACCCAACATTTAACAGTCATTAATAATAAGAAGCATCATATTTGATATTTTAGCAAGAGCCAGTGACACGTTATGAAACAACCCAGAATACAAGCATACTACCACATTGGTGCACACACACAACAGGGGAAAAAAAAAAAAGGATTCTAAAGTCAGTGAATACGACGATTGCAATTCACAGCTTTGACCTCTTGCCAAATCTTCCTATATGTCCCTTAGCTTTTCCAAACCAATCAAACTACTCTGTGTAGATGATAGAAGCAGAAGTTGTACAATATAAGTTTGTACAAGAGAAAAATAGTGGTGGATTAAAAGCTAATGGATGGAAAACCATAGTACATAGCAATCAAATGGAATTAAAGTAAAAAATATAAAATAAATCATAAATCAATTAAGCACAATTCACAAATAATATATATTTGCATGAACACAAACCCACAAAAAGTTGTTTTTTAAATTTTTGAGGTGTTCAAGTTTGTTTCTAAACTTTAAGTTTTTATAAATTAAAAAACCTCAAATTTTACCTAAAATTGCAAGAAAAAATCAATAATATTACTTTACACTTATTCATGTAACTGAGAAAATATATGAAAATAAAATAAAATTTTACCTAGTTGCGAGAAAAAATGATGGAAATTACTGTGAAAATAAGTGCAGAGAACAGAAGTTCTGGAAAAGAAAATATATACAAAAGACTGAAAAAAATTAGAATTTTTCATAGTTTTATTCATCGAGCTGATAAACTCCGACCAATACACCTCCTATATAAGCCAATACAGCCAATACACCCAATTTTTTAAAACTCTAGCCAAAACGCCCCCTGCATCTCCTACCGGACATGGCTGATAAAGATACGATACAGCCTATATGGGAGCGTACCGGCCGATATTTGAATCCATGGGCCATGGTCGGCGTCAAAAATTATGCCCTCACTATTGGTTCAGCTTGGCCAGAGTAATAAATGCGCCCGCATGTGATTTTATGCATAGGCACTACAACCCTTATTTTTCATCTCCATGGCTTGTCATTCCAGGCATGCAGTAGCACACAGAAACGGAAGCCGAAAACCAGTCCGCTAGTGAAATGACCAGTTTTCCTCTGCAACTGAAAAGTTTGGTAAAATAAGGCAAATTTTCACATTTTTCAAACAGCCCCTCAATTTAAAACTTTTCGCTCTCCACAATTACCTTATTTTTCAATTATTTCTTCACTTCTTCTACCCTACTTTCAATCATTTCTACACAACTATTCATTCGTCTAACCTATCTATTTTAACATGAGGTTGATAAAGGTTTAACTTTAGAAGTTTGAAGACATGATATATGCCACTCTTCGTCTCAAGAAAGAATCGTTGGATTGAGATTGAAGCCAATACGTGAGAATACCACTTATACTAATATTTCATTTTTAATATTAGTTAAGTGAGTTGAACTTATTCAAAAAAAGTGATAAAAGAATGAGAGAAAGACCCGAAAAATGCAGATAGAAATACGTAAACAAAATACAAAAGCGTTCAACATTATTGAATACTGAGAACATAGTTCATGATTGTAAAGAAATGCACAACATGATCCATGATCGTAAAGAATTGCCCAACATGATCCATGCAGCTGATCTCACATAGGTCGAAAATAACTTATGATAACGATAATAACTTATGATGATGATATTAATATTAATGATGATTTATGAGTAATTTTTAGAACTCAAATGTACTTAAAATATTTTTTAAAAATCAAACATGACTTCAATGACATTTTAATAAATTTTTAGAACTTTAACTCAATGAAGCCGTAAATGAATTTAATGGACTATAGTAAAACCATGAAAGAATTAACAAATCTAATGGGCCTCGACATGCTTAAATAAAATTTTATACTAAAGTATTAAGAGCTACAAATCTAATGAAAATGAATTATACATCCTCACTCTGTTAATTATGATTTGGGTGCATTAAGAAAGTAGTTAAACTGCCGCAGGTATATCAAAATTGCAGGCAATTATAGTAATCCTCTATCTGGCAATCTAATCTTCTAGAGGGACAGCATTCTTTAGAGTACAGAAAGCATAAAGACAGAGTCCTTCCAAATGTAGTTGTTAGTTTTTAACCTCGTTATTCAACTGGATGACCTGTTGCTACTGCTACCAGCCTGCCATAGTGTCACATTTGTAAGATCATTATATTTTTTTTAAATTTTAAGGGGGATTTCTAATTTTAAAAATTCAGGGAGGGATGATGATTCCCCCCTTCTCAGCTCCATGTAGCACCACCTATGCAAAGATTCAACTGTATGAATAAATAATGGAATTTTCTTACACATCAATAAGTCATCACCAGTAGCCTCTACAAGAGCATGAGCCCTGCTTGAAATGATGGAAGCGACTTGGGTCCCGAACTATAATTTCATGGTCAATGACCTTAGAGGCAAATATCATTGCGGAGTGACAATCACTGCAGATACGCAGGTTCTTAGTGATTCGAATAGGTGCCCCCGAAGATGTTGTCATAATTCCAAAGGCAAGAGCCAATTTTTCACTATGGGTGGAAAGAAGAGACCCTTTCTCCTCATCATCCACATCATGCAAAGCAGAACTTATCTCTGGTACATATCCAATTGCCTTGATCTGTTGAATCAAGTCAGCAAGGACCTCATATATCTGCTTGGACTGGGGGTGGGAACAGTCCCCAACAAAGAATGAAGCTGTCCCTTTCTTCCATTGAACCCAACTACATCCAGGCCTCTTCTTGATCCCTGACTTCTTCATCAGGGTTCTGATATGCGCCACATCAGTCCAACGGCCAGCATTCGCATATATATTTGAAAGGAGAGTGTATGTTCCATCATTCTCAGCCTCCGAAGCCAACAACTGCTTTGTGGCATATTCTGCAAGTCTAACATTGCCATGAACCCTACAAGCACCAAGTAATGCCACCCACACAACCATACTGGGTTTCATGGGCATTCCTTTAATCAACTCTTGAGCTTCATCCAAACGGCCTGCACGACCCAGGAGGTCAACTGTGCAAGCATAATGCTCTGCACCAGGCACCACCCCAAAATCGTGTTCCATGTTTTTGAAGTAATTTAGCCCCTGTTGGACCATGCCTGCATGGCTGCAAGCATAGAGCACAACAAGCAAGGAAACATCATCAGGCACAAAACCCACACCTCGCATTTTATCAAAAATTTGAAGAGCTTCCTCACCACGACCATGTATACCATATCCTGTCAGTAACGATGTCCATGAGACAGCATTTGTCTGGGACATCCTATTGAACACAGTTTGAGCTGCATCAATATCTCCACACTTGGCATACATGTCTATTAGACAGTTTGCTACAAATAGCATTGCAGCCTCATATCGATGGCGAAGGACGTAGGCATGAATTTGTTTACCAAACCTCAATGCAGCCAGACGAGAGCAAGCCGTCAAAGCGGAGGAAATGGTGAAAGCATTGGGAATAACTTTGGCATCAAACATCATTTGGGATAATAATTGCAAGGCACCATTAGCATCTCCATGCTGAGCATGGCCACCAATCATCACAGTCCATGTCACAACATTCCTCTCTTGGAGCACGACAGAATCAAACATGGCCCAAGCAACATCAGCACGTTTGCATTTGGCATACATATCTATAAGAGCATTCTTAATCATAAGATCACTTTCATTGGTATCATCTTCCAAATTAAGATGGCATCTGATGATGTGACCATGAGTTTCCTTCCCTTTAAGCAATGCTCCAACTGCAGCACAAGCAGAAAGAAGAGAGATGAGGGTGACAGCGTTGGCTTTTGATCCTGATAGTTGCATCTGCCGAAAAACATCAAGGGCTTCATGGCCAAGTCCTCTCTGAGCATACCCTGAAATCACAGCACTCCATGTTACCACATTTAGTTCAATATCCTCTGAGTGCATTTCTCCAAAGAGCCTCAATGCATCATCAAAACATCCATTCTGAGCATACCCAGTTACCATGGCATTCCAAGAGATAACATCCTTCTTCTCCATCCGGTCAAATAACTTCAAGGCATCTGCCATCATCTTGCATTTGGCATACATATCAACAAGAGCATTCCCCACAAAGAGATCATCCAGTAGGCCATTCCTCACCGCAAAACCATGCACTTGCTTGCCAAGCATCCAAGCCCCAAGTGATGCACAAGCAGGTAGCACATTAACTAGACTCACAGCATCAGGCCGCCTCAAGCCATCACATGTTGTTGTCCCTGAAAACACATCCAACGCCTCAAGATGATTCATGCTCTGAACGTGAGCAGCCACAATGGAGTTCCATGACACCACATCATCAATCCCTCTTTCACAAATTTCATTGAACACAAGGTGAGCATCCTCAACCATACCACACCGAGAATACATTGCGACCATTGCATTACAAACAAAGACATTGGATTCAAACCCACTGCTGCACACGATCGCATGCACAGCAGCCCCCCTCCTGAAGGAGGGTAGTTCACCACATGCCTTGAGGATGAATGGGAAGGTGAAATGATCGGGCCTTGTCCCAACCCTCACCATCCGACGGTAAAGAGAGAGTGACTTAACAGGGTAGCCAGCTCGAACTGCGTGCCTTATGAGGGCATTCCACCAAAAGATGGCAGATGGGCAATGGGATTCAAGGGCCGAAAGGGCATCGACAGGGGCGTTGCAAGAAAGGTACATGGAGACGACGCCAATGGCATGGGACTCGAGCTGTAGGAGGCCTCTCACCATAATCTGCTGGTGGACGGGACGAGCGTGGAAGAAAGAGCAGCATTCCTTTAAAAGAGAAGTGAAAGGCAAGGAGGTAGAAAAGGGCCTGGTGTTGGGTTTGGTCTTCTTTGGCAGCAGCAGCCTTTGGAAGGGCAGAAGCATCATATTCAGATTTTTCCATTGAGGCAGATCATCAAATAGCCAAAGTAACGTGAGAAGACCCCAAAGAGATTCGGATTTGAATCTTTTTGGATCAGAGACCAGCAAGCAAAGAAAATAATCCAGAGAAGTAAGAGGAACAGCCTGAATGTCAATAACGTACTGTTTGGGAGCTTAAACCACAAACTTTTGATATGTGGAGCTGCCTTGTAGAAATGGAATCATAAATTCAGGGCAACATAATAAAAAAAAACATTCAAAAATTGCAAGAAAATTTATCGCAGCTTAAGGAGCTTCAACCTGCACATGAAAGGACCAATGAAGTCATGAAAGTTGAACAGCAAATTAATAGCTAAGGAAAAACCTGTAGCAGTGCAGATCCTCCAATAAGAACCACAATAAGCACTTTGCAAAGTCAAGTAAAGCTAGAGAAGATGCCATCACCCCGCCATCAAAAGCTAAATCCAAATCTAAGTTAATCTAGTCAAAGCCATTACAAATTCACGACATAAAAATCAAAGTCCTCATCAATTAACATCATTTTCTACATTTTCCCTTGTTTCTTAATTTGATACGAAGACCAACATGGGGCAGAAGTACTAAAAGTGTAGACGAACTAAATTTCTCAAGCCAGAAGAATGGCTAACAATTGCTCAAGCAACAAGAATGTGCCAGATCTATCACAAGGGTGGAAAAGACAAATTCTTTCCACCCCATTTCTCAGAGGGGACTAAAATCCACAGATCAAGACAAGTTGAATCCAAAGTGCTTGGAAGTCCAACATTCCAAACAAACAAACAACCATGAGAATCTAGCATCTGATCTTACGGTCATGACGATGAAAACCAACCAACAGCCATTTACTTGTCTTCTACAATTCAAAAAAAAGTCGAAAATCTGAATTGAAAAAAAATTAACAAAACATCGATCAACAGTAAATAGAGAGAGATCTAGCACTTAAATTGGCAAGTGCTTGGGAGGAACTCATTGCAAAGCCCTTTCTAGAGCTTGAAAACCCTCCCTCTCCTGGATTTCACGTTTTGTTGTATATTGAAGACGGGAAATAGATCAATGTTATCAGAACTGAACTAGTAAAAAAACTAGTATGATTCAAACTAGTTTGACTGGCAAAACAAACTAATTTGAACCAATGAGATTAATATGACATATTTATGATGTCGTAAATGTTTAATGATTTTAATTAATTGTATTTCGTAACTTCTAAATCTATATGTTAGACTAATCATTGCAACAAAACATACAAGAAAAGATTAATAGAAAATTTTCAAAAATTCATTAACTAAGCACAAATATAACATATTAAATTAGAAAAAATAACTACATTAACCAACCTGAAATGTGTAATAAGCCTTAGCTCTTGATACTTGACTCTTGAATTTTTCCTATTTAACTTGGTGCCTTTATGAAGTGCACTCTTGAAAACATATCTAACACAATAAGAAATGAAAAAATTCAATAATGGTTGAATAATTAAAACATTTATAATAATGTAAAAATTTAGAACAACTCATGTGCTCAAGAAATATGAAAATTTCTCCATTGAAAAGAAAAAAAGAAATATGAAAATTTAAAAGTCTCTAAGTCCATTACCATCAAACATAAAATTTTAAAAGATCTACTACAAGTCTACCCATTCTCACCAAACACAAAATTTTGAAAGTGTACCAACTCATCATTCCCATCAAACATAAATTTTAAAAGTACACAAATCCACCATTCACATCATTGCGAAAATAATAATAATAATAATAATAAGTTTGCTGCTGACATGATGATCAAATAAGTGCCTAGAATACAATGAAAAATTTATAAATTACAATTAGAAATCATGCAACAGCATTTTAAGATCATTTTATCCAATTTTAGATGATAGATTCTGAATGTCTGTTATGGAAACGGAAATTCGGGTTTTCATGTCCATCGAGAATGTCCGTTCTGGATTGTTCGGAAACTAATTAGCAGGAATGGATGGTTTTCAACCCCATTCGAAGTCGCGCAGGCAGGCCAATCCCACCACATGTGCTCCTGTCTGCTGGACTGATCATAGCTATCGTTTTTTTTCAAGAAAATGAAGCTGTTGCCGGATTACAGAAATTTACTGATGCCGGGGCTGCCGGACAGGCAGGCTGGGGCGGCTGGACAACCGACGAAGAGGAGGAGGAACTGTGAAGTGGGAGACAGTGGAGCCGGGAGCCGGAAGCAGGATCAGAGGCGCCGCCGGACGAAGAGGAGAATCCTATAATGGCTGTTGGCCGGCTGGGAGGCTGGACGAAGTGGCTGCTGGCGGGAGAAGAAGAAGACAGCAGGAGTAGTGCTGGGCGGTTGCCGGGACCGGAGAAGGAGAAGGGTGACGCGGCTAGCGCAGGACAGGAGTGCGGCCCAGGCGCCGTCGAGCTCGCTGATGATGGGAGGACGCTGTTAGGGCCGCTAATTAAAGAAATAAAAAAAATAAAAATAAAAAAAGGCTTTTTCCAACTTTACTCCTTAGGTTTTGAAAACTCCACGAATACCAAATACATCACCCTCATGAGTCATTTTCCACCTAGGTGGAGTTGGCTATATGGATTCTATTATTTCATTCTTAACGATTTAAGACTAAATATTTTGTAATTTGTAATATTTTTAAATCTTGTTTAATTACTTCAATCCATATTTTTTTTAATCTTTCTCTTATTCTCCTATCACCTTCTACTTGGATAAACTTTGTTTTTCTAACCACATATATCAAATACGTTTGCGTAAAATGTCAAATATACTCACGGCATCAATGTCTGTAGGGCCTAGCCATAAGCAGTGCTGAAACCAGCATTTCCTAGCCCGAACCTGGCCGAATTGAAACCATTCTCGATTTTGGGTTCAGGTAAACTCAAACTCGAGTTTCTGTTTACAATATATATATATATATATATATATATATATATATATATATATGATATATCGATATCATATCAGCCG
>JAXCLR010000073.1:36044178-36054356 GCA_035584095.1 Annona squamosa | reverse complement strand
AATACATAGTGGAACCCAAGTCACAACGGTGTGTGAGCTTGGAAGAGTGGAGTGGGGAGAGATTGCCCGAACCACTATAAATCTTGCCTACCTTCTACTTTATTGCTTTCATTATTTCATTAGTCTCTATTTGTTTCAATCAAGGGGTTTAAGCTTTCAAGGAGTTAAGTTTTAATTTACCGAAGAATCTTTTAAGAACCCAATTCACCCCTCCCCTCTTGGGTTTTGCCATTAGCTCGAGACCAACAACCAGTTTATTTATTTTTAAAAAATACTAGTTGATTTAAATATATATACATCTTTAAAATATGGTGAAATTAATTGAGACGAAATGTTGCTATCTAACCACTTATTGCTTTACGGTGAAACACCTTGCAAATATTTCTTTACGGTGATGTTTGGTTTCTGACCAATTATTCTATTTAAAACAATTGGTCTAGGAAAATGATTAATGTTAGAATACATAATAAAATCTTATAATATTAGTTTTAGGCTATAGTACTTTTATGAAATGAGGCCCATATAAATAATTAATTTTGATGAAATTTAGTTTTTCGCTACAAAAATTTAGATATAATATCTGAATTGGGCTGTGCTTATTTATAGAAAGTGTTAAACTATCCAATAAAACTAAAATTTTTCTAATTTTAGTATAGCACAAGTACTTTCAATTTAAAAATAATATAAGTTTAATAAAACTAATCATACATGATTAAATTTATAAATCAATTATTTAAGAACCACCTTGGTAATAAATCATAGTTATTAATCATAGCTAAATTTATCAAAAGTGAAACATTACTAATATAACTGTCTTATTAATTTTTACAAGCCCTATATCAATCAGCTTTTAGCATGGTTATTGGTATGTATAAAAAAATAAAATTTTTCATTAAAAATGGGTTGCGGAAAGTAACTAAGCATAAACAGAAGATGTATATAATCTTTCTTTTAAATTTATATTTTTACCATATATAAAAATTTAAAATATTTTTGGTGAAATTGTATTCAATATACTATGGAATGTTGATAGTGTATATACAAAGCGGAACCCAAAATAAAATACCTTAAATGTAAAAAAATATTTGAAATGAATTTATTGTTATTATTATTGGTAATATTAACGAAGCAAAACAACGAATTTACGACAACGCAAAATTTAACGTACTTCAAACCTTTCACGCATTTTTATTTATTTTTGATTTTTTAAATATTTCATTTATATTCTCAATGTTAAATATTGATAGTGCAATGGGTCTTTGAATGATACATACGCAGTTTAGGTGATATTACACGAACATCTTTTAGTTTCACAAGTTATAAATTATTTTGCATTGATTTGTATAAATAAAATTGCCATTACATCCCTTCTATTAAGATTTCATGAATGACCATTACAATTCTAAAGAAACGATGAAACAAAAATGGAAATTAAAATTTGATAACATATATTTCTCTTGAAAACATTTTTATTATAACCGTAGTGGGAATAATGGCCGTGTAAATGATCTTAATTATCATCCCATGTATGGGAAAATTCCATAAAACCCCAACGAAAGGGACAAATTCACAGGTTCAAGTAAACCTATTTTCAGAACTATTACTCTATTTATTTTATTTTTAACTATTTTTACTCGTAATGGAAATCCTTATGATATTATCTCACTGCATGACATTCTATTTTAAGACATTGAAAAAATTGTGCGAGAACATGTTGAGAATGTCAAACGAAATATCCGTCAAGTTGCGGTGAGAGAAAGAGTTCTTCAATTTTTTCTGCTAGTTAAGGTATGATTTATCTAACTTTGAGTCATAGAATAGGAACTCGAGGATCGGGTGAGATTTCTGCAATGTTCAAACGTACAACGATTACCTACTAGCAAACACCCCCTACTGGGAAAGGTGAAGAAGGAATGCCTTATGTTGTCATGCATTTGGACGATTCATTTGAAATGGTCTGTGTGTGGGGCTTAAACGATTGTCGATAGAAGCCTCCAATGATATATGCTTGGCTTAGTCAGAGGAGATCATTACTTGCACTGCGGATGAACAAAGGAAAGGCATGACTTGTAAAACTTTATCACATGCTAAAATTGATTAAAAAATTTAGACAACATCAAACTCACTATTAACGACATTTTGCAGGACCCAAATGAATTTAGACATCGCTCTCAGATAAAGATGAACCTATTCTATGTGCCGGTATAGAAGATGCTACTGCTAAAGTGGGTATTGGGAGACCCGAGATTGCATTTTGAGTACATATTCATCTTGAAATGAGCTTGCAGTGTTGATTCCAATTTTCTGAACTTTCATTTCACTAAAATTCTATCTACATCTTGTTTTGTGCCAATTTTAAAATCCAGGGCAAGGGTTTTCAAGCTGCAAATGACTCATGTTACTCAGAAGGATATGACATGTTTTGCAAGTAGCAGTAATATCAATTCCGATGTAAGCAACTCATTTAACTGCCTTTGACAGCATGGTAATTTTTTACTTTGTTAATTACGTGTTATTTATCAAAAATTTTCTTATTTTGTATCTATCATCCTTGGCATGGTGACAAACTATTGATGCATATACTATCATACTAAATTTTCATCAACAAAAGGAAATATTTGGTGTATGACGTCATTATTTCTCATCGTTTGTCGGTGTAAGTACTTCAACCCCAAATGTTCCCGTAGCATATTTATTAGTTGAGACTATTCAATGACGCCACTAGTTCATTTCTGTCCTTTGCAAAAGAGACTGTTACTAAGGAAGCTAGACGATATTGATGTGGGATGATTGGTAGAGATGCTTCAATATTGTGTCCATGATGCAAAATGAGTATTTGAATACTCACACTGCACCTAATTAGTTGACAATTTTTGATACCGCTATGTGCACTGATTGTTCTAATGCCTTCTGAAACAGATGTTTATGTCAATTAAATATCATGATGATACCTGGTTTGCATATGCAATAGATATGATACTTTGTGAAATACACTATATTGATGTTATTGAAGAGGATAAGCAAATCAGGTTTATGACTACTTACCAGCAAGTGGTAAGTCTTTTGGATGGATTGCTACATTTAGCAAATAGACATTATCAAACTCATTTTCTAGTTGATCTCCACTGTACAGCTTACTATGTTAAAACAATATTTGACGTGGACAATGAAATTCGAGATGCATATACATTCCACGTCGTTCATGATACTGTTGAACTCATGAGTACAATGTATGACACAGTTAGCATTGCAATATTTTGAATCAACATTGGTCGGCTAATGATGTAAATGTGTTTGTGCATTGTAGAGAAGACTCCGGAGTAGATATTATCACCATCATAGAGCATTACACGAGGCTAGCCTCAGTAAAGTTCAATAAGGTATATTTACTTCTCTGTTAAAGTAAAAAATGAAAAATTCATAGCCTCATATACATTTTAAAATGGGCTGTAAATATCATTTGTGGCATTTTGTTACGCAGATAATCACTGGAAGCTATAAGAAGTATATTGCGTGCACACTCCTCACTAATAGATTTAATATGCTAGCACAAGATAATTATCATCATGCGACCCATTGGTTTAACAAAGAGCTACAATTGAAGAAATGAGTAATTTGCACCCTTATTGTACATAGATTAAACAACATGTTATATTTGGGAATGCTCATGTGAGTATGTGATTGGTATGCTTAGATGAAAATCATACATACCCCTTTGTTGATGCTTTTTTCACATCCGTGTTTAAGGAATATATGACTTACATGAATAGATCACAATAAAATATCTTAATTTCCAACTCCATTTCACTTGGACAAATACATAATATTCATGGCATTTACATCTGTGTGGTTATGAATAAGAAATGAGGACCACCATGATGGAATCAACTATACATAAACGATACAAGGAAACTAATCCAAAAGAACTGATTCCAACTAAAATTTCTGGTGCAACCCTTTCATTTAGTCGTGTTCTATGCTACCCAATCAGTTTTGTAGAATGTATGTGTGTTTGAATGCTCCCCGTTGTATAGTCTTCAAATTATCATTCAAACTGTTGTTAAGTATAAACGATGCAATTGAAGTTGCCATTCAGTAATCCGTCCCTGTAATCAATATGGTTATTACAATAATTAGAGTCATAAACCAACTGTAACATTCATATGAAAAGATTCAGAATCGTACAGATCTATATTTCAAAGTCTTTTCATGTACAAATGAGAACATATTGCAAAACATATGCACACCACAGTCGGCCCTATCATGTAATGCAATCAAAAAATGTTTAGAGCAGATAGAAACATTGAACGCTACTATGTGCAAGAGAGTTTAAATATCACCATACCCATTAGTTTGGTGTGGTAATCCATTTGACAGCTTAACATCCCACAATGATACTGCCTTCGTCTCACCAATATAGTGATAATAATCCTTTATTGCGGATGCCTGAATGTGTTTACAAAGAATACTTTGTGAATTTAGTATGTAATTGTCACAGAAATAGGTTATGGTGATTGCACTATACCTACCACTTCATTCTTAATAACCTTTATCCCATAATCTCCACTTGTTGACATTGAGTCTAACAAAAAAATTTATTCGCAGACTGTGTCAATGGCACAAGCAAACCAGTGATCACCTCAGCTTTTTGGTATAAAAATTTGTATCAATGTGGATAAGATATCATTAGGAAACTTTCAAAGTGTAAACGAAACATAGACACAGACCATTCCAATTAGAAAACTCAAAAACTTTACCCATCCTGCATCTCCCACATGACATTTTATCCACTCAGGATCATATATATAATTGGGAGCAACTAGATCATGCATGAGATATAGCTAAATAACACAAAATAGAATGATGAAATTATGGATACTGACAACCAATGAGAATTCATTTAATAATAATGAAATGATCTGAAATGACTTATGAGAATATAGAGTCAAAGTAAAATATAATTACACCAGTTGTTGTTTGTAGTTGTTGTATGTTGTACAGCATTGTCAGTGTGTCAACAATCTACATGCACATTCAGAAGATGACAAGTTAAATCCTATTAAATTCAGCATGAATGAGGAACCGACATATCCATAATTATACATACGGGCGCTTGCACTCTCTCTCCTGGAGCAACCGATAGGAACAACTCTCTCGTCAAGGTCATGCCTTCGCATTAGAACAGAATTTTACTGTACAAATAAACATACAAGTCATTACACACCCATCAAATGTAATACACCATTAATATCTAGTTATGTAAAGCTTAAAACAAGCCAGTCTTTGAGAAAAGAATGGGTAAAGCCAACTCACTCTTTCGGTAGGGATCTACTAAATGCAAATGTGACAATTGTGTCTTCAATGTCTATTAATCGCCTCAACTTAAATTTCACATCTTGTCGATTCTAAAATTTTCTTGGATTCTATGATATGCAAGAGAAATTCCACAAGTGTATATTCACTTAAAAATTAGTCCATTGATACAGTAATTGAACATAAGAAAAATGAAAATTTAGCATCCAAGCACTGCAACACAGAGAATAAATAGCATGCAAATACATGGTGCAGTTATGGAAAACCATAAAGGAATCAAAAGCTAGAAAATCTAATTCCCAACCAATCTAGCTTCAGAAGCAGCCACTGACAGTCGAGTATGTCGTCTAAGTATAATTGGCTTCCCTCTTTTAGATGTTGCTTCGTAAGGTGACTTCAGCACTCTAGAAGTCTTTATATTTCGGCTCCTTCGCCTGATAATAACAGCAATGTCTGCGGGTTCCACAAACTGCGCTACATCATCGGGAGCAGTGATATCTTCCTGAACACCTCCACTTGATTTCTTTGGTTCAAGGCTCCCTTGTACGTTCACTGAAACCAACTCAGGTTTGAAATTTTGTTGGCATTTGCTACTTGTAGCACATGAAGATATGGTTATTGAAACGAGAAAACTACCATCAATTACTGTTAAATCTGTTATGTTCCCATGGGTGGCGCCACGCATGTCCCTTCGTTCCAATTTCAAGACAGTACTCTGGAGTGCCTAAACAAATAATTATTCCACTAATTATCATTCAAGTAAGTGACTCACACCGAGAAAATTTCAGATTATATCCGGAAAATGATCTACCTAAATTTGTGATTCTAATGATTTATTCACAAATTGTGACTCTGCCAGCATTTGTCTTAATTCCTAAAAAACATACACCCACAGTAGTTTGCGTTAATGGTTGCCATGCTTTGTAAATTGCTAGTAATATTAGTATCTACAATTGGCAGACATTTTACTTTTCAGCATCAAAGTAGTAGATGGATCAAATTACCCTCAACTTGGACTCTTGTGCTTTGTTCTCCTTGATTAACTGATCGAAATCAGAGGATGCAATTTCTTCTTCCTGGGCACATGGGCTACCTTGAACATTAGTATCTGCGTAGTCCATATTTATTGGACAAGAAGAGGTAGTGTTATCGCATTATCCGCGTAATACGACTTCCCATACTAGCCCACCGTGGATCTACCCAACATCATCATAGATCTCTCCTATACCTGCAAAGCAATGAGAAGTACATCAGACTAGTTCTTAGGGTCATCCTTATCGCAAATACTAATGAGCAAGTTTACCTGCTTGTTCAATGCCCGTCTTGCCCCATATACCGTCCAATCTCAAGCAAGCTTGAGATGTCCAGTTTTTAATGAGTGGTATACTAAAATGCATCTTGGAGAGATCTACAACATTGCTCTACAAGTGCTCCCGAAACCAAATCTATAAAAAGCAAGATATTTGTTACAAATATGAGTAGAATTTATGTGGAATACAATATTCAAAGTCATGATCTGTACTAAGACCGTGCATCCTCCGATTAACTTCTGTCTTTTTGTGTAATACAGCGAGAATGACTTCTTACACATGTCCACCATATGCGTAGCCCAATCGAAATCCCTAATCCTTTGAATATCGAGTACATTTTGTAGGTAGACATCCTCCATTTTCCCCATCGTCGTTGGACACAACACAGTAGAGAGCGCATATAATGCGAATGATTAATGCTATTTCAAGTCCTCTCCACCGACTACTAGGTTTTTCTGAACCTCTGAAGCAAGTACACTGTTTCCTTTACTCAATTGCAATTGCATACGCAACTGATCTGTGCTACGCTCGTCCAACACTGGGATGACGTTCACACCTCCAAGTGAAAGCCCCAAGACGAGATTAGTATCCCATGCAGTAAACTCCAACCTCTTGCCTCCGATGTGGAACGCTTCGTCGCCCTCATCCCGTTGTTGTGCTAGCCACTTAATGAGCCCAAGTTGTAGAGCACATACTTTCATTAACAGCAAACCTCCAAAACCCATTTCAAAAACGGCCTCTCGCTGGCTTGCACTCAATGTGCTACAATAATCCACAAACTTCCACACAACTCACTTTAATTGCTCTTTTACTTTGTTGATGGGGTTCCCCGTGCTACTACATTTCCGTGATGTGCTTAGAGCATTGGCATGGGGGGAATGAATAGATCGAGTGGCACTATCCATTTGAGACTCCGGCAGCTTATCCACACCATCTACATCCATCGAACCCAACTACAAACTAAAAAATTTCATTGCCAACGTTGCTCAGTTACTAAAAGAACACAATGGATAAAATATTGATGGGTAGGAATTATTACAGTACCAATTAGGAACACTAACAAACCAAAGAATTAATAAGATTTCATATGAGAGCGGCAAAAATGACAAAGGGAAGCATGTAGACATCTGAAAACACTTTAGATACGCCAATCACATGGCATTAGAACCGTTGCACAAGCTTAAGGCTGTTTTATGTTATGCTCACATAACAAACCAATATAACACTATAATATTAAAATAAATGCACATAATAGAACACATAATTCATATGCGAGGGTGGATCTTCATACATCCATGATGAAACACGTCAAATTACTCAGTTCGGCGATTCTTTCTCTTTCTCTGGCCTTTTTTACCCCGCTTAGGACATCCACGACTGGATGAGACATGGGGGTTGCCTGTAATAATTTCTATGTGACCTTCTTCATTTCGTACTAGCGATATCGCTTTTGGGCCTCCAACTTCATTGGGAAAGAACTTTTGAAGTTCATTTAGTGCACGCAGCAACCTCGATCTACCTTCTATTGCATTATACAAGAGGCGACTATGTGACAAAGTGATAGCATTGATTGAGTTCCATATGGTTAGAAGGTCATCCTATCTGTGCTTCGGCGAAGCTGCAAGCTTAGAAGACTCTAATTGAAGACCTCTACGAGGAGTACGCGACATCTGTTTCAAGATGAAGAATTTAGGTACATCGGTCATTTTCAATTCTCAAAACATGCAAATAGATGCCCGCATATTATTCAAGTATATTCGAACTGCATACAACTACATCTCCTATAATTCTTTACACAATTGGACTAAACCACTCAGAAAGCTTGTATGTCTCTTACTTTTGTAATGTGGAATATTGCTTCGTCACCGTCAGCATCAATAGACTCTACTTTGAATGCATTACTCTCCCACATTTCTTGCTAAATATTTGTAAAGTTGCAATGGGTGTACGCTTTGAAGAAGGCTTCCTCAATGTGGAATGAGGTCTTCCTTTGTAGGACCGCTAGTGATGTGTGTTTATCCTCATCCATTTTGTCCTCAAGCCATCGACTTATTACCTGTGCAATGTGATTTATAAATTAAAGCAAACTTATCTTTTGGTTGATATAATGATCCAAAAATGAATGAAAAATTTTACCTCGTTGATTTGTGCACATTCTATGGAATCTGTAGCGCTTGTGGAACACTGGTACCCACTTCGATCACTTGTTGTATAACAGTTGGAGCCACTCGTGATCCAAGAGACCATATTCCTCCAAGACACTGCTCCATTGCGCTTTGAAAGTTTGTGGACTAACATCGTTGTCCACTAGTTGATTGAAGGCCTCTTGGAAATCATCTATTTGTTTACCCCTCCTCCCTAATTTCTCTGGGACTTTCCTCAGAATATGCCATAGACAGTACTTATGGATAGAAGTTAGAAAGACTTACTCTATAGCAGCTTCAATCGCGGCATCTTGGTTGGTAATGATGTATAATGGCATCTATCCGGACATTGCATCTTTGAACTACTGGAAGAGCCACACAAAGGAGTCAATTGTCTCATCCACTACCAAACCATAGCCGAAAACTATGGTTTGGCTGTGATGATTTATTCCCATGAATGGTGCAAAGGGCATGTTGTATTTGTTGGTTTTGTATTCAATGTCAAAACATAAAACATCTCCGAATGTTTTGAAATCTAACCTTGACCAACCATCAAACCAAAATAATGAAGTCAAATGACCCTTGTTATTCTTGCGAACTGCAAAGTACATGTCCTGACCTGCATCATATTGCCTTTGGAGGTGATCGATTACAAGGTCTACATCTCGTGCTAGCAGATGACTACGAGATCTTGATTTGAAATTCTGAACATCTGGCCGCATGCATGGATTGTAACTCTTCAACCAACCGAGCAATGAAAGCAGCCAGGTCATAAAGTAGAAAACTACCTTTATCCGCCCCTTCCCCAAAATGCATTATAAATTAATGAGTCATGACCAACTCCAACCAAATCTACTATTGCGCAACAAAAAATCTTGAAAATAATGAAAAATATTTTGTACACATCTTGAGCAATCTAGTGCAGTCATACCTGCCAAAGATATAACCAATTAACCTTCCAGTTCTCTTAATTGATCTTTAAACTAACAAGCGTTTGCTGCAAAAATTACAAAGTCGGAGAAGTACACAGTCATAAATAAAGAGAAAAATGAAAACCAAAAATGAACCTAAACATGTACTAAGTCTCAACTATGTCGTTATTTTTCATTATTTAATTTTTAGTAAAATCAGGTATAAACAACTAACCAAGATACTATGGCGGTCATTCATAAACAATAACAAACAGATAAATAAGTAGAACAAAATGTAATAACATAAGTGATCAAAGTTTCCCATCTTGAGACATTGGGCTCAAAAATCAATTTTTCATAATAGCATAATGTGGAACCCCGATCTTTGAGACGTGTACAAAACCCTAGGATTGTAAACCCTATGTAATATATTTGAGAAATATATATTGATGGATATGAAATATATGGAAATGAAGGTTAAAATAATTATGCATGAAATT
>JAXCLR010000073.1:36023821-36044078 GCA_035584095.1 Annona squamosa | reverse complement strand
AAACATTTCCACAAACATGTTAGTAGCCAAGACTTACTCAAATTGATTTGTTAATCATCAAAACATAGATTTAGCTATATTTTCAACAAGCTGAATTTCTTCTTTAGACTACAAATTAAGCAATTAAGTGAAGGAATTTTCATCAATCAGTCCAAGTATATCAAAAAAATGCTAAAAAAATTCATAATGCAAACTAGCAAAGGAACAAACACTCTAATAAGTTTAACAATCAAGATTGACACGGACGAAAATGGTAAATGTATCGATCAAAAGCTTTATAGAAGTATGATAAGATCATTGTTGTATTTAACTGCTGCGAAACTCATGTTGTTTGAAACTTAGTGAATGTGATATGTACTGAAAGCCTGTATATTATGTCCATTATTGCTATAAAATTATAGAAAAATATTTATAATTTTAGAAAAATAAAATAAAATTATAAATCTAGAAAAGGGGTAAATAATAATTTCATAAAGATTAGATACCAAAATGAATTTTTATAAATTTTTCGGGAAGGAATTTCAAATTTTTGAATTACATAAATTGAGACTATTTAAATTTAAGGACCTTATGGAAAAATAAAAATAAATAAAAAATTTTGGACTAATTAAAGGGACTAATTAAGGGCTTATATTCATCTATGCTATTTTTATTATATCTTAGAATGTATAACTCGGGACAATGAGAGAATTTAATAGAAGATATTGAATTTTGTGCTCTTTAATCTAGATGGATTAGATTATGAAAAATAATTAAGTAAAGTATTTAAATTAATCGCATTAAAAAATGTACCAAAAAAAACAAAAGCAACTAATGTGCTACAAGTACGTTCGGTCCAAAGCTTCTCTTGTCATTTTAATTTTTTTACGTAAGTTTTTTTTGTTTAATTTATATATTAATGTATATAAGGCAGTTTTATCTGAAATTTCAAGATTAAGCTTATTTTGACCTATTTTACAAAGTGAATGGTTTAGATCACGAAAATTATATTTAAAAAATTTTTAAATAATGAAAATTGGATAAGATTTCATGAATTTATTTTGAATGCTAATATCTTAACCTACACTAATTATTTATAATATTTATATGTCATGCATTATCATTGTTGTTGTATAAAATTATGATGTAATGTTGTGATTTTTTTTATAAGACTGCTAATTTATTGTGTTTTGAAATATAGACGGCCGACAAGGGCATGACAGTTTTAGACCCTGAGATATTAAGAAGCGAGATGGAGGAGGCTCAAGAAAGGCAAAGGATAGAAGACAATATAAGCCAGTGGTGGGCGTCCCAGCAGGACCTAGGATTTAGACCTCCCATACCCGAAGAATTTTTCCAATCATAGCCTACCCAGCACATCAAGAGAGAGAAGATCACTAGTCCTCACCCTTATGTCCTTCAGGCAAGACCCAACAATGAAGGATCTACTAGTAAGGTTTTCTCACCACAGTATACCCCATGTCTCCAACCATACCCACCCCTAGTTACCGATGAAATCAATGATGAAGAGTTACAGGAATATTGGAATAGGATCTCCGCCTCGATTCCACCAAATGAGGGACCATGGTACCGCCTTTGCAGAAGGATTTGTACAATTCTGCTATGAGATCAGTTGGGAGCAACTAAATAGGGAGGAAAGAACCACCGTAGACTCCGGTAGGAGGCCTGTGCTCGAGGGGAGCTCATAAGGGAGCAGACTCCTGACAAACTACCCGGTGAGCATATACTACGAGCCGTAGATCGTGATGATGAATCTGCAAATGAGAAAATTGAAAATGATGACGATGACCCCATGGAAGGGACCATCGAAAGTGAAAGTGAAGAGGAAGAGGAGGGACATGGGAATGAGGACCTAGACTCCCCAGAAAGTTCCAACACTCATACTATTACTAAAGAACCCACATTGGTGCCTCCTAGCTGTAGGAGGTATATAAGGGGACCCAGGGGTTACACAAATAGACATAGATAAATTATAAGGATAATGAGTTTCTTTTTAGATGTGTAATATGTGTTGTATATATTATGATACTAAAGCACTTTTGTTGTAAAAATGAACTTGTTTATACTTATGTATATATAAAAAAATGGTTGTTGTTTATAATTCTGTTTATTATAAATAATTGCATGTGATTATTCTAAGATAATAAAGGATATTACTAATATAATTTTTATATGTCTAGATAACATCATGCCTGACACACGAGCAAGGAATAGGCTAGATAAAGGAAAAGTAGCTGCAAATGAGGAACTCATTAGTCAACATGAAATAGGAGAGCCTAGTAATGTATCTAAACAGCCAACGGAAAGGGAACAACCAAATCAGAGAACTCATCAACACCAAGGTAATATAAACTCTGATTTAGCCATTGAAAATGAAATTACCACATATGATATCAGACAAGTCAGGCCGATAGAAGAACAAGTAGTTGTAGCTGTAAGGGAAGCTATGCAGAAAGCAACCCCGGAGTGGGCAACCCAAATGGCTGAAATAATCCAAAACCTTTGGGAAAGAACTCAACAAAACCAACTAGGAGGGAATGAAAGAGAAATATTTGCTCAAGCAATGACTCCTAACCCACAACCTAGACCAGTAGAAGTTGAGAATGACATATTAGAAGTTGACCGGAAGGCTAGTAATGCCTTTTTATGTCAATATCTCCCAAAATTTACAGGTGAACCAGATCCTGCTCAAGCTGAGCAATGGTTAGTAGGGATAAGAAAATTATTTAGGATTTCACCTTGTAATGATAATCAAAAAATTTTGTATGCTACCCACTTATTAGTTGGAGATGCAAGTGAATGGTGGGAGACTTTATTAGTTACTATGTCAGAACCTAAAAAAGTGACTTGGAAAATTTTTATGGAAGAATTTAATAAACAATATCTCCTAACCAATCTTCGAAGTCAAAAAATTATTGAATTTGAGCGACTCTATCAGGGTGGAATGACAGTTACAGAATATGCAACCAAGTTTAATGCCCTGGCAAAATACATACCTTGGATTGCAAGTGTGTCTGAAAATAAAGCTCAAAGATTTCAACAAGGTCTAAAGCAACATTTACAATAGAGTTTTGCACTTTTTTAATAAAGAATTATGAATCAAGTTTAGAAAGGGCAAGAGCATTAGAAATAGAGGCACTGAGAACTCAAGAGTTACGGCAAAGACAATTTGTTCCTAATATCAAAGAAAATGATACAAAAAAAGAAAAAAATAAGAGAATATTTGTGGAAAGCAAAAAATCAAATTTCAAAAAGAGAAGTCCTCCTATTTGTAAGAATTGTCAAAAACGCCACTATTGCGAATGTTTCTAAGGGTCAAACAAATGTTTCAAATGTGGTCAAACAAGTCATATGGCAAAAGATTGTGGAACTGTTGAGACAAGAATTGTAAAATGCTTTATCTATGGTCAAGAAGGACATATTGCTCCAAATTATCCAAATAGAATATAGGGAGTACAAGGATGGGGAAGACGGGCTCGACAAAGGATAACTCCAACTGCCAATCGTCAGGGAACTTCCACGAATCCAGTACAAGTGCATTCATTGACTCACACAGAGTCACAAGAACAAGAAGAAAAAGTGGTTACATGTATGGTTTACTATTTGAGAAATTCTGCAGTAGCATTATTTGATTCTGGTACTACGCATTCATTTATAGCATGTCAATATGTAATCACTCATGCACTGCCGATAGAGGAAACAAATAAAACTATACATGTAGATTCCCCTATGTATAGGTTGAAAAGTACTAACAAAATTTGTAAAGCATGCCCGATTAGGATAGGTCAAATGATTTTGGAAGTAGACCTAATCCTTTTACCTATGACCGAATTCAATATAATATTAGGCATGGATTGGTTGAGTTAATGGGGAGTTATAATAAACTGTAAATATAAGAAAGTATAGTTTGAGGCAGCTCCACATATAGAAATATCTATTGGAAGGTTGAAGCAACCTGAAAACACTACAGTACTAATATCAGCTATGATGGTGGCGCGGATGGTCCGGCAATAATGTCAAGCTTATCTCATTTCAATCAACACTGTAGAGGAAAAAGAAATACCAATTGAACAAATTCCCGTGGTAAGTGAATTTATGGATGTCTTCCCAAAGGAATTGCCTAACCTACCACCAAAAAGGGAAGTGGATATGGTAATCAATATTATACCAGGTACATCTCCAATATCTAAGGCACCATACCGCATGGCTCCAACAGAAATGTCAGAACTGAAAACTCAAGTTCAAGAATTGCTAGATAAAGGATTTATTAGACCCAGTGTGTCACCATGGGGAGCTTCGGTTTTGTTTGTAAGAAAGAAAGATGGAAGTTTAAGATTGTGCATTGATTACAGAGAATTGAATAGAGTCACTGTGAAAAATAAATATCCTCTTCCTCGAATTGATGATTTCTTTGATCAACTCAAAGGAGTATCCACTTTTTCGAAGATAGACCTACAATCGGGTTATCATCAATTGAGAATTAGTCCTAATGATATTCACAAAATGGCATTTCGAACAAGGTATGAAACTATGAATTTTTAGTTACGCCATTTGGATTTACAAATGCCCCTGCTGTTTTCATGGACATGATGAATAGAATATTTCGAGAATACTTGGATCAATTTGTTGTAGTGTTCATTAATGATATTTTAATTTACTTAAAGTCAGAAGAAGAGAACCAAATACATCTTAGAATGGTCTTGGACAAGCTAAGAAAAAAAAATATATGCCAAATTGAAGAAATGTGAATTTTGGCTGAAGCAGGTTGCATTTTTAGGACACATTATATCAGAAAAAGGAATTCAAGTTGACTCTCAGAAAATCGAAGCAATTCTTAAATGGCCAAAACTGACAAGTATCACAGAAATTAGGAGTTTCTTGGGATTAACTGGATATTATCGAAGGTTTGTGGAAGGATTTTCACAACTATCTACACCACTTACTCGATTAACTCAAAAAGGAATTTGATACATTTGGTCAGACGAATGTAAAGATAGTTTTCAAAAATTGAAGCGCCAATTGGTTGAAGCACTTATTTTAACTATATCTAAAGGTAATGAGAGATTTGTAGTATATAGTGATGCTTCGAAGAAATGACTAGGATGTGTACTCATACAAAGAGGAAAAGTTATAGCTTATGCATCCCGACAACTCAAGCCTAACGAGGTGAACTGTCCTACTCATGATTT
Source organism: Annona squamosa (assembly GCA_035584095.1). Classification (NCBI taxonomy): domain Eukaryota; kingdom Viridiplantae; phylum Streptophyta; class Magnoliopsida; order Magnoliales; family Annonaceae; genus Annona; species Annona squamosa. Next base: position 36,038,889 of record JAXCLR010000073.1, on the reverse strand, counting down.
GGAACTTGCAGCAGTAGTATTTGCATTAAAAATATGGAGACATTATTTATATAGTGCTAGATGTGAAATTTACACTGATCATAAAAGTCTCAAGTATATTTTCACTCAAAAGGAGATTAATATGAGACAAAGAAGATGGTTTGAATTACTTAAAGACTATAATCTCAGTATTTTATATCACTCACGCAAAGCAAATATTGTAGCAGATGCTTTAAGTCGAAATGTTAGTGTAGCACACCTGATCACTAAAGAGGAAGGATTACTTAGAGAAATGAGGCAAGCAAAATTGATTATATATCTACCTGGAATGCAAGCAAGATTATCACAAAGGCAATTATAATCTTCATTATTTGAGCAAATTAAATGTGGGCAACAAAATGATGCAGATCTAAAAAAATATATGGATCAAATGAAGAAAAAAAAATCTTATTGAGTATACTATTGATAGTCAAGGTATATTTCAATATAAAAATTATATTTGTGTACCAAATCAAGTTGAACTAAACAACCAGATCCTTAAAAGGGCTATTGGTGGAACAACATGAAGAGAGAAATTGCAGAGTTTATTGCCAAATGCCTAACTTATCAGAAATTGAAAGCAGATCATCAGCAACCTCCAGGTAAATTGCAATCTCTTGAAGTGCCAGAATGAAAATGGGATGACATTACTATGGACTTTATTGAAGGATTACCTCAGACACATAAAGGAAATGATTTTATATGGGTGATAATTGATCGCTTATCTAAGGTAGCTCATTTTGTACCTATAAAGAAGAATTTCTTTGCTAAGAGGTTAGCCAAAATTTACTATAAGAAAATTGTTCGTCTTCACGGGGTACCGAAGTTAATAGTATCTGATCGGGATACAATTTTTACCTCTAGATTCTAGAAATGTTTGCATCAAACCCTAATAACACAGTTAAAATTTAGCACTGCATTCCATCCCCAGACTGATGGACAAATAGAGCGAATTAATCAAATTGTTGAGGATATGCTTCGAATGTGCACTTTGGAATTTGGAGGATCATAGGATGAATATTTATCAATAGCTGAATTTGCCTATAATAACAGTTATCAGGCAAGTATACAAATGACCCCATTTGAAGCCCTATATGGACGGAGATGTCGAACTCCATTAAATTAGGATGAAGTAAGGGAGAGAAAATTAGCTCTAGATTTATCAAAAAGAATGGCAGAAAAAGTGTAAGTAATTCGACAATGTATACTTACAGCTAAGAGTCGGCAAAAGAGTTATGTGGATTGCAAACAAAGGGATCTAAATATTCAGACCAGTGATCATGTATTTGTAAGAGTAACACCAATCAAAGGAGTCACAAGATTTAGAAAAATGAGTAAATTAAATCCAAGATATGTTGGGTCATTTGAGGTATTAGAAAAGATAGGCAATTTAGCCTACAAGGTAGCATTACCTCCAGCTTTAGCAGCAGTTCATAATGTATTTCATGTCTCAATGCTTAAAAATTATGTATCAGATTCGACTCATATCCTTACAGCAGAGGCGTTGTCAATTCAAGATCATTTACATTATGAAGAAAGACCTATCAAAATCTTGGAATATAAGATATAGAAGCTTCGGAATCGAGAGATTAAGTATGTCAAAGTTCAATGACACCAATACTCTGAAAATGAAGCAACTTGGGAACTTCGTGTAGGAGTAGAAAGAAAATATACTCAATTATTTGAAATGAAATAGGTTTCAGGACGAAACCTTTTATAAGGAGGGGAGAATTGTAAAACTCATGTTGTTTGAAACTTAGTGAATGTGATATGTACTGAAAGCTTGTACATTGTGTCCATTATTGTTGTAAAGTTATAGAAAAATGCGTATTGTAGTTTTAGAAAAATAAAATAAAATTATAAATTTAGAAAAGGGGTAAATAATAATTTCATAAAGATTAGATATGATAATGAATTTTTATAAATTTTTCGAGAAGGAATTTCAAAATTCTGAATTACATAAATTGAGACTATTTAAATTTACAGACCTTATGAAAAAATAAAAATAAATGAAAAATTTTGGACTAATTAGGGGAACTAATTAAGGGTTTATATTCATCTATGCTATTTTTATTATATCTTAGAATATATAACTCGGAACAACAAGAGAATTTAATAGAAGGTATTGAATTATATGCTCTTTAATCTAGATGGATTAAATTATGAAAAATAATTAAGTAAAGTATTTAACTTAACTACATTAAAAACGTACAAAAAAAACAAAAGCAACTAATGTGCCGCAGGTACGTTCTGTCCAGAGCTTCTTTTGTTATTTTTATTTTTTTACGTAAGTTTTTTTATTTAATTTATATATTAATGTATATAAGGTTGTTTTATCTAAAATTTAATGATTAAGCTTATATTGACCTATTTTACAAACTTAATGGTTTATATCATGAAAATTATATTTAGAAAATTTTTAAATAACGAAAATTAGATAAGATTTCATGAATTTATTTTGAATGCAATATCTTAACCTACACTAATTATTTTAATACAAAACTTAAAATGGATGGTTAAATTAATCTGTTCTACAATATGAATGAATTGGATTATGAAAATAATTTAATAAAATATTTATGAAAATCCAATAATTATCTTGGAAAACGTGCATAGCTTAAAACGTCAGATGGTTTGGAACATGCATGAGTATTATTTTCTCCATATGTTTCGTGGTTTATTAATTGCATTTATTATATATATACAACTCTATTTGAGATAAAATTTCACGGGTAAGCCTAAATTAATACCTAATGAAAGGAATAGATTATACAAAATATAACTACAAATGAGCAGAAAAATTAAAATTTGAATGAATTACATTAATTAATTGAAAATGCGTATATTTTAGCCAATTTTAATCGGTTTAACACGAAACTTGATACGAACGGTTAAATTAATGTGTTGTATAATATAGACGATATGAATTTTAAAGAACACCTTTATAAAATTTTAAAAACAGCCTTGAATCATATGTAATGATATATACACATGTTGTAAAAAATATAAATGACGGTAGTCAAATGAAATAAAAAAAAAAGAAGAAAGAAGAAAGAAGAAAGAACTCGTTGGTAGCAAGCAGGCATGGGCGGTGCATACAAAGCAATGATGTGGCAGCAAAATACAAACGCAACGAAGCATGGTTAAATAACTTTACCAAGTTAACCAATGGGTGACGAAGGTATAAGACCCTAACCAGTATTGTGAAAAGCCGTGGGTAAAAGAAAAAAAATGGAAACATAGGCTGATCAGAAGAACACCAGACGTCCCATAGCTATGATCATCATTTAATACACTAGGTATGAATGAATTCCTTTTGATATTTTATGCAGGTTCAATATTTACAGCCATATTAAAATTTTTCTTCTACCTGATTTACGTTCAAATGATTTCACGTATTGTCTATTCTTTTAATTCATGCAAATATATATATACACATATATACACAAATAAATAAATAAATAATGCTGGCAGCATTTAAAATGGTAGAAAATGAAAAGATCTCCAAGGATATTATATGCATCCAAATAAGATAATATTTTAAATTTTTATTATTAATTATCCAGCTCAACGTCCAAAACAGGTATGGGTGTTGAGAAGAAAATTTTTCCATTTCTTCCATCCGCTATCCATTGCTTTATAGTTAGATGAGTACAGAAACATTATTTAATTTTTTATATAGCTATGGCTTTTATGGACTATCCATATTATGTATACTTCTTAATTAACGTAGCTAGATTACACCTGTTAACACTAATGAATAATATATTCAAACAGAAAATTAAATTTATATATATTATGACCATATTATGTTAATAACATGATTAAATAAAATAAAATATACCATTTCCTTAATACCCAAAATCGATCAAAATGGATGGTTGCTACTTACGCTCAAAACAGAGTTACATTTTTTTTTTGTCTTATTTTATTTTTATGATGATTAATAGTAATTTTGTAGGCCATATCCGATTCACACTTAGACTAATGGGTAATTCATGGGAGATGTGACGATTACAAAATATATATATATATATTTAACTGTTAAATGAATCAATAAAAAAGAGAAAGAGAGAGAAATTTTATTTTATTTTATTTTCCACCACTATTACCTGTGTGAATAATATGACATGAGTTGAAATCATACCGCATTAATAGTATATATGGTGTAATAAAGGAACAAGCATGCAAGTATTAAAATATGGTGCAAATTTATGAGGAAGCCTTTTTTCAATTATTTAGGAAAAGGAAAAGGAAAAGAAAAAGTTGATGAGGCAAACTAATAGTCTAAGGTAAGCAAGTAACGCCTATAAATGATTTATTTTCAAAATGATTGAATGACTTGCAATTATTTCTCGAAGTTATGCTAGCATTGTATGATGCATAGTGCATAAAGGTACAGGTCTATTTTAGAGGTGTAAGCGGACCAAAATCTCCCTCTAATGCAACCGAGTCACTGATATAGACTCAAAGGCAGGCGGCGCCCTCCCTAAAATAGAGGGTAGATGAATTGATGGTCGCCTAGCTAGCGTACCGTCTAATGAAGGTTTAAAGCATGATTGTGTAATGTGCATTTGCATATGCATTATTTATGAAATGCCAAAATATGAAACAAAAATATTTATTTAAATGATATTATTTGCTTACTGAGTCTAGTACTCATATTTTGTTTTTCCCACCTTTAGACAGGTAAAGAAAGGTTTAAGAAGGAAAAAAATGTCAAAATTTAGAGACTCGTAAGGTTGTAGGGTTTTTATATATTTTGATGGATGACGAGGTTGTAAAGATACAATACTATCAAGTTACAAAGATTGACGGCGTGTATGAATTTTTAATGCTTAATAAATATTATGTGTGAATGTTTGATTGAAAATTAATATGAGATTGAATTGAAAACCGTACTGTGTGAACAGGGTCACAATCCTACTCATAATTTACTAACTAGAGGGTCCTGGAGTAAGGCTCTGGCGCCTCGGGTATTGGGGGCGCCACAACTGCTTCTAGATCGAATATCCTTTTTAGTGTTTGTATGTGCTTCAGATTTTAAGCATGTCCTAAAGAATCACATTTATTAGTTGTAAAAAGAATTTTTAAATATTTAATAAATACCACTAATCTAGGACTTTGGTATCCAAAAAATTTTAATTTTGATCTAATCAGCTACTCATATGCAGATTTTACTGATTATAAAGTAGATAGAAAAAGCACTAGTGGAACATGTCAGTTTCTTGGGAACATGTTAGTTTCATGATTTTTAAGAAAATAAACTAATGTTGCTCTATCTACAGTGGAAGCCGAATATATTGCTGTCGGGAGCTGTTGTGCCCAATTATTTTGGATGAAACAACAACTTAGGGACTATGACATGAATTTTAAAGATATACCTATTAGATGCGATAAAACTAGTGCAATATGTTTGACTAAAAATCCCGTCTTGCATTCTAAGACCAAGCATATAGACCTAAGACATCATTTTTATCAAAGAACATGTAGAAAATCATGATATATGTTTGGAATATGTGAAAACAAAATATCAAATTACAGATATATTCACCAAACCTCTAACAAAAGAGCCATTTTATAAAATTAGAAATGATATGGGAATGATTGAGTTAACTTAGGAACAATAAGATAGGAACGCACAAGCTGAGGGGGAGCACAGGTTCATGGGGAACAGCCTTCGCCAATCTTAAAGGATTAACTCGCTACATCTCTACTTTTTTATCAACTGACAAAAAGGAGGAGAATAGATTAGGATTTGAGTCTCAGATTGGGCAGATTATACATAAGTTTGCATATGAAAAGTTTGCTTTGCTTATGTTCTATTTTTTAATGCTTGTATGAATTATTTTAACTTGTGATTTATTGGAATTGAATATGTATGACCCATGATTATTCTAAAGATACAAAGATAAAATAGTATATTTTTAAGACATTGAAAGGTATACACTCAAATTGGTTTTTTCAATCATCAAAAAGGGGGAGATTGTTAGAAACATGTGTTGAAATCAGCCGAGTCTATGTTTTGATGATTAACAAATCAATTTGAGTAAGTCTTAGTTACTAACATATTTGTGAAAATGATTAAAGGATATAAAATTGAAGAAAATAAAGCATGACAGGTCAAGTCGATTTCCAAGTTGACTCAGGCATCGACTTAGGCCAAGTCGATTCCCAAGTCGACTCTAGCAACGACTTTTAAACGTCATTTTCATCCAGCGTTGAAATCGGAGAGCCAAGCTGCCGAAGTCGTAAATGAAGTTGACTCCGCATGCGACTTGAGTGTAGTCGCAAACCAAGTTGACTCCGGCATCGACTTCAAACATGATTTTCTATCTGGAGTTGAAATTGGGAACGAGAGCTGCCGAAGTCGCAAACCAAGTCGACTCCACATGCGACTTGGATGAAGTTGCAAGCCAAGTCGACTCCAGCTTCGACTTCAGATTGACAGCACGCGTTTTGAAGAGCTAAGTTGCAAACTAAGTCGACTCAATACTCAACTTGAGTAGAATTGAAGACCAAGTAGACTCATTCATTCAACTTAGGCCAAAGCAAGCAAAGTTGTATGTATTCATCATGGAAGATCAAGATCACACATTTTGGACTTCTTCCATATACTCAGAGATTCAAGGATTCAAAGTTTGTAGGACACGGAGCTAAATGACATCAAGCTAGGATGATTATATTGAGTTCCAAGAGATATAATTAAAGGAAGAACATTAATTAAGAGATCGAAATCATCTCCAAGGATTTCACGTTCATCAAGCAAGCACAGAAAGTGAAGTCGCACTCGAAATCAACTTCACCTGCGACTTAGGTCAAGTCTAAGACCAAGTCGATCCGAGGAAGAACTTGAACAGCCTAAGTACAACAGGAGTCGCACCCAATGTCGACTCCGTCTGCGACTTGGGCGAAGTTGCACCCGAAGTCGATTCCACCTGCGACTTTGGTCGCAACGGTCGGAAACTTTTCAAACGTTGGCACATTAAATGCGCGCCACCTACTTCCAAACGTTCGGATTCCCTTGCCATTTATATAAGGCATTCAATATGAACGTGGAAGGTAGCTGAAATATTATTAATTGAGCACAACTCCCATCTCTAAGAGCATTAAGTGATCAAGCCAACATCTAGAAGAAGAACTTTACTTTTAAAATACTAAGAGCTGCTTGCTGAATTATTAAAACCTACTTTATAAGTTATTCTCTACTCCAAATCTGCCTCTGCACACCAATAACATGTAGAAACTTTCTTTTATTTTCTCTTGTTGTATTGAACTTGATTTAGTTTGAGTAACTAAGATCAAGTGTAAGCAAAGTAGTGTATGACTGGAGTAGAACTCGTCACCTACTTGTGTTGTGTGTTATTTATGCACCCTAGAACTGGAATCTAGAAGAGAGCAGAGGCTCCAGTTATATTTGTGAAATACATAGTGGAACCCAAGTCACAAGAGGTGTGAGTTTGGAAGAGTGGAGTAGGGAAGGTTATCCGAACCACTATAAAATTTTGTCTATTGATTTATATCTCTGCTCCTATTATTTTATTGCTTTTCTTTTATTTCATTGAAGGGGATTAGACCAAACCGGGGTAAAGTTTCTGTTTGAGTTTAAAATTTTTAATTACCTAATTCACCCCTCCCCTCTTGGGTATTTGCCATTAACTCGGGACCAACAAGTGGTATCAGAGCAAGTCTTTGAGTTTTGCCAAAGAGATCTTTTGATATGGCATCCCAATCTGCCAATCTTTTACTGGGCCACCACTGTTTGATGGGAACAATTTCGGCTATTTGAAGCTAAGTATGAAACAATTCATCATGGCTACAGATATGGACTCTTAGATTACAATCCAAGACAGTGTGACTTTTTCAATTGATAAAAGAGCTTCCAAATGAACTAATGAGGAAGTAAAAACTGTTAAGAGCAATGCTAAAACTATGAATTCATTATTTTGTGCTCTTACTACTTCTGAATATGATAGAGTATCCTCTTGTTTGACTGCCAAAGAGATATGAGATACACTAATATTTATCTATAAAGGAACTTCTCAGGTCCAAAGGACAAGGAGAAATATATTGATTGGAGAATTGAAAAGTTTTAAAATTTTAGAAACAGAAAACATATCTAAAATGTTTGCTAGATTTTCTAAAATTACTAACATTTCAAAAGGTCTAGGAAAAGCAATTTTTGAATCTGAGCAAGTCATGAAGATTCTAAGAGCTCTACCGGAATCTTAGACTTCCAAGATTACCGCAATAGAAGAAGCCAAGGATCTAAACACATTGAAGCTAGAAGATCTTATTAGTTCATTAATGTCACATGAGCTAATCAAGAAAAGAAATTAATATCGTCACAAAGGGAAGAGAGCAATTGCATTAAAAGTCACTCATAACTCGAATGAGTCCACCTTATCATCTCACAATGATGATGAAGACATTGCTCTATTAACTCGTGAATTTCGAAAGTTTATAAGGAAAGAAAAGAACTTCAAAGATTTCAAAAAGAGACCTCAAAAAAAGAAAAAGAAGGAGGTTATAAAGTGTTATAAATGCGGCGATATAGGACATATGTAAGCTCAATCTCCTACATCGGAAGAAAGATCAAAGGATCATTATGAAAAGAAGGAAAGATATGAAAGCCGAAGTTTCCCAAAGCCTAAAAAAAGAGGAATGTACGTAAATGAAGAAACTTCATCAATAATAGTACTTTCATATCTTCACATATTTTCATTCTGTTTTTCCCCCACTATGTGGCTTTGGTGAATACCAAATCCAGAATTTTTTGTCGTTCTTTTCTCCTTAGTCTTTCGGCTTGTACAGAAGAAAATGAAATCTCCATTTTCTGTGATATAAATTATTGATATCCTGATCCAAGATTTGAAGTATTGTGGTGGACACAAAATTTCCTGTCATCTCGCTTCCATCATGATAACTTACTACCCCTATTTTAATTGTTGTTTCCATATGCCAACTTGTTTTGTCTTCATCTTTATAGATTTATATTTATTTATCTCTTTGCCAATCTCAATGTTGAGGAAGATGATACATGCTGTTAAAAAAATCCATCTTTGCTTGTTTGTAAGACATATCAAACAAACACGACGGTAAAATTTGCCCCTTTTTACATTCAAAATACAAATATCGCATTAGTTTCTCCATACAAACATCAAGCTTGATTATACATTATCATTTAAGCTTTTTTTCCTTCACTATATCATTTTTTACAATACACACTCATCATATTTATCCAAATAGGCACTTGACATGGAACTTTTTACTTCCATTACGCCTGTGAGTCTAAGTCATAGCATTCCATCCTGTCACTTTCAAGAAGTTGTCAAACTATTCAAAAGATTCGAAAGGGTAAACAGGCACCAAAATTAGTCACTACTTGGCATCATCATTCTCAAACATTGTTGAAATCTCAACTCTAAAGTGGAGAGGTTGAGGGAAAATATGAAACTGCCAACATCTCAAGAAGTATGAAAACATCCAAATAAAGCATAATAATTTAAGAATAGAACATGCACAAATGTGCATAAATACATAAATAGAAACTCGAGGATCAAGCCGTGCGTATCCAAACAAATACTGAAATGCGGTAGAGAGACAATATAACAACAACAGTTGCTAAATAAAAGGGTCATTTTTGAACCATAATGGAATATGTTCTTTTTTTCAAGTGATGGAATATGTTCTTTCTTTCAAGTAGGAACTTATTCATAATCTTTGTTAGTTGTCCTTTGCAAAATAGTTGAGGCCTCTATAGTGGAAGAATCACCAACTCCTTCGACGTGTCCTTGACGTTATCCAGAGCACCAATATCATCAAATGTTACTCTAATATCATTAGGTGGAATAACATTAGCAAAAAGCCTCTTCTCTAATTCATATCCCATGGCAACATCCGGCATCAAACACAGAGCATTAACCATAATACTGATAAAATGATGTATAATGCAAATAAAAAACTTACAATTAGAATTGTACAACAAAAGAAATTCCATCGTGGAAGAGCTTGACTCTACTTGTTTCGATGCAGATCTTATGAAGAAGCAAAGGTATGAGGAGTGTGGGAAAAATTTCTATCTTGTTATAGAGGTGGAAGCCAAGCTGAAATTTCAACCCTAACTAAAAGAATGAATTCTACTTGACATTATAAAGAGGAAAGCTGCCATCATTTTATTTTGGCAAAAACTAAGCTAAGAATATCAAAAATGGAGATTATTAAGGTGAAGTTAAGATTCAATTATTGCCTTGTAGTGGAACGTTGTGATTAAAGAGATGGCCTTGGACTTTGTTGGAATAAGGACATATACTTAATTATTCAATCCTACTCCCCAAATCATATTGATGCACTCATCTCAGGGAGTCAAAGAAGGGGCTAGCACTTTACTAGTACCTACGGAAATCCTGTGGGTCATAGAAGGTGGGAAACGTGGGATCTATCAAATAGCTGAAGGACTGTCAGGTCTCCCTTGGGTAATCACTATAATGAAGGCAACAAAACCAACATTTTGAAAATAGAACAATAAAAGTTGCTAGATCAACAATCCAAAGAGCCAAGTGATGTAAGAGATGAGAAAATATAACAAACTGAAAAAAGAATTAGCACATTGCTGGAAGATGAAGAAGTATATTGGAGGAAGAGATTGAAAGTTAACAGATTGATGTAAGGAGACCAAAGTACAATGTATTATGACAAATATGCTTCTAAAAGATGAAGAAAGAACCACATCACTATGTTTACTAAAGAGAATGGGAACGTAGTATGTTAACAAAAGCAAAAAGAGGATCTTGCTGTATATTTTAAAGGTCTATACACATAGGTGGAAGACATCAATGGAAATTTAATTGCTAGCCTTATTACATTAAATGTAGTCGAAATTTCAAAATAAGCTTCTTACAGCCCCATTAACCATGGAGGAAGTAATAATGGTGATTGAGGAAATGGGCCCATCGAAAGCCCAAGATTGGATGGTATGTCTGCTGAATTTTATCATCATCATTGGCACATGGTCGAAAAAGAAGTTTTTGAAGCGTGCAAGAATTTCCTTCAAGCAGAATCAATCTTAGTCTTGCAAAATAGAATGATAGCAGATATCAATCAAATAGTTATTATGTACGAAGTTATCTGAGTTCAGGCCTATTGGTCTGTTCAATGTTGTGCACAAAATTCTAGCCAAGATTCTTACTGATAGTTGAAGAGATGTTTGGGGGACTTGATTTCTGAAAACCAAAGTACATTTTTTCTAGGAAGACTTATCTCAGACAATATGTTGATCGCTTTTAAAGTCATGCATGCTTTAAGGAGCAGGAAATTGGGATTGGGGTAGAGAGCAGTTAAGTTAGACTTTGTAAAGGTCTATGATTAAGTGGAATGAGATTATCTCTATCAAATTATGAGACATGAATTTCAGTGAGAGGTGAATCAGGTGGGTCTACAATTATGTATCTGCCGTTACATATAGAGTAAATATCAATGGTCCCAAAACAGTACCTATTTGTAGCTAGTCATGGGTATAGGGTAATTCTCTCTCATTGTACTTATGTCTTATATGCACGGAAGGTCTATCAACACTCATCAAGAACTTCCAAAGCAAGGGTCTCCTTCATGGTATTCAACTATGAAAAAATAGCTAAATAATTTCTCACTTTTTCTTTGCATATGACATCCTTCTTTTTACAAAGGTAGAAGTGGGAGAAGCATTAAATATAAAGGATATGATCAAGATCCATTAGCGGTGTTTAGGTGGCATGTAAATGTTGAGAAAACTAACTTAATATTTAGTAGGAATGTGGGCACCAATGAGAAACATGTCTTGGGATCAATTTTTTGGATCAAAGGGTAATCAAATTAAGAAGTATTTGGGATAGTCAACTTGGTTAGGAAGATCTAAGATCAAGGTATTCAGATATATAAAAGAGAAAGGATGAGAAAAAAGACCTAAAGTTGTAGGGAAAAACTTCCTCATGGGGTGGTAAAGAACCCTTCTAAATGCAGTTGATTAGGCTATTCCAAGCTATGCCATGAGTCTGTTTATCCTCCCTAAGAAATTGTATGAGTATATTGAGGTATTAATTATACAATTTTAGCGGGGAAAGGGAAGGTAAGGGGAGAATGAGCTGGATAGTCTAGAAAAGGATATGCTACCTAGTTGCAAATGGAGAATTGAGTAATAGAAGATTAGAAGCCTTCAATCTTACTTTACTAGTTAAACAAGTTTGGAGACTAATGATAAACTAGGAATCAATGGCACAAAAGGTCCTGAAGGCTTGATAATTTTCAAATTGCGATTTATGGGACTACACTGCAAAAACCACAAACTCATTTACTTGGAGGTATATTCTCAAAGTTGTCCAACTGGTGAAATAGGGTGCAAATGGCAATTGGGGAAAGGAGAGAAAATCAAATTCTTTAAAACAAACTGAGCACCAACGAGGTTACCGAAAGCCAATCCTTTACCTAAGGAAATTCATGAAACAGTAGTTTGTGATTTCATTGATCAGCAAAATTAGTGCTGGAGGTAAGCAGCAGTTAGAACTGCATATAAAGTGCAAGAACAAGGAAGTGGAAGGGGACTACCATCTAATTAGGATCTTTTATGTATTTAAGGGCTTACTGAAACTTAAAAATCCAAGAATAATATTGAATTTTGGATGGAGACTGTTAACCAATTCACTTTCAATAAAAGTAAACATGGTAAGGAAGGGGATTCAAATCTAAACCCTATGCTAGTTGTGCAAATCAGCAGTTGAAGATGATGATTATTTCTTTTGAAGGTGCCTGGCTACCAGAATTGGCTATGTGGAGTAAATAAAAAATCTTCAAATAGGTACAATCATCTTGAATCTTTAGGATGCTGCTAAACATCTATTAGTGAAAGACAAATAGTACCCTTTCATTTTCTTTTTGTTCTCATGCTGGGGAATTTGACATTTAAGGAAGAAATCTTGGTATGCGTAGATCTAGGATCATAGTGCCAGAACACATACATTTGTTTATTTGTACTGATGTTTACCTCAATATATACCCCAGTTGCACAATGTTCATATGATTGTGCAACACACTATGGCCTCAAGACCTTAAATATCCTTGTATTCATATTTAAGTTTAGGGAAAAGTATGCAGTGCATTGAGGAAGTTTGAATAATTTTAAATGGAGAGAAGCTAATGGCTCCTGCCTTTTGTGTTGGTGTAACCAAGTAATCACATGTTTTTTATCTAAATTTCACCATATTTTTTACTCCACTGAAAATTTCTCCCAAGAGTTTTGCTCTTTAATGGGGCATAATTTGCAAATACTATACTAGTTTTATGTTAAGTTGGATTTAATGATGCTCATCCAATCAATTTCAATCAAGATGACAAACTAAAGCAAAATAATTTTTTCTCACTATAGGATATGACCAATTTAGTCATTACATGCATAGGTTTATATATGCTTAAAACCAATATTATTCCAACTTCACAACTGAAACGTACATGTAATCAAATGGACCAAAGTAAAAGTAAAAACTAAGATTATGTGCCATGTAATTTATTTTGAAAATAGGTTTCTTCTCATTCACTTCCACAAATCCAACCAAAGGAGTTTCTTCGGAATACAGAAAACTCACATGAGATTGATGGAAAGACAACTATTTCTATTTATTGTAATCATAGCACCATGATGAAAATAAGAACATGAAATTGATGGAAAGACAATATTTTCTATTTATTCTATTCATAACACCATGATGAAAATAAAAACTCAAGATATAGATGTTAGAAAATTGAAAAATGGATGACATATAGCCGGCCTTTTTTCCAAGCACAAGCTCATATAAACAAATTTGAAAAACTACCTGTGTCCCTATTTTATTGGCATAGCATCATATGACATATATAATATGTCCCGGAGCTGTGAAACCATCATTCTTATTTAAAAGAGACATGAAAATAAGTTTTATTAGTCTGGTCGCATGCATGAATTGAAACTCTTCAACCAACCAAGCAGTGACAATAGTCAGGTCATGAAGTAGAAAACTACCTTTATCCGCCCCTTCCCCAAAATGCATTATAAATTAATGAATCATGACCAACTCCAACCAAATCTGCTATTGTGCAACAAGAAATCTTGAGAATAATGAAATATATTTTGTACACATCTTGAGCAATCTAGTGTAGTCATACCTGCCAAAGATTTAACCAATTAACCCTCAAGTTCTCTTAATTGATCTTTAAGCTGATGGGTCTTTGCTGCAAAAATTATAAAGCTAGAAAAGTACATAGTCATAAACAAGAAGGAGAAAAATGGAAACCAAAAATGAACCTAAACATGTCACTAAGTCTCAACTATGTTGTTATTTTTCATTATTTAATTTTTAGCAAAATCAGGTATAAACAACTAACTAAGAAGTTGTGATAGTCATTCACAAACAATAACAAACAGATAAATAAACAAAACGAAAGGCAATAACATAAGTGATCAAAGTTTCTCATCTCGAGACATTGGGCTCCAACATCAATTTTTCATAACAGCATGATGTCACTAACTAAATTCATCTACCAAGAGAATTTATCAAACTTAGGCGGCACACCATGGAACTAGGTTTCTTGTAATTTTTGGTACCGGATATTGTCTTATATGTTAGCATGGCTGCCATAATCCCATCCATAGAATTGGATAAAAAATAAAAGACTAGTACATTAGCTCAAATCTCAAATGGTACTATGTTGATTAACTTCTTGAAGCAATTTAAAAGAATATTATATGGCATTTCATGCGTTCAGAAAGCTTCTTAGCCTAAAAGTGCAGTATTCAATAACATATGGGACAAAAAGCCACATTAGCAACTAACTTGTGGCGCCCCAAACCGAGGTGTCTAGAAGCCTTACTCCGGGATCGTTTTGATTGGTAAACGTGATTCAGGATTGTTATCCTAATCACACGGCAGAATTTTTTTCTTTTTTTATCATTAATACATAGAAAATTTTCATCATTCGTCTAACATGAAATATATTTCACATATCATAGTTATAAACCAAAACTGTTTCATAAAGCAAAAATATTC
>JAXCLR010000073.1:36013619-36023721 GCA_035584095.1 Annona squamosa | reverse complement strand
TCCTGATTCACACTTACCAATCGACAAGATCTTGGAGTAAGGACAAATGTGACGCCTCGGTTCGGGGCGCCACACATAATGACACTAACTAAATTCATCTACCAAGAGAATTTATCAAACTCAGTCGGCATCACCATGGAACTAGGTTTCTTGTAGTTTTTGGGACTGGATGTTGTCTTGTATGCTAGCATGGATACCATAATCCCATCCATAGAACTGGATATAAAAAAATAAAAGACTAGCACACTAGGTCAAAACTCAAATGGTACTGTGTTGATCAACTTCTTGAAGCAATCTCAAAGAATATTAAATGGCATTTCATGCATTCAGAAAGTTTCTTGGCCTAAAAGTGCAGTATTCAACAACATATGGAACAAACAACCACATTAGCAACTTACTCAAGCGTAAGTGCAAAGATAAACCCTTTCAATCACAATAAGATGACATGCTCCACCATTTCACTTACTTAGGAGACCGCTAAATTTGAAAATGTAGTCTTTTAACAATAATTTTGTAAAGTAACTTTCAATTGCAATTTCGAGTCTAAGAGGAATTCACATCCAACCATCTCAAGGAGTAGATTAATTCAAGCTGTCAATCATGCAGATGCTCTATTTATTGATTCAAGCATTTTTTAATGATCCATTTATGACATTAAGTCTTTGATGGTGAAGCTGATTGAAACGCCTAAATATAATACTAAGGAAATCTTGCTAAGGCCTTAAAATGATGGACAGTGAACACTACCATCATAAGACATGCGAACAAACACATAGCAGTTTGACATCATTGTGGATATCTTCACGAGGATAGGTGTTGTATGCATGACTAGCTAAAAGTCTATAAGATCCATCCAACTAGAAAATGCAAAACCCTCATATCGTTAATCAGTGGCGCTCACTAACAGAAATCACAATGGCTAGTTTGAAGGCAAAAGAGGAAGCTCAATGTTTGTTTGGCAGGAACTCAGGAAACTTTTTTTAACTTAACTATCAACTACTGGTACGAAAATCTCATGGGGAATGACAGGTAGGCAAGATAGTCATGATGAAATAATATTATTTCCCCTTAATAGTGGTATGTAGGCAAATTGGTCATGCCATAAAAATGGTTGATCCAATGCAAGAGCTCCCAACCATTTCAGGGTCCAAGGAATGATGTCCGTGTACACAACCTAACGGATGATTTATTACAAACAAGCTGTATCTAGTATCCACAAGATGAGAACGATATAACTATTTGCACAAGACTAAACACCCATATAAATAACATGAAAGTAAGGAATGTGTCCTTTGGTCTGAGGACAATTTTGTTATAAAATGCTCCAGTAGATGAGAAAAGACAAAGGAACATCAATTGCAGAATCCTGCAATCAGTTTATGTGCAAAATAATTGGTGAAACTTTGGTAGCATGGAGCATTAGCCAATAACCATAAGTCATTTTTCATGCAATGATTTATGTCATTTTCTCAACTATTAATAAAAAGTTGGTCAGGTTGTTCATAATTCATAGAGTTTTGAGAACATAACCCAATAAATGTGTATATAAGTTGTCTAAACTTCTGTGCTAATCTCTAAAAATTGTCTCCCTAGTTTGAACTACTCAAATCTACTTAGTGAGCCATGTGACACAAAAATATCGTCAAACACCATAAGCCATATAATTGCTCTAACCAATCATCATTGTTTTTCTGACTACTATTGTCCACTCCTTGAGGTATGATCATGTGCAGTTTGTTTAAAATGCTCCTTTCTCGTGTCTTCTCTGCACAATATCCTTTTTTCTGCCCTTGGGAAATAAGTAATAGAGCAAAAGGTGAATTATTGCAACTCAACATCCCCATCAGTGCCACTACACATGTCAGTCAGGATGTACCTCTAAATTATCGCAAGTAAAAAGCTCCACCCAACGTATAGAACTCCATCACTCTAATCTAATGCATAGAAATCAAACATTGGAAAAGAAAATTGGAACAAATAAGTTTATTAATTTAATCTACTATTTTGTAAATCACAATAATACACAGATTATATCTCCATTATAACTTAATGATTTTTTAGTTTCTAATTTTACACATATCTACCATGAGTTATCTCAGGTTCTATATGAAATTTAAAAAAATAACATAAATAACATGACCTAATATACTTTAACATAAATTCAATAAAAATAACAGTAATTACAAACTATTCACCTAATGCCTACAACAAAATTTGAGAAAACATGGATAAATAATAAACCCATTTATATGCGCTTATGGGTGAGTAGTGTAGGTGAGTTTCAAAGTAGGTAGCATTATTCAAAACGGGGACCACAAAATTCTATATGAAATCTCAATGAAACTAACTTCAATAAGAAATAAACCAATCATCAACTTAATCAAACGAAGATAGCAATGCATTGATCAACATGCATTTTCTTCTTATATCCAAAGATAATTAGTTTATTTTTATGTCATCCAAGAAAGAACAATAAAGATCTATAAGAAGAAGCTGCTTTTTTCTATGTTCTCTTAGGATCTTGGCTAATACTTGAATTTATAAGAAGTTGAACAAAATAGTGCTTTTAGCTTCTCATCATGACTCACTTATATTCATAATTTAGAAAAGAAGAATGCTGTATAGATATTGAATTTTCAAAACATATGCTCCAACAAAGTGCTATTTGAATTTTGGTGCATAAGCATTATTGATCACAAATCTAGTTAATGTTGTTTTTTTGGCACTTCAAGATAAGCATTGAATGGATTCAAAAATACCCATTTTAGATGTAGAGGCATTGAAAACTTGTAACTAAAGAGTAAGGAGAAATACATTCAGCAACTTTTGACTTCCTCTAAATCATATCTCATGGGAATCATTTGAAAAGACTCAAAAATAAATTATGATCTTTGCTAAATATGGATACAGTACACTATCTTTAAGATGTATGTTGTCAATATCTTACTTGAAATGTTGGACTACTTATTTTCAGGTTACACAAGCATGGTCCCATAGCTAGGGACTAAAATCTTCATATGATCATAGTAAAAATCCAAAGATTGTGAAAATATTCAAGTTAAACATTATAAACTTTAATGGTTTGAATGGGTAGCATGCTCGTATATAACTTTTAGACATTTAGTTTATTTATCTTCATTATTAAGCTACCCAGCGGTTGGTTGACCATATGCTTGGTTGCTTCTTAAAATTAATTGGCATCAACTTAGTTAATATTAGTAATTAAATACGACTTAGACATAAATATCTTTAAAAGCATTAAAGTGATGGTAGGCAACTACATCCTATTGATCCCACTCATAGACCAATTAACGTGGTAACTTGATGATAGAAACTATAACAATTATAAAAATTGTCATAGATTTACAAAAAGGACAGTCAACTAGTGTAGTACAATTGGTCAATGCAAATTTTGCGTAATTGCCTAATTCTTAATTATATTATTCTTGAAACATATCCAAGATCTTATAAGTAAAACTTCACTTCAAATGATTATGCAGTAAAATTGCATTTACCGTGTTAATTTTCTGAACTATTTGATTGAATCTCATTTGGTCTTCCATCTTAAAAATTTTTGAATCTCATCCACAACACTTCACAAGTCTCATTGAAACTATTATTAATATGGTTGAAAATATCTAAATCATAATTTCAAACAATTAGCAATTCAGGCAGCATCACCAGGGAACTAGGTTTCTTGTAATTTTTGATACCAGATACTGTCTTGTACGCTAGCATGTTTACCATAATCTCATCCATAGAATTGGATTAAAAAAAAAAGAAAAGACTAGTATTGTTAGCACAAATATCAATTGGTACTGTATGGATAAACTTCTTGAAGCAATCTAAAAGAATATTATATGGCATTTCATGCGTTCAGAAAGCTTCTTGGCCCAAAAGTGCAGTCTTGAACAACATATGGAACAAATAGCCACATTAGCACAGAACTCAAGCGTAAGTGTAAACCCTTTCAATCACAGTAAGATGACATATTCCACTATTTCACTTACTTAAGAGACCTCTAAATTTGAAATTGTAGTCTTATAACTACAACCTTTTTTATGTAACTTTCAATTACAATTTTGAGCCCAAGAGGACTTTACAACCAACCATCTCAAATTTGGAAACCTACTCAGGGAATAGATTAATTGAAGTTGTCAAACATGCAGATGCTCTATTTATTGATTCAAGCATTGTTTACTGATCCATTTATGACATTAAGTCTACATTGGTGAAACTGGTTGAAACGCCTAAATATGGTACAAAGGAAGTAGCACTGAACCGATGACATATTTCATGCAAAAACCCATATAAACAAAACTAAAAATAAATTATCAAAAAAAGTCAATCGGGCAAAAAACCATACAAAATGATCCATGAAAACACGAAATTAAAGCTAAAAGCCACCCGTAATCTATTAGAAAGCTCAGGGAATGGAAGCGAGATGAATTTCTACTATCAACAGATTCAAGCAAATCCATAAGGAACTGAGAGTAGAATTAAAATAGAAATGAAAAAATATCTGGATAGACAATAAATAATTCAGACAATCAATGGGATGAATTAATTCAGGCCGATCGTACCAAAGAAAATGTATAACAATGGGAAATACCCTAATAGATGCATTAATTATTTCTTGTATACATGATTATGGGTTTAAAAGTAAATACATACAGATAAAAAATGAATGCGAAGTAAATGATTAAAAAATAGAACGTGTTTAATTCAGATTGAGTTTAGTCACAAATTTGGTGCTTTGAACAAGTTAAAATTATGATCCGGTAAAATTCAGCCTTGTGAACAAACTATAAGTCTCTCAACCATTGGACCAATTTTTGTACCCACACATTATGAATTCATTGCAAAAAATAGGTAAAATAGAAAATTTACATCTAATTTTGCCTTTTAAAACAACATGTTAAATGCCATCAAATCTTGTCATGCATCCACCATAACCATAAAACAGATTCTAATCAATGAAATACCACAAAGTCAAGTGTATAATGGGTATTGTTTCATCCTAGTTGAAAAAACACTGAAAAATGCATTAAGTGAATTTGGAGTGGCCGCTAGTATTGGAAGAAAAACTGGAAAAACAAAATTATATTCAATTAGTCCACATTAGCGATTCGAAGTAGGTAGCTTAGTAATATAAAAAGAAGGGTTTAGGCAACCTTTGCATCCCAAAAATGGGTTTACATAAATGTTGATAGATTCTCTTTTCATTTAGTTAGATCTTAATATTCTTACTTTCGATCATTTTCAAATATTTTCTGAAGGGGCTGTAATTTGGAAAGGAAACACGCAAACCATTCCAACAAGTTGTCCAAATTCCACCCACAAGGATATACATATTGGTCCTGAGTTGATAGCAATTACCCAAGAGGGGAGGGGTGAATTAGGTATTTAAAAATTTAAACTTCAATTAGAGACTTTACCCCGGTTTAGTTTAATCCCCCTTAATAAGACAAATGGAAAGCAATAAGATAATGAAAGCAGAAATGAAAAAAGTAGACAAGATTTATAGTGGTTCGGGCCACCTTCCCTACTCCACTCTTCCAAGCTCACACTCCCTTGTGACTTGGATTTCACTATGTATTCCGCGAATACAACTAGAGCCTCTACTCTCTTCTACATTCTAGCTCTAGAAGGCATATACAATCAGAGCCTCCACTCTCTTCTAGATTCTAGCTCTAGGAGGCGTGTACAACAAATAGCACAAGTAGGTGACGAGTTTCACTCCAATCGCAACCCTACTTTGCTATAACTTGATTTGAAAAACCAAACTCAAACCAAGCACTAAAAAGTAAATATCAAAATGAAATGAAAGAAATCTACAGTTTACAGATTTGTGTAGCACGTTTTAGCTTGAGGAAGAACTTGTAGAGGCAACGAATCATTTTGCATTGAAGCAAACAACAACTTTGAAGGTTATTCTTCCTTTGAATGTGTACAGATCACTCAATTATAGAGAAAATTTGATTGAAACTCTTAGTAGCACTTCTTTCCTCTTTTTCGGCTCTTACTTGTGTGTTTCCACGTTTGCTTGAGTATCTATATATAGAAGAGGGAGAATTTTGAATGTTATGAAGTTGGTTGACGTTTAATAAATGCTCCAACATTCAAACATTCGAATGTTATTTCTCCAAGTCGTAGGTGGAGTCGACTTCGTGTGCGACTTTGCCCAAGTCGCATGCTAGAGTCGACTTTACCCAAGTCACCCGAAGTCGATGCTGAAGTCGACTTCGTTTTGCGACTTGACCTTCATGATCTTGCCAAGTCTGCTTAAGCTTTCTTGAAATGTCTTTTGCTTGCTTAACTTCTTCAGCATAGGTGTTCTTCTTTTGATTTTCAATACTTGAAGTTTAGTATATTCATTTTGTATAGAAATTCTTTAGCTTTATGTTTTAGAAATTTTGAAAACTTGATATGAATTCATGCATCTTGCTTGCTTTGGACTTTGAATTAATCTTCATATGTTCCAAGTCAAATATTTAATTCGACTTGGTCTTCAACTTGACTCAAGTCTGGCTTGAAGTCGACTTGACTTCTGAAATTCTGCCTTGTCTAATTGAAGTATATGTTGGAGTCAACTTGGCCTGCGACTTCACCCAAGTCGGATGTGGAATCGACTTCGTCTGCGACTTCGACACCTCTTAGTCCCAATTTCAACGCTAAACAAAAATAGGCACTTGAAGTCGCTGCTGGAGTCGACTTGGGGATCGACTTGGCCTAAGTCGATGTCTGAGTCAACTTGGGAATCGACGCGGCCTGTCATGCTTTATATTTTCCATTTTCATATCCTTAAGCAAAACACAAAACACATTAGTAGCTAAAACTTACTCAAATTGTGCTATTAATCATCAAAACACATGCTTGGGATATTTTGTATTTGATTTTATTAATTGTTTCCAACAATACATGCATTCATGAAGGAAAATATTATTTTTAGCACCAAATACATAAGATTCAACAACTTCTATGATAAGAATCTACATCGAATAGAATTTTCATTTCATGTAAGGAGGGAATGCATGTCTGAGATATGCCGTCATCACATGATCAATAGAAATTCGGCATGATGATTGTAGAGAAAAATCAAATTCACATATGGTTCTATTGTTCTTTCACAAATTTCAATGAGCGGATAACAAGAAAAATTAGACATGACATTGAATATCTCAATGAAGTTATTAATACCTATCTTGAGCATTACACATTTGACAGATAGAATTATTATTACATAATAAAGTAGTAACTATCAATGATTATTCTTCAAAGATTTCCTATTTTAATCATGGATGACCCACATTTAGCATTTGTGTTTTGTGAACATATTAACATGATTTATAGGCAGGCCATCCCTGGCTTGTTATAGATTGTCCAATAAACAAATGCTCCAGATGCAAACCCAATAGTTTATGTGCTGAAGACAGACAACGTAGGCCTAAATCACCTTGTCAGGTCATTGACAAAACAGAACAGATTTTTCATACAATAAACTATGCAAACAAAGACAGAAAATCATTTCCTCCGACAATGGGTCGATCCCATGCAAACTCAAATCTGCAAATTGAAAAGCAATAAGTTGTATTCTCTTTAAGATTCAGACAGTGAACTCCTTTCACAATGATCAAACCTATAAGCTAAACAAAATACACAATGTGCACAATACCTCTATATTGCAACAGAACCAACTAAAAAATTTAAACAATAACACAACATGATTCTAGATAAACAAGATTATGTTAATGTAATTCTATTTTGAGCAATTTCGGGAGATATCAGATCATGGCTCTTTACATCCCTAAATTCCCAACGTCCAGACTTTGAATTGCAGAAGCGATAATTTATTTAGATATTATATTCTTCTATGTTGAACTGAAAACAAACGCTTTTTCGTTTGTACAAATTCCATGTGAGATTATAGCGGAACTTTCACAACAGGCTGGTGAGTAAATGAACTCTAAAATTGGTTAAACTTGGTAAGTATAAATACTTATATAAGGATAATAAGAAATGATACAATTTCCAAAGCAATCAAAGTTGAAGAGGTCAATCAGACAAGCATACCAAAATTAATACAAAGAAACATATATAAAATTACATTTTGAATCTCTTTTACGTTAGTCGTAACATAATATTTGGGACCACTTTTATGGAGGCTCAATCAAACGTATTTGAAATAACAATATTAATCATCTAAAACAGACACGAACATCCAAAGCACAGAATAGACCAAATCATATATGTATGTAATGGAATTAAGAATTTTGACCATCTGAAATTTATTCAAAACCTATGAGGCTAAATATAATTGGCTACCACAGAAAATTGAATCGAATCATTGAATTCAACAATAGGCAGTAATGTGAAATATATTTCTGCCCACTAAAGGGTTACGAGAAAAACAGAAATTGGAATTTTAGAAACACATCAATGTTAACCCCAAAACAGATTCGCAAAG
The DNA here is from genome assembly GCA_035584095.1 of Annona squamosa. NCBI lineage: Eukaryota > Viridiplantae > Streptophyta > Magnoliopsida > Magnoliales > Annonaceae > Annona > Annona squamosa. Next base: position 36,015,254 of record JAXCLR010000073.1, on the reverse strand, counting down.
CTAATACGAATGATACAAATAAACCCAGAACCTAGTTTCTTATAACTGTATTTAATGTGTAGAATATTTTTCCCATTTCACCATAAATCTAGTAATAAGTTGCACCAATCTAGCTGCCAATTTCAGTCGCCAATAACTTCTACTTCACTGGAATATTTGGCAACAACGGTAGCCTCGGCGGTGGTCAACCTCTTCCTCACCGGTCACTCACTTACAATTGGCAATGCATTCACAAAACTAGAAAAAGTGCAAAGGAGATGTGAAAGTAGAGCAAAGGACGTGGGAGAAAATACCTAGGGAAGCGCACCTGCAAATGGGATTTACTACTGCTACTTGTTGTCAAAGATTTGCACAAGATGGATATGTGTGAATGAGTGACAGCAACGGTGCGGAGGAGTGGCAGCAATGGGAGAGGAGATTCGAGCTAGGGCAGAAAAGGGAGAAGGAGAGATCGTTGGGAGAGAGGAGATTCAAGCTAGGGCATTTGATATAAGGCAAAAGGGGAGTAAGGAGAGATCGTCGAGAGAGAAGAGATTCCAGCTACGGCATAAAAGGGGGAAAGGGAAGAAAAAATGGGAAAAGAGTGATGGAACTACTCGTGCGTATAAGATCAAAGATGGGAAGAGGGGTGGAAGGAGAGATCGCCGGTTCCTGAGAGAAGGTTCAAGCTAGGGTACAAAAGGGGAAATAAGTGATCACTGGAAGAGGAGACTCGAGTTAGGTGCGTGCAATAACAGCTCAATCAACTCTTGCTGAGAGATGGCAAGAGGGGTGGAAGGAGAGATTGTCGGTGCCTAAGAGGTGGTTCCAGCTAGCGCAGAAATGGGGACATGAGAGATTGCAAGGAGGGAAGAAGGAAGACTCAAGCTACATGCATGTAAGATTCTATCTCGACTCTTGCTTCTGAATAATTGTGATTATTGAAATTACCCCTTTCAATCCAGACCGTTGATTGAAAATGAATGGTGGATGTGTTGCTTCCTATGAGAGAACCATGGGAAGCACTTCCCATGGGTTGGCCCCCGATGAAATTTTGCCTCATCCATTTCGATTTGATAAAATAAGGGCCCCCTCACCATGGATAGGACACACCTCAACTCGATCCCAACATCACCTCCCTTAAGTTGGACATACTTCTGTTGGAAACAATAGTTAAAACAAAACAAATTGACCAAAGCATAAGTTTTGATGATTAACAAATTCAAATTTGAGTATAAAATGATTACTAATAAATTTAATGAATGTCTTCAGGAATGAAAATCAGCCAAGTCGATTACCAAGTCGACTCCAACTTCGACTTGGGGTGAAGTCGATCTCGAAGTTAACTCCACATACGACTTCAACAGGTACTTGATAGACAGAGTTGAAATTGGAAGATGAACATCCGAAGTCGCAGATGAAGTCGACTCCACTTGCTACTTGGAATCCAAGTCGCAGACGAAGTCGACTCCAGTATCGACTTGAAGTTGCACATTTCCTTCCAGCGTTGATTTTGGGAGACAAAACATCCGAAGTCGCAGTCAAAGTCAACTCCACTTGCAACTTGAAGCCAAGTCGCACATGAAGTCGACCCCAAGATCGACTTGAGTTTCTCAAGCCCAAGTTAAAGGTTCAAGCTCATTTCAAGATGAAGAC
>JAXCLR010000073.1:35991499-36013519 GCA_035584095.1 Annona squamosa | reverse complement strand
CCTAAAATTAGGGTATTCATTTCAATATTATAAAATTCATTCCATACACATCATTCATAGCTTCATTAAGCTTATTTCACCATTTTTCCCATTTTTTTCCCAAAACACACATATGAGTGTTTCTTCTACATACATGTCTTTACCTTAGCCTTATAATTCAAGTTCAAAATTTTAGATTAATATCATATCATTTCAAAAAAATCTATAAACATGGAATTCATCTCATTTTCATGCATTTTTGCATAAAATCATTTTTCATAAGTCATTCATCACCCGTTTACTGTTATCCTTTCACATAAGCTCGTTTAGCACTTAAACACAATGCATTTCATAAAATTTCTTAACTCAGAAATTTAATCTATTTTTTGGCGGATTAATTACCCTTAATTAATACTACATTCGAGGTATTTTTATGGGATTCAAATCTATTCACCCATAGGTTTCCAAAACAGCAAGTTTGGAACCCGTTTTCCACCCGTTTAACGTGTCTTTTGACATATAACTATGGGCAGCCCTAAAATCCGAATTTTTCAGCAATTAAACCCATTTTCCTCAACCCATTTTCTAAGGTTTAACACATATTCAATATTCATACATTTTCATTTCTCCAAACAGCGGGTAACCCACACGTTTTGAGACCCGTTTCCACTCCATACATGCATTACTTCAAAAATTCATAAAAATCAGTTCTAGGGTTTACTTTTTCCAAATCTTTTGGGCATCCATAATACCTTAAATCTAGGGTATTTTACTCTACATAACATGCCTAAAACATGCAAGTCCATTTTCATAACATTTTTAACCCAAAAATTAAGAAATTAGGTCAAAATCCATACTTTGCATTCCATAACTTCAAATTTTCATCACTTAAGCATAAACCCTCATATTTTTGGTATGAATACATGATTTATAGCTTAATCAAAAGATCAAATCAAAACAGCAACTTATCTTGGAGATTTAGAGTTTAACAACTTGGATTTTTCATTTCATATGCATGCATAAATCCATTTCCATCAACTTTAACTTAAAAATTCATGCTTAAAACTTAATACTCAATCCATATTCATGCAAAGGCATGTTGAAACATCATTTTACAGATTCTTTAAGCATGCTTTTCATTTCCAAGTTTTGAGTTTAAAAACTCAAGTTACACAACTCAAAATCATCCAATACTTACTTGGATTTGTAGCAAATCAAATCTAAGCAACTTGAAGTGATTTCTTCTTCAAGTTCTCCTTCTTTTTCCTTTGATTTTCTCCTCTATTTTGCTGGCTAGGTGGGACGTGAACAGCTTCTTTGGTTTGCTTGGTGAAATTTAACACTTAGCAATTTTTTTTCCAAGCTTCTCACAAGTAACGAGCATGGCTTTTAAAAGCTGAATTTTTCCCAATTGTGGGACCCACTTGTGCTGCAATTCCATATCCATAAATGCATATCTATCTACCATATGAGGTGGGTGAATTTGGGCTAAGTAAATTATATTTTTTCTTTTTACAAAAATCACAAAAATCTACATCTCTTGACCGTAAATCTGCATTGTCATTTCATGCCCAAATCTGTCCAGATTTTTGCATCCCATTTTTTATTTTTATTTCATGTATAAACATGGGTAATTTATGCTCCTAATAAACCTTTAATTCCTCCATAAATTTGATGTTAAGAAAAATTAATAAAATGGCTAAAACTGCCACTTTTCTACACACTATTCCACCCACTATGCTGTCCAAAATCAGCTGGGTTGCACATGCCTTTTCCATTTTTTATATTGTTGAAACCTTGCATAATTTCATCCACATTCATGTACTTGCATCTCATCAACATGTATCATTTTTTTTAAATTAAAAAAAATTAATTTGGACAGTCCAATAGCCCTTGGACGTCCCTTATGTGGCCACTTTAGCTATGCTCCCATAGCTTCATCATTTTGGACATTAAATGGTTGGATAATTCATGGAATTATGCATTTTATTTAAATGCATAAATTCTCTCAAAATTCCTGCAATGGACACCTCATAACCCATTTAATTCCATGTCATCATGTCATGCACCTTTGCATTTATGATATGGTACTCTCTTAGAGCAGAAGTCAAACATAGCCACCTTTTTCTATGCAGAAACTTTCCCAAAATGTAATGCTTAATCCAAGTCATCCAAAATAAACATCTCACCATTCCATTCAACCATTTTAAATTTCAACTCAATCCGAGTTTTCTAACTCCCGATATAGCCGTTTGAAGTTAGCAGTTGAAATGAACATATACTTAAAAATTCATAATTCTGATTTCATTAAGAATTTTCATAACCCATTTATTCCATAATACTAAGCCCATCATTATAATTTCCATTTCAAATTTCAAATTTCCATTTTTTTGTTATGAATTTTTCAATATTTTCCATCAAACTTGTCAATTTTCATATTAATACCCATAATTCATCTTAAATAATGGAAAATAATTTTTCATGATATTTTTGCACATTTAAATCACAAATAATTTATTCTCAACCCATTATCTCATTTAGGCTCAAAATGCTTAATCACATCATTAATGCTAATCCATAGCTCTAATTGTCATAATTAGCAAAAATCATAAAATACCTTCATAATTCCTTAATTCATAAATAAACATCATATACATATTCAATACATACATATGGGCCCTACATGGGTTAGGGTTTCACACATACATAATTGCTTGTGTCCCTTTGCTCCTCATTTTCCTCCTCGTCGCCATGATGATGATCATCATCCTCTTCGCTACAGCTTTGTTGAAAGCCATCCCGGACTTGGAGGATACGCTGAAGATGTGGAAATCTAACGAGGAAAGGCTTGCCTTGAGATTCTTGGAGGACAGGATTGCTGCGAATCTGACGAGTGATTCTGGGGAACCTGTGGAGATTGATCTGCCACTTGACTTTCTTTCAAACATCAATGCCATAGAGGTTCTTGAAAAGGTAAAATCTTTCAATTTGTGTGTAATGAAATTCCTCCTTTTTGTTTTGTTTTATTTTGTTTTTGCCTCCATTAATTGAACAAATCTGTTTTTCTGGAGATGGCCATGAAACTTATCTACTCTAGTTTTAAACACTCCAATTTGCCTTCTCGTTGTTTATGTGCTTTAGGAGGTTAATTAGGCTAATTGTGCTTATAATGATCTTCTTGGTTTTAGATTTCTATGTTGAAATTGGTGTCTTTCATCCCATTTTGAATTTTTATTGACAATTGGTTCTACTGTTCTGCTTAAACATGTGCGAGATGAGATTGGTCTCTGGCCAGGCTTATGCTGATATTTGGAACATTTGTTTTCTGTTGTATTTTCCTACTCATCTTTCTAAGAATTAGTCTGTTATTCCTCCTTCCTCTGACGAATTTGTATTTACTGGGCAAGCTATGTTTTTGCCGTTGTTTTCTGAAATTCAGGAATTTTCGTTGAATTGTAAATGTGTTTCCATCAGGCTCTCTAGTGAAGTGTGGATCTGAGTTGAAAGAAGCTATTAGCCAGTTTATTTTGAAAAAGAAAGCAACTTTGCCAAAATGTGCTATACATAAGGTATCATGAATCTCCTTAACTTTTGTCCTTCATGGAAGAAGTGGGCTTTTTTTGAATCATTTGAATTTATTTATTTTTCAAATCCAAATTTTCATCTTCAAGATTATGTTGCCAAAGCCCCATCCAAGAAGGGAAATTTTATTAAAGACAACACTTGTAACATCAAGACTGCACAAGAGCTCAAGGGCAATAGCGAGAATGGTGAAATCCAACCATTACAACTGAATTCAACTTCCTATCGTCGCAAATAAGAGATTGCTATGAAGGTAGAATTGCAACCATTTTATCCACCATGGATGAATGAAACAAATGAATTTCAAACAATATTGTGGAGTTGACTACTATGATGGTTCGAGGGATTACTATTTTTTTGATTTTTGATTGTTACTGTTTAGGGATTACCAAACTAGAAGGGAACTTAGCAAACAATAAACATAATGTGATGGGCCGTTTAATAGTTGCTTCTCTTTTGATGTATTCTTTACTCTCCTTCTTGTGTAATATATTTATAGCCTATCAAAGAATTAAAGTTCTTGACGACTCTGAATAAAATAGTGTACACTCAAATTGGAATCCATGTTGTGATGATCTTTTTTCATATGGTGGGTGGTCATTGCATGATGGGGATGCTATTTTGTCATATGTTGTGGGCTTTGCTGCTTTGCATTGAAGGGGTCTACACAGTTGCGATGAGGAAGTTCCGGATAATGTCTTAATAATCTATGGTTCTTGGAAAATGATTGCAATACAAAAATTTAGATGATTTAGCAAGAACTAAAGTTTCATTAAATCATGTAGATTTGTGACCCTACAGATTTTTCATTGCTATAGCTTACATGAATTCTCAATCAAGTGATGTTTACATTTGCATATATAAAAAGAAATAATATGATTGGTTTGTTTCCCTGCAATTGGGTTTGAGTTATTTTTCATTCTATTTCAATCTAAAAAGATATTCTTTCCTAATAAGTAATTCCAACTAATGGTGGGGCAGTCATCCTTGTGATTAATTGGATGTACATGTATAAGCAGCAACTTTATCATGCAAAGATATGCCAAGGAAGAATCATAGTAGAATAGCTTGTGACGTGGAAACATTACCCAAATGATAGCGGAATGGCTTGTTAGACCCCATCACACCCACACCCCAGCAGAGTGGCATTCTTCAAATCTAATGAATTTTGGTCTTCTAGGACCGAATAAAACAAAAAATGGGCATATAATTTACCAACATGTTAATCCAATAAACATATTTGAAACTGGTAAAATGAAATCAAATTCCATCTTTGGCGTATGGTTTTCCATCCATAAACGCCTAACTAATTTTTTCTTGAAATTCATGTATTAACACTGGGAGAGCCCAACAGGATTAGTGGTTTCACAGTGAAAAGTGCTTGCAACTAGCACAATGTGGGAACCAAACGAAGCCTAAATAGATAAGTGGAACTGCTAATCTTAAGATAGAATCAATTTTTAATCGAAAAGCACAGAATCAAGGCTTTTTGGTCCCATATCAAATTATCATGAGGAAAAAGCAAACCTAGCGCAATATTATGGTGAGGCAATCAATCTATTCAGACACATGCAGACTACTCAAGTTGATCCTGATAAATGCACATATGTATAATTTAAGTTGCTACAGCTACAAAGTGAACTCATTTCAATGTATAATTTCATCATGAATTTCCAAAACCCTGAAATATGACATGAGGACAAGCTAAGAATAGATAGAACAACAACCTCAAGTCATTCCACAAATGTGCTTCTAAAACTAGTTTACAATATTAAATTGAAGTTAACAACACATAACTATGGCAACTAAACTGACAAGCTAAGAATAGTTAGAACAACAACCTCAAGTCATTCTACAAATGTGCTTCTAAAACTAGTTTATAATATCAAATAGAAGTTAATAACAAGAACTATGGCAACTAAAGCAGTAACAATCATCATAGCTCTCTTCAAGTTGAGTATCTCCCTGTCTCTATTTTTAAAGGTCTTCTTGAGTTCTACATCTCTTATGATAATAATTTTCTTCAAGTATTGCATTTCACCTTTCAATTCATTAGTTGTAAACTTTTGCATTTGTTTTATTTCATGGATTTCTGCAATCTAGATCTCCCTCAAATCAGCAACGCAGTGGACCACCTCTCCAATATCCACCACAATCTCATCATGGTTGAAGGTAAGAAGATGTCTTTCGTCCTGTACCTTCGTCCTACTTTCATCCTTTAATACAACACCACTCTTAGGAGAAACAAACTGATCCACCCATCTAAAAAAAATTGCAACACCTTGTAAGATCCTATTATTTATAAATAAATAAATTTTGCTAAGAGAAGCAATGCTCCATAATGATCCTGAAAGAATGAAGTAACAACATGGCCTAAAATAATGACAACGAAGAAAACGCCAACCAGGATTGTGTTTTGTATTTGATGTCAACATAATGACTAGTTCACCACATGCACAAGTGTAATTTATCACTATTTTAGCATTGGAAATTCCATTAGAAGCTGAAGCCATCTCAACTACGTCCCCCTGGTGAACACAAGAAATCAAATGTATTAGATAACTGAGATATAAAATTAAATGCAAACTAGTACAAGTTGAATGTCATGGTATATAGCCCCCCCCCCCCCCCCCCCCCCCCCCCCCCCCCGAGCGATCCTAAGCCAACAATATAAGACAAGTGAGACAAACTTGAATGTGATTGAGAATATAATTATGATTCAAAGGTCATGCAAATGCCAAATCAAAATCATATTATAAAACAAGCTAAATAATGGAAATACCTCGTTGCCCTTGACCCTGACCTTTAGAAATACATGTATTATCGATAGATTCAGACACAATAGTGACATTATGATTATTAAGTGCTGGACAATTGCTTTTATCATGCCCAACAACTAATTTATACATCCACGGCAACATTTGGATCACCATCCAACGCCTCTAGTGCACCTTTCATGTGCTTTGACAATCTACTTTTCCTCAATATGATATGTGGGGAGTCGATGTTGTACTCCTGAGAAGATTGTGTCCCAAATGCAACTGTTGATAGCATGACTGCATCACCTCTCACACTTTCTGGAGCTTCTATATTTAGGTCGAAATTGTCATTGGCAACTATATCTCCATCGACTTCAACTCCATTGTTTCTACCAGTCTCTACACATGATATCTGCTTAGGTGATGCATCAAGAGCAGTAATTGTCTTCTTCCTATTAACTTTGACAATTTCAAAAACATCCAAGCTTGTCTAATGTAACACCACTATTTTAACAACGCATAATTACGAACTACAAGAGACTGCCTAAACTCATTATTATTTGATATAGAGGATGTCTGAATTGGGACTTTGCACTTTGTGTCCATCGTGTCATTATGTAGAAAGGTGGCATCGACTTAACTTTAAAAAATCGAAGTAATGCAAGGATGTTCTTGCAAATGATACCAAGTGATTTCAATTTCATGCACGGACATGCTGCCACTAACTCATCTGCATTCCATGTTATAAACTTTTGTTTATTTTCATCTTCATCTTCATAGTGGTGCACTCGCCATTGTCGTATTGTACTATCTCCTTCAACTCTTTCCGCAATATATAAGAGGTTTTGTTCCAACTCCTTTTGAAATAATAAGAATACATTCAAAGTATACACTTTATCCATTTGAGCCCCAAGTGCAAGTGTAGTTCTTAACAAAGGTATGCCATGCAAAGTTCGAAAATTTGCCTCTCCCTTAGCCTCGCGTCTACGCTTTAGTGCTTTATCATACCCATGCGCAAAATCAATTAGATTGGACTTGTGATTTACAAACCCATTGAAAAATGCATTAATACTTTCACTTCTAGTTGTGGTCCTCATGCCCGCATTAAAATATTTCCTAGTAAATGTTGGAATCCATTTTTGACATATTCTATACATGTATGCCAACCATGCATTCTCTTATAAACTGAACTCATCAATCATTGTTTGCCAACATTCCTCAAACTCAACCTCGCTTTCAGTGTCATATAAATAATGATTCCACTTAGTACTCTGTTTCTCTCCCCCAGGGCTAGCTCTAGAGCATGTTAAGATTTGCCTCAATATTTGACCAGATGTTGCCTTACAACTAGTATCCTTCTTCGTGCTAAAACCACAGTACCATGCATAGTTGTTATAAAACTCGTACACTGCATCTATGGATACAAAAGACATGTCAACTTTTGGTGTTATCTCATTTTGGGCATAAGGCGTGAACATTCCATCCGTAATGACGTTCTTAATATTTGTTGTTTCACTAGGAACTACCTCGCTCACTAACTCATGTTCAATTATCACACCCTCAGCTAAAGTAGGTTCCACCACATTCAATGAATTCAACTGCATTGACTCCATAGTGTAGTTGATGTATGTTCCATGTGAAACAAACAAAAATAATATGTCATGCCAGCCACAATCATTTAAGACATCTCAAAGGTTGAACAAACAATTCTTCTCAACCTCAACCAACATTTACGTAAAATACAATTATCAAAATAGCATAGAAAATTATAAAACCATTGGATTCCTAATCTCTTTCAAACATACAGTTACCTTCACAGTCTATACTATTCCTTGGTAGAACTACACATAAATCAGTTGTCTTAAAGCTTAGCTAGCCATAACTAAGGAGACTAGAGACCAAAATGAATATAAGTATACTATCAGATAAGATTACAGTATATAATTCCCATAATAACTAAAGCAAGAATGATTTAAGTATACATGCGAGGGACGGGAGGGAGGAGGGAGGGAATTCGGGAGAGGGCGAGGGCGAGAGGGAGCCATGATTGTAAAATCATAATTAATTTGTACAGAAGATAAACATAATAATAATATCAGGAATTTTCTCTTTGATCTCAAAAGATTGTTTTAAAAAAGCATAAGCAAAACAGAGTTTGAAGGTTGAAATAAGAATTTGAACTGACAAATTCAAACCAAGGAGTAACAAAGAATCATCATGCCCAACATTCCTCCTTTAGACGAGAAGAGATATATCAGCTAAAATAATTGTACAACATGATATGATACCAATTAAGTCAATTGTCTACATTAAAAATGATGTGAAGAATCGTAGAAAAAATACCTTTCGGGATGCTAAACCTCCTACACTTTTAATCAAGGCTAGAACTTCTTCAGTGACATGTTGCACCATGCATAACACTTAGTAAAACAAAATGAAAATCACAAGAAAGAACATCTACACCTATGTATTGGGACTAACCCCGAACATATTTGTGGGGGAAGCAATATTGATTCTTTCATTTTTACAATGTAGATTCATGCATGATTTGGTCACAGAAGCTAATCTCCAGCTGTGGCTCTGGTGGTCTAGTGAGGCATTTCCTGCCAAGCTTTGTGCCTTAGTCAAGGCAGATCTTTCCAATCGATTGATCCAGACTGAAAATAGAGACACTACGTGATGGATCAAGTGGATTTTTTACTAGTTAAAGCCGTCAACTGCAGTTATGGCAATCCATGGGGAATGGATTTTACTGGATTTTTGTTTTTGGGTGTTGGTTACATATTTTAGTGGTTGAATTATATCTGGCTCTATTTGTTTTGTGTTGTGGGTGGGGGCGACATTTGAGTTTTAAGGTTGATGTGGAGGGAGGGTGCGAATTTGGGATGGAAAGTGGGTGCAAATTAGACATATAGGACATTCATGACCATAAGTGCCTTGTCATGCTTCTGACAGTTCAAGTAATATTAAAGCACTAGTCACAACAAAAATACAAAAAATTGAGTCATTTCCTTTCCACGTATAACTTAAATTTGTATGCACAATAACTCAATCTATGGTTTGTTGAGTTAAGCCATGATATCTGAGCTGCCTTGGGCCTGGGCATGTAAGGATGGACACCTTAACAATCAGTTCTATTTTTTTGACTAGGCCATGGGCATATTCTTATTAAGGCTAGTAATAAGCTGTGTTAGAATGCATGTTTCTATAACAACAATGCATCAGCAACATCAACAATTCTTTATTTTTATAGAAACAAGTTCAGTATCAAAGTAAAACAGATGCAAATATGAAATCGGGTCATTAAGTTATAGCTAGGTCCAATGTACAAATAGGGAAGCAACACTTGCATAAATGCAACACATAATTTTTTGAATCTAGCAACGAGGCAGAAACCCTAATTTTGACGAAGGAATAGGTTAAGCATTCAATTGAAATTGTAAATCTCCATAATGTTTTAGAGCCACAATGACAAATAAGCTAGAAGATATTCATGTGCAACACAAATTTTAGGGAAATCATTTCATAATTAGGGATAGTCAATTTCAAAGCTTTAAAGATGGCTCCTTGAGCTAGATAGCAGAAGAGGCAAATAGATTTGCAAATCTGCAATTGTGCACAAAAATAGACTTTCATTCTTTTGCATTCAACTTATGACCGAAATTAAGGAAAATGAGGTAGAAATTTTCTATGGAGGCCACATGAACGGATTAATCACTCGATTTCCTATATACCACAAGCAGATCCATAAGAGATCTTGCGAGAATCTTGAAGCATTTAGTTGAAATAAAATTCTATACTCTTCTGATGGGTCAAACAATTGAAGGATAATATTTGATTCAATTGATTAAATGTTAACCAGATGAAAATTTGCTTAACAATGCCCAAAAACCAACAAAAAATCAAAAGTAGTGGGAATTTCATTAAATTATACCTTTTGGCCATGACATTTACAGTGTCTTGTAAGCTCATTTGTCTGCCACCTAAATACTAAGACAGTGAGGCAAGAAATGAGATCTTGAGCATTGCTCCTCTGAAGTCATTTGCACCACAAGCAATAAGCTTTTTAACCAACTCTAAAACCCCTTTCAGTTCATGCTTTTCATGGAGAAGCCAAATGGCGTCCAAAGCAGCACCCAAAAAGTCATTTAGACCCTGCCAATTTGTAAATTTAATCAGAATTTCAGCAACATACCAATCACAAGAGAGAGGGTAGGAGGGAGCAGCAGGAGAGGGAGGGAGGAAGAGGGAGGGCGCTGGTCAGGAGAGGGAGAGGGCGAGCGGCAGAGAGAGAGAGAGAGAGAGAGAGGGATGGGCGGGAGGAGTGAGGGAAATTGGGGCCTGATTGAGAGGGAGGGAAATCAGAAGAGGGAGAGGGCGGGAGGGAGTAGGAGGTTGGGAGTTTACCTGTCAGGTCGATGGTGCTAGTGTCAAAATGGTGGGAGGTTATCGGAAGGAGCCATAGCCAAGGACGTGCGGGAGCGGGAGAGAGAGAGTGTTGAACGAGAGAGAGAGCACTGGGAGAGATAGAGAGAGGAGAGAAATTGTGAGAGAAAGAGAGAGGTGAGGGAGGGAGGCTGGCGAAATTTTTGTCACTGACAGGAACTAGTCGGACAAAATCCCAACATTGAATCGCCTGCTCCTCTTGTAGCCTTTTCGTCATCTCATCCAACGGCCGAAAAAATGCTCTCACGATCCAACGACTCTCAGCGCTGGTAGAAAACAGCGGGATCGACCGATCGGTTAATAAAGATCAATACTCACCGTTGTCTTGCCTTCTTCACTATCCATTCTGCATTTCTTGGCAGGCTTTGGAATCCACTTTGCAAGCAACATGGGACATGGGTGTTCCCATCGATGGCATTTCAGATTACTAAATTTTTTGGCTGCTAGATTATCTGGGCGACATCTTAATTTTGTGCTTCTACTTGAAGTTTGATTGGGGCATTGCAAGCAAATTAGATGTAGCTGCAATTGGCATTAAGCAATGCAAATATTCTACTTAGTTCGATGATGGAGGGCTTGGATTTAAAATCCTAATCTTTTAAGACCCGATGTGCCTCCGTTCCCAAAACCTATTTTTTAAATTTTTTTAAATTTTTTTCCTGGGTAAGTAAATTTAATTATATTAAATTTATAAAGCAAGTTTTACCATTTTTGACCTTTTTAAGTATTTTTGAATTTTTAAATACAGTGGCATTTTCGTAATTTTTTTAGAACAGAAAATTATGAATATGCCACTATATTTAAAAATCCAAAAAAATACTTAAAAATATCCAAAAATGATAAAAAATAGTTTATAGATTTAATATAACTAGATTTACTTACCAATGAAAAAATAAAAAAATTTAAAAAATAAGTTTTTGGGCCGAATGCATCCGGTCTTAAACATAATTTTGCTTGGATTTATTGAGCTGCAATGGTTGCCTGGCATGGAGAAGAGGACTTTGCTAGAATCACGGCTGACCGAAAGAAAGGGAAGATGCAGAGGCATATCGTTGCTAGTTTGTGGTTCGGTCATTTGGATTTGGGGCTGTAATGGGTGAAGTTGTGATTTTGGGAGGCAGTGATCGATCAGTCGCTAGCGGTTGCAGTTGGCCGGATTTTGGGATTTTCGCTGCCAGTTTTCATGGAGATGGCTTGGTTCGGAGAAGACGGGCTGCCTTTGCTTGAAGTTGGATATTGAAAGAGCAACAGGGATGGTCCTTGGCAGGCTCCTGCTGGTTTCCTGCCGTTTGGAAATAAGGGGCGAGATTTTAACGGCTACCACAGATGGATTTTTGCTGCCGGCGACAATGCTGTGAAGGTGGGTTTGGGAGATTCTAATCTGCCGGCCAATTTGATGAGAATCAGAGCTGCTGGTTGCAAATCAAAACCCGATTGGTGCTGCATGCATTGCCAGATTTTCCTGGCCGATTGAGGAGGTGATGGGCTACTATTGTGAAATCCGTGGCCGGACGAAGATGCTGAATCGGTGGTGAAGCAGAGGAAGAGCTGCTTGCTTTGTTGGTGCCGGAAAATTTTTAGAATGGCTAGTTGCTGCAATGGATGCTATTGGGTCAAGTTTTAAGGCAGCTGCTAATTTGGATTTTTTGAAATTTTCAGCAAAAATTGTTTCCTTCAAACGGTCATTTTCATGGCTGCCGATTTCTAGGGGATTGATTTCGATGGTGCTGGGTCCAAAAGCAGCCATGGGTACCTGCAGTGAGGGACGAATTGGGGGAGATATCCGGCGGTGTAGAGACATCTGGTGTACCCGCAGTGCATTTTTAATACAAATTTAAATATTGATTCTTTGATAAATAGTTTCAATAATATCATATATCTTATTTATTTAATTTTAGGTTCTTTTGAATTCATTTTATCATTTAATTTGATTATCTAAATATGATAATCTACTTTGTTACTCATTAAAATATAATTTTAGTCATCTATGTATTAAACTATTCTATAAATTTGCCAAAATTATATTAATACACTAATGCCTTTTTAATCTCACTTATTTCAAAAAAATTGCAAAATGGCCGATTTTATAACAAAATTAAAGATTTAATAAAAATATAGTTTTCATAAAATTTCACATAAAACTTGTATTTAATTAATATTTTTATACTTAAAGGTATGAATTTAATATGAAATTATATGAAAAACTTGCGATTTATCAATGCTACTCTCACAAGTAAAAAAATATTTTCGAAAATTCTTCCAAACGACTCATTTAGATGCTAATAATATTAACATCGATTAATAGCCATTCATCGTAAGTAATTGATAAGGGTCCATATGATCATAGCCATGACTAATACTACGCACCACTATTAGCAGGCGAATATCTTTTGTCCATTTGTTGAGGATTACTAATTTTTTGCATGCAACATATCAAAAGTCAAAATACTTGAGAAATAAATTACTAAAATATAATTTATCAACATAAGGAGTATAGTCTTAACTTTTGGGAGCTAGAACATTTGTCTTAACTAAGCCAAAAGCTAGCTCAAGTTAGGCATGATAGAAATTTCTCTGTTTTATAGCATATGCATCAAATGCTGTAGCATGTAAGTTGCTATTTTTTTAGTTAATTTGCACAAATCAGTTCAATGTTTATGATGATTTGACGGGCACAAACATAGCACGCCTTCCTAAATATATGAGGGAGTATAGTGGGGTTTATTGGAAACCTTAAATAGTAAAGCAACAATGTCTTGAGGGAAATAAAAAACAACGCTAAATACCACATCACATCTACGAAGTATACGAGTAAATATTTTCCCCATTTTTAACATAATTTAACCTAACGATTTGCTTTTCTTAGATTCAAATAAAAAGGAAGATTTAATGGAATAATTCATGTGAAGAGCCCATCTCCTTAGCGAAGCCAACAAATGTAAATGAAAGATCAAGTAGATATATCTGTTAAATGCATTTTGATAAGTTTTTTGGTTGTAGAAGGATCTTACAACCAATCGATAGACAAGTTGAGAGCCATGGGTAGTTTGACTTTTATGCATTTTGAGAGGGTAGGATCTATGATTTCTAAAATTAGGTATGGTATTTGATATTCCATCTTTATTATGTTCTAAAGTTTTGAATGGCTAAAATCATGGAATATTACATCCCATTTGAGTGGGTATCTTTTAGGCTTCTTAAGGGGTGATTCTTTGCTAGCTCTTATCATTTTTCATATGCAATGAATTGCATGACTAATCTCATTTCATGTATGTTACAGGATGCTTCACATGATGTAAATTTTTTTTAATGATAACTTCCAAAATAATGCAATATGGCTTCCCTCTACAAGAATATATATGGGAGTTTGAGAGGCTATGTAATGGATTGATGATTTGATACATTATGTAACTGATATAAGAGAAAAATTCATATTGTTGAATTACGTCAATTGAAAGGGAAAATACACAAGCCAAAAGAAAAATTTGTCAAGAGAGATTTGGAGTTGAAAGAATCAATAAAGAGGAGAGACTTGGAGCCAGCCAACATTAAGAGGAATGAAGTAGTCTCATCACTATGTGGAGCATAGTTCTTGTTGTTATCTTGTATTTGGTACTATGAAATGGTTGTAGACTTTTAGCTGTAAAACTGTTGTAGTTTTAGGGTTGTTTTATTGAAATAAACCTTGAATTTGGTTTGAATGAAAGAGGTTTAATGATGCTAACAACCTCTTGTTTTTTTTATGAAAAAATTTTGTTTCTTAGAAAATTGAAAGGTCTCATTTTTTGATAAGAGTGGTTTCAAAAAAGAAAATAGATCATATTAAAAGCAATACCTAAACCAAGAAAATTATTAAGTGGAAATGTTAAATTCATTCGACTAGCTCTCATGATTACTTCCCAAGCACCTAACTCTTGACTCGTGCATAGAAACTAAGATAGTGGTAATGGCTATGAAAAATTGAGATGACTTTTCCAATTTTCACTAACAAATCCTTCCAGCAAAAAGCAAGGAAAGCTTGTAAATTTTATTACAGCTACCTTCACTAGTTGAAGATCATAAAAGAAACAACCATCCTTTGGGCTAAAAGGATCAAATAAATGAATTTATTTTCACCATTTTGCTATATCGTTAATTGCATTAATGTATCCAATTTTCAAATAGCCACAACATTGGTGATTGGAGTTGTGACCAATCCAACTATTCTGTTTCAAGAAATTCGTTAACTGCATTGGGTACAATAAAAACATCATTCACTCAAGACAACAGCTATTAGCTACGAGTCCATACAGTATGAGTCAATCTCAAGGTTAATTAATATAACTAGTCAAATCATTTTACACATCCACAAATTAAACCCAGTTCACAATATTAAATACAAGATAATAGAAAAAATGACAATAAGTAGACTAATGATGATGATGCCAAGGGTTATCTTCATGTAGACCATCTACTTGTCTCTCTCCACTACTATATCTCTCAATTGTCATATTTCACTCTCCAATTCATCTATTGCAACTTTGTGCATATTCTTTATTTCGCTTGTCTCTGCAATATGAATCTCTCTAAAATCAATTATTTAATGCCCAATCTCTCCACAATCTGCCATTATCTGCTCATGGTTGAAAGGAACAAGCTAGCCTTGAAATTGCATACCGCTTCAACTCTCATCATCTAATATAATAGCACTCTTCAAATAGATTACTCATCCACCCATTTAAAGAACTTGCAGCATTTTGAAGGATCCTAGCAGATATAATAAATATGATTAGCATTGCAATTACAAAATTATAAGAGAACCTAAGCATGAAGAATGGAGGAATAATTTTTGTCTAATATGAAAATTTCTCATAGTTTAATAATTAGTAATACTTCAATAAATATTCTGACAAAGCAAAGTAAGAACATACTCTAAAATGTGGACATAGAAGAAAATGATAGTTGAGACTATTTTTGGTGTTAAATGTTAACGTAATAGTTGATATATTGCATGAACAAGTGCAACTCATTATCCTATTCACTTTGAATAATACATTTGAAGATCATGCCATCTCTCCTTTGCCCTGCTAGTTAATAAAACAAGTCAAAATTTTTGAAAAAATTAGATCAAAACTTACATATGTGCCATGTGAAAATTTCAATATTCATGTCATATGAATATAAAAGTACAATGCATAAAAATTAAATAAACTAATTGCTAGAAATACTCGCCAGCCTCAACCTTGTCCCTTAGAAATGCATGCTCCATCAATGGATTAAGATAAATAGTAGTATTTTGAATATTAGGAGTGGAACAATTATGTTTATCATGACCAATGATGAATTGTTACATTTTCTACAGTATTTTACTCCACATAATTGTTCTAATGCTCCTTTAATGCGTTTTGATGTTCTTCCTTTCCTCCGATAGATCTGTGGTTTGATGCTAATAAATGCTTGAGAACTTTGTGAACCTAATACACCACCCCTAATATTTTGAGCTCCATCAGCTGCCACTCCATCCATTTTATTAGTCTCAATAGGCAACGACTGCTTAAGCAATGTATCAAGTGCAATCACGTTCTCCATATTTCCATTTGCAATTTCAAATGTGTCCAGGTTTCATGAGGCCACGTGTCTAACATAAGATTGCCACTTTGGTAATACATGATTGCAAACAGCAAGCAATTGCCTGGACTCATTATTATTTGATGTGAATCTATGTTTAAATTGAGACTTCACAGTTTGTGTCCAATATGATATCACATGAAAAGAAGGCATGGTCTTCAACTTATAGAATCAAAACATACGATGATGTGCTTACAAATAATACCAAAGGACTCTAATTTCATGCATAGACATGTAGCTTCTAACTCATCTTCTTCACATTGTTGTACTTGTCATTGTTGTGTTATCCTATCACCTTTTACGCTTTCTACAATGTACAATAGATTTTGCTCCAACTCCTTTTGAAATAGTAAAAATATTCAGTATGTACACTTTTGCCATTTGAGTTCAATAGAACATATAATTTTCTTCACATGCACACCGGGCAATGTACAAAAATCAACCTTTACTTTAGCCTCACATCTTCGTTCAAATGCTTTATCATATCCATGTGTAAAGCTAATTAGATTTGATTTATGATTTATAAATTCACTAAAAAATTTATTCATACTTTTACTTCTAGCTGTGATTCTTATGCTAGCAAGGAAGACTTTCTTTGTAAACGTTGGAATCTACTTTGGACATATTTCATCCATTTTCCGTAATCATAAATTCTCATGCAAGTCAAATTCCTTTATCATCACTTGCTGAACACTCCTCAAAATTACCCTCACTTTTTATATTATACAAACTATGATTCCATTGTACCTTGAAAGTAGGATGCTCATGAATCACTGAGGATAACTTCTCTGACAACTTTCTAGATATATGCAAGGTATAGCAGGTGATTAGCACTTAAAAAAATGGCTGCTGCTACTAATCCAATAGTTACATATTGATCTATGATTGTAGACTTTTGACGGACACCGCTCATTACATTTGGCCATGTCTAAAATAACCATATAAAGTCTTTAATTATCTCGCCAAAAAGAAAACTTGCACCTAACAATATAGACCAATTATGGTGATTAACACCAACGAATGACCCAAATGGTGCGTTGTACTCATTTGTCTTGCACGTGTTGTCAAAATATACAACATCGCCAAATACTATGCAATCTTCTTTCAATTTTCTATCGACCTAAAAACATGAGGTCAATCTTATGTCATCATCAACCTAAATTTTATATGAGAACTGAGAATCCTTTTGACTCTTTATTTAAAAATAGTATAGTAAAGTATTCACATCACCTCTGAATATTGTCTATTGCTTTCTCCTAAGTGCACTTTCGACATCTCTTTTAGAAAAGTAAAGATGAGAAAGACCTCCTACGTCATCTCTCATGAAATTGATAGACCATGCTAAACCGATACAAATTCCTTCATTGATGCTATAAGACTTAAATCATCATTCAAGAACTTCTTATGTGACCACGACTTGTGGGTCTTTGTTGGAGTACATAATGCATGGTTATGGCTCTCCACGGACTAAGAGATATGGTAAACATTGTCGTCTTGATTTAAATTCAAATACATGAGTAATGGGCTATGAAACCACTTTCACTATTTTGCTTTTCTTCTCCAATACCAGTTCTAGAGCATGTCAAGATATGCCTTGAAATTTGACCTAACTTTAATTTGCGGATGTTGTCCTTGCTAATGTGAAATCCACCATGTCAAGTATAACTGTTGTAAAAATTACACAACTCATCTATAGAACAAATTTCATGCTAATTCTTAGCTTTAACTCAGTTGGAGCATAAGGCATGAACATCCCATCTGTATGCATATCTTCAATTTTGACTTCTTTATTAGTTGCTAACTTCCTTTCTAACTCATTTATTGGACCAAAGCTTCGAGTTTACCCCCCTCATTTAGTTGATGATCAAAAGCATATTCTGCCTCACTCATTGGATCAAGTTGTATTGTATTTTAGTACTTTGGCTATCGACTTTAGTTTCTACTATACAATTCCGTATGTTCATTCATGTTAAATTAAAAAGTAATTTGCCAACCATCTTTAATTTAAGATGAATAAAAAACTATTCAATCAATCCATATCAACTTGAATGACTGCTAGGAAAAATGACATATGCAAATCAACATTTAAAATAAAAAATAAATGAATTCCTAATTCTATAGACATTGATCCATTCAACACATACACCCAAGAAACCATAAAGATAATTTGCAAGCCGATGCATCAAGCATAGAAGACTCAGAAATTCAAATGACACAACAAAAACAAGGTAGAAGGGGTTTTCAATTGGTGGCGGGATGGGCATATTTCACATTAACAACAAGGTTTTTCATATTATTAATCATCCACTATAACACATGATTTGGACCTTATGGCAGCAAGTGTAAATTTTGGGAAAATAATCCATGGCGGCAGATTCTAACCTTTCGAAGAAAACCCATGGCAATGTATATTTCCACAATTAGGAAATAAATTACCCATTAAATGAAAAAAATTAAAAAATATCATGTCAATATTGTATATTTCTAGCAATTATGGCTTGAGTGAAATGCCTCCATCCTATGCCAAATTGTTGCACAAAGATTTTTGACGAGCTGGAATGGGGATTAGGAGCATTTTAGGATTTAAAAAGGTATTTAACTTGTTGAAGAAATTCAAACATTGGTCAATCAAATTTTAGCCTAGAAGAGGGAGAGAGAGGGGGGGGGGGGGGAGAGAGAAGGGAGGGAGAGGGAAGAAAAAAATTACTTAGTGACCGAAGATAGGAGAGATTATCGGCGACCATGTTAGCAGGGAGATGAGCAAATATAGTGGGAGGTGGAGGAAGAGAAAGCGTGTGGGCATTTGAGTCATTTGTCAAATAGAAATGCCGAGAAAGAGAAAAAGTAGTTGTCACGTCTTACTATAAATTGAAATTTCTAACAAGAGCCTACAAATTATTTTTCCAAAGCATTAAATATACCCCTATATTTTTATTTTGAAATTTAATCCAACGGCCCAAAAATTCTAAACAGGATCAGACAATGCTAGCAACTAGTTGGAAATTAGCTAGGTTTCCAATTGATTGAAGAGGATCACAATTCATCTTAAAGACCTTGGGCCTATTGGTTTAGTTATAAAACTTTTAAATCTAAAATTTTTCATTTTCTATAATTACTTTATTTTTAATTATTTCTTTATATTGTCATATACAACTACACTACTTTTCAATAACTTTTATACATTACTTATACAACTAATATATCTATTTCAAAATTTATACTCTTTACTCCTCATCATTACTTATATTATATCATATCATTTTTCCTATTTATAAAAAAATTTAAACTAAAGACTTTTTATCTAAAAGTTTTATCACTTTCCGAACACTCCCATTGTTTATAATTTCATAAATTCATATTCAAAGGGCATATTTGATATTCCTGGTTTCATGCTAGAGAATATGGTATTATAGGAATCTATGCATTGTAGATGAGACTATTATTTCTTGTGTAGGCATTGAGGACAGGAGCAAGATATTCATTTATTAGTATAAATAAATGCATTTGTCGATGTAGAGTAGTATTCTATAATTGTCAACAAGGTGAAATGAAAGTCATCCCTGTAGGGTATAATCAAACTCAAAGTTGATTTAGGCCCAAATGGTAAACAAAATCGATGCGGCATGGGAACCGTGTCATGAGATGTTGGGATTTTCAAAATATATAGTAAATATTATATTATATCATAAATGAACAACATAAATAATATAGTTAAAGTGGTAACATGATTGGTTGTTAGACATTATGTCATGGGATTGATTTTTGCCATTGGTTATTTTTTGGCAATTTTATTTGCAAATCTACATGAAAGGATGCATTGTTTGGTTGTTTGAAAAATTAAAATAGCATGTATTCAATTAGACATGATTGGGATACAAACAATTGAATGGGATGTGCAGGTTCTAGAGGTGCAACCAATTACAAGGGGATGTGATTCAATCTTGTTTCAAATCATAGAAAAATTTCATTAATTTATAGACTTTCTTATCTTACCTGGGTAATACAAAACTTTCAAGTTGTTTCATATAATTTTTTATCCTAATTTTCATTTAGAAAAGCAATTTTTACACATATTTGATGAATTTCAAGATGATGAATTGATGATAGAATCATTAATAACCTAATGGTTAAAATTCTAGCAATTGGGGTATAAATGTCAAAGAAATTAATATCTTCCTTTTATCTATACCTCTTAGATACTAATCTAGCTTTAAATTTATCAATAATTCATCAACTTTTAATTTTTTTTAAACATCCATTTGTAGCTTATAGGTTTAGACCCATGTGATAAATCTATTAACTTTCACGTACCATTTTCTTTTATTGAATTCATTTTATCTTGGATGGTATCTTTTCAGCATGATGCATTTGGAGATTTCACAGCACCTTCATAAGTAAATGGATTTCCTTCAATATGAAACACAACAATGCGTTCTTCATTAATTTATCTCTAGATCTTTCTATAAGTTATAATTGAAAATTAAGCTCAAAACAATTATAGCCATCTTTTTTTACTCATTTTCTTTTTCTCAAATTATTATCTTCTATAGATTTTTGCATAAATACAGAATTATCATTTACAGATTTATTCAGTGGTTGAGAAGAAATTTCATTACTTTGACTAAGTCTAGGTATTAACTTATAAGTATTTTTATTAAAGTCAGCATTTTGGAATTTAATAATGGTGTTCTATTGAATTGGACTATTAGTTTTTACCATCACAAATCTATAAGTTGTACTATTCATTGCATAACCCATAAATATGCATTTTATTCTTCTTTGTTCTAATTTTTGTCTTTTAGAATTAAGTAATCTTACTAAAGCTCTACAACCTCATACTTGTAGGTATTTAAGTTTATGTGTTTTTCTTTTTCATAATTCTTAAAGAGTAAATTTAGTTTTCTTGTGAAGAATTCTATTAAGAATATGATAACTATTAATAAAGCTTTACCCCAATAACCTTTAATTAGGTCTGCATTAATTAGCATTGAATTGACCATTTTAACTAAAGTTTTATTTTTTACTTTTCTTAATTCTATGTTGTTGAAGTGTATATAGTTATTACTTGATGAATAATTTTAATATTTTCACAAAAATAATTAAAATTGTTCAATAAATATTCACCACCTCTGTTTGATTTTAGGGATGTAATGGTCTTTCTAAGTTGATTTTCAACTTCAGTCTTATAGAATTTAAATTTATATAAGGGTTTGTCTTTAGTTCTTAATAAATAAACATACATGTATTTACTAAAATTATCTATAAAAATTATGAAGTATTTCTTTTCACCTCTCGTTAATATGTTCTCCATATCACAAATATCAGATTGAATTAAACTTAATAATTTTGAATTTCTTTCAACCTTTTGAAATAGCATTTTATGATTTTAGTTTGAATATATATTTTACATTTATTTGAAATTTTATTAGGTGATTTAGGAATTAAACCTAATTTCATCACAATGTCTATACTATGAAAATTAACATAACCTAATCTATCATGTCATATAAAAAAGAGTCCACAACGTAAGCAGAAGATGATGATTCATTATTGATGTTTAGGTGAAACATATTGTTGGAAACAATGTATAAAACAATAAAAATTAACCAAATCCTGAAGTTTTGATGATTAACAAGAACTAATTTGA
>JAXCLR010000073.1:35964579-35975712 GCA_035584095.1 Annona squamosa | reverse complement strand
TTCCATCTTGGGAGATCTTATTTTAGTTTTGACATAGTAAACCTCATTCCCAACACCTCAAGGGTGGGGTGTTACAGTTAACAATAATTTTTCGGTTGGTTGACTATTATTCATCATATTAATCATCATCATCAAAAGTAATTAGGTCAAACTTTGCCACGGGCGCTACTTTTTCTTGTAATGCGATGTTGGCTTTCAAACATTGTTCCGCTGTGGAGTTGGTCTCGTTGGTCTTGGGATCGATGGCTATCGCTGCAGGCCTGGGCGATGCGTGCATGCATGTTTAAAAATGAAGAGAGGCGGTCTTTGATGTGTTCCACTGACTTGAATATAAATGAATCACGTTGGAGCGGCAAGCAATGATGGTGGAACAAATGCAGCAGATGGTGGTAAGTCTTCTCCAAAGGTGCGGCCTTATTCACTAGGATAAGAGGAACAAATCTGAAGCAAGGCAAGACAAGCTCTGCCAAACTCGCCTTGAATTTTTCACTTGGCAGGACAAGTCTAAATATTTGATCAAGGACGAAGAACGGAAGTTGGTTCTCTAGCAGCAGCATGTCATGGAGTATGAAATCCTGAAGCCAAGCGTGACGGTAAATCCCTACCGTTTGCATGTTCAGTAGAAAGACCTCAACGAGGAAACAACCATCCAGCAGCATCATGTTGACGAAGTCATCACTTGAAATATTCCTGATGCTTTAGGACTCATAGTATGTCCTGGCTTCCTGCTCCAATTCCATAATCTTCATCCTGTACTCATCTAATTCCACGCTTTCATTTCGATCGAGAATGCTCCGCAGGTGTTCTAGTTTCTGTTCTTCCCTGCGCTGTAGGTGTCCTTTTCCACGGTGGTAAGGTCCGATGGAGATGAGATTCGGTTCATAGGCGTCCTTATCCACTTCGCGAAGCCGTGTAGGTACTTGATGGATAAAACCGGATGGTGGGCAGCTGCCTCCTCCTCCTTTCGCACTTGATAAAAGTCTTTCTTTCATGGACTTGGCCATTTTGATAACACGATCATTTTTCTCAGGTGCATCAACATCAATCTCTACATGCTCATTCTGCTCAATTACCTGAGGAACAGTGTAACTACGTCCGGGTGCTGCTCTACTGCATACCGTTTTAGACTTCTCGAGTGAGGCAACAGCACGCATTCCAGATATTGCTTTGGCATCGGCCTTACGTCCGGCGCGTCCAGCAGTTCTAGAACTCTCAAGTGCAGCAACGTCAAGCTCTACATGCTCATTTTGGTCAATTACCTTAGGAACTTGGACAATAGCTTCCGGTGTCGTTTAAGAATTTTCAGGTGCATAAACAGAACGCAGCTCTGCTTGCCGATCATTTTCTTCGTCATCTTGTTTGTTTTCTTTCCCTATTTCTTCCTCCACAATCAATGCTCCAACGGAAAAGACCTCCGACGAATCTTCATCCGCTGCGCTTTCCATAAGCTGATCCTGCAATTATGAGCATAACATCTCCATCTCTAAGAAATTAATTACCTACTCTTGTACCGGCTGCGTGGTGGTAATACGGGATACTTTATTGAAGATTTACAAGCTGATCCGCTTTTCTCGCTGCTCGCTGCTCGCTGCTTGCTGCTCATATAAATTATGTGATGGTACTTTATTTCCACATGATTATTTATGTGTAATTGATATATTTAATCGATCCGGAGAGATTTTATTGAAGATTTACAAAATGGGATGTAGAGATTAAGTAGGGAAGATCAAAGATCCGAGCGGTTCAAACTCTGCCAAATTCATTTTTCTATCTCTGGGTAGGTGAATTCAGCCTAGAATTCATGCCCGCATAATTTATGCTATGATACTTTATTTCTACATGATTAATTATCTGATGGTAGACTGGTGATCTATTCACACATAAATTATACATGCAAGTGGAATTTTATTTCCTCACGATTAACTAAGTGACGTAAATGTGGTTCGTATGATTTGTGGTCGATTGATTTATTTTCTCATAAATTATGCGATGATAATTTTTTTTACATAAATGCCGTTCACATGATTGATGATGAAATTTTCGCTACGTATTTCATACTTAATTTAACGAAGGGCGATTTAGTTTTCCCTGACTTCCTATTATTTTAGGAGGGGGCAAGATTATATTCCGATGGAGTTTTATACCATTCAATATTTTTAAGATTTATTTAATTGCATGATCTTCGTATGATTGGAGTTGTATTCTTAGGGAATTAAGGGAGTACAAGGATTATGTGTAGAAATTAAGTAATAGGTTATACTTAAAGATAAATGATTTTATTAGTCCGAGCTAAGCAAATATTCTGCGTAGTCCACTTCAAAAAACTCATTTACGACAATTTTTTTTTACTTTTTTTCGTATACTTGTTTATTTAGGAATATGTAATATGTAAATTAAGGTTTACCATTTTTGGATATATTTCTATATTCTTTAATATTTTTAAATATTTATGTGTATATATATATATATTTAAAATACCTTTATTTTTAAAAATCTAAAAAATATATATATGCATATCCCAAAATGGTAAAACTTGGTTTACATGTTAAATACACCTAAATAAACAAATGTATGAAGAAAAACGTAAAAAAAATTATTGTAAATGAATTTTTTAGTGTAGACTAAGCGGGCATTTTTTTAGCCCTTGCCAACAAGATCATCTTTTATACTTAAATCATATATGTTAACCATGAGTGATGCTATTAGTCCGGGCTAGTAAATGCTCTACTTAGTCTATCTCAAAAAATTCATTTACAACAAAATTTTTTTATTTTTTCTCCATACACTTATTAATGTAAGTGTATTTAACATATAAACCAAGTTTTACCATTTTGGACATGTTTATATATATTTTTTGATATTTCTAAACACCTAGGTGTATGTATGAATCATTAAAAATCTAAAAAAATATATACACATGTCCAAAAATAGTAAAACTTGGTTTATATGTTAAATATAGTTAGATAAATAAGTATATGAAACAAAAACAAGAAAAATTTGTTGTAAATGGATTTTTTGTGATGAGGTAAACAGGGTATTTGTTCGGTCCGGGTAAATAGGATCGTTCCTCTCTATTAACAGGAAATATTATTGTAGAATTGTATGCATTTGATAAGGTATAAATGCTTAATAATGTGTAAACATAAATAAAAGGAAAAAAATAATTACTTAATCTATGGACTGGACGTCTAGCCAAAGAGGCGCCGGGTTAAAGGGTGCGCCGCACATTTTGTTGCATTTTTTGGGTCTTGAGAAATTTTGCAATTTACTTAAAATTAGAGATCTGAAACAAGAGCTGCTTTCAGGGGAAATTTTGTAATTCAGTTCCATGGAGAAATTATCAGAAACACCCCTACCCATTTTGCTGAGGGTGCCGTTGTCGAGCCCAGCGATGAAGAGTTGGACAAGAGCTGTTAGAGTGCGCATCTGGCGGCCACGCGAATGCTTGGGGAAGGTAACGTCCACAAAAACGGGGCTTGGCCCCAACAAAACGAAGACAAGTTGGGCCCAAAGGCGTATCCCCGGATGAGGTCCATCAATGAGCGCAAGCGTGCGGACGTTGGTGGTTTCATAAATTGAGGGTGTTTTCGGTATTGAATAAAACTTTTGGTGAAAAATTTTGAATAGTAAAAGTTGTCAAATAATATGATATAATAGGGGTAATAATGAATAGTAAAGAGAATAAAGTTAAAATAGATAGGTTAGTTGTATGGATAGTTGTGTAGAAATGATTGAAAAGTAGAATAATTGTATAAGAAAATGTGAAAAAATAATTAAAAAATATGATAGTTGTAGATAGTGAAAAGTTTTAAATTGAAAAGTTTTAACTTGACATTTTCTATCAATTGTCAAACACACCCTGAGTTTTTTGGATCCAATTAACAACATCCATGATTAAGGCCGTGTTTGGCATTGCCTTTAAGAGATGCTTATGGCTTATTCGTTTTTAAAACATAATAAATTAAATTTTTGTTAGGCAAACATTATAAGTTATAAATATGTTTATTGTTATTTTTAGATAAAAATATAGTTCAAAAGAGCTTAATAAAGAAGCTCCAAAATATCGCTTCTATTAAAAGTACTCATCTATTTTTTTCTTAAGTAAAAGCAAAACAATCATATCTTTCTGTACATTTATCTTATTTTTCAATCATTTATACATAATTGCTGATACAACTAACCAAACATAGCTTATTGTTATCCTTTTCGTATCACATTATTTTCTCTCAACTCAAAAAATTTACATAAAAAATCTTTCTTCCGAAAATTTTATCGCTTCCCAAATATACTTTAAGAGAAATGTATATATTTTTGGAGTCTAGCTGAGCATATAGGAATGACTTCGTTTAACTATAATCACCTTTTATATATTAATGATGGATGAAAAATTCACTCCTTTCATAGTATTTAACATCACATATTTAGGTAGAAATCTAAGTTTCATACAAGACAAAGGGATGCATGGGCTACATGTGATTAAAAGTATATAGTATATTCACATTATGAAGAATGTTTAAATACATTTGCACATGCATTGGAATGTAAAAATAATTTACAAAATCATGTATTCACATACTAATAATGTTTTAGATGTTTTAAATGTTGAAAATACAAATTTAAAACTGATATTTAACATCGAACCATTTTATTTTGTTGATTTTTCAAATCATGGGTGAGGCCCATGTGCAATAATACTAGGTAAATAATAAGTTTTTCTAATGATTCTTAAATCGTTAAGGTAAAAAATGAATAAATGTACATATATAATAGTCGAGTTTCGTTGAAGTAGAACATATATTTCTGCAAAATGGAAACAACAGATTCCCTTAAGATGGTTGTTTTTTACGTCAGAAGTATAGATGAGACTCCTTGAGAACTTGCCTTTTTGAACCCTTTGAATTCTTCGTTACTTGTAAATTTCCAA
This sequence comes from Annona squamosa, assembly GCA_035584095.1. Lineage (NCBI taxonomy): Eukaryota > Viridiplantae > Streptophyta > Magnoliopsida > Magnoliales > Annonaceae > Annona > Annona squamosa. Next base: position 35,970,788 of record JAXCLR010000073.1, on the reverse strand, counting down.
GATTTTTCTAAACACACGGACAGCTCCTAGGGAATGCTTCTGAATCCTTTTCCAAAAGTAGACCACCTTCTCTAAACATTTCTTTGCAAAGGCCGGTGTAAGATAAAGAAATCTGACTGATTCTAAATTAGCAGCATATGGAAAGGGAACACAGCAAAGATCAGAGTGAAAATCAAACCTTGATTTTTAGAGATGGGGATCTGAAGAGTGGAGTCTGGACTAGTGAAGAGAGCCCGACCTATGCCTGTAGGGGTGCAACTCCGGTCGGGTTATACCGGGTTGGAGTGAACCCAAACCCTAAAAATTTAATCTAGGTTCGGACCTGGTTAGGACCGGGTTCACATTGGTTTTGGTTTGGTTTCGAGTTAGAATTCGGGTAATCGAAAAACCGTTTTTTCTAAATTTAATTGTAATCTAAAGAAAATTATTAGAATATACATACCTGTGTTTATGAAGTCAAGCCTCACACTAAATTCTGTAATATCCTTTCAAAAAATTCTGCAACATCATGCTGAATTCTGCAATATTCTTTGAATGAACTCTGCAAGCAATTTTTCAACACCCTATAGACATAAATAAATCACAAATTAGTTAGTTTTATGACTAGTTAATCGTTTCTATTTAATAGCTAATGAAAATGACTCAAGTTTAGCAAATAGAAAATGAACATATCATACAAACTATTGTAGTTGAAACTAAACATTATCATACAAATTGCTAAAATAGAAATTGACCACTTGTCATACCAATAAACTTAAAATCTAAATCAAATTTATACTACAATCTGAAATTCAAACTAATAGATTTCTCATATTAACAGAAAGTATGATATAAAATAGATTTATCATGCCAACTTAAATTCAAACATAATCCACATAACAGTTATTCAAAACAACTAAATCTAAATACATTAAGTATGATGGTTCAACATTCCAATCTATTGATACACTGGCCACCTATATATTAATATTACAAAAAAAACATGTATAATTTATGAAAAAATTACATAAATTACACTGGGTTCGGACTGGGTCGGTGTGAACCCAGGTTTGATTTCGGGTTTCTATGAGTCGGGTTGAACCGGGTCTATTTTGGAAAAAATCTAAAAAATAAAATCCATTTTTTGGTTTTGGTACCGGGTCGGTTCGGGTGGGTTCGGACCGACCCGGTACCAAGTTGCACCCCTAATCTGATGGTAATATCCGTTATCACAGTGTGTATACTAACAATCAAAAGAAGATATTAATATCTTAATTATTTTCGCTGGAATAAATTAATCGATGAGCATATAATGTGTTACGTCACATATACATTTGCATGCATATATCGTGTTCTTTTAGATAAATATTAAGAAAATGATAATAAATTATGTTTAGATTTATCATAACAAGAAAGTTCATTAATTTCTAAAATTTGTAAATTAAGTTCATTAATTTCTAAAATTTGTAAATTATCTTATTTTAGGATAAAATTTCCATAGAAAACGGTATCATCGCTAATAAATATGATAATATCTTCTCCTTTTCCTCCAAATAGAAAGCTATTTATCAATGTCAAGAATAATGTTCGAATTGGCAGCAGATGGAAGAGACGGCATCATAGAATTACACAATGGTTAACTATACAAGCATCTCTATCAGTAGATTCATGCGAGTTTGATCCAAGGATGCTTCAATGAAACTTCTTTTAACTTCTTTTATTTTCAACATTTAGATGATTAATGAAAACCCGTTCAATTTATTATGTTTGGTATCACTTGTATTATTATGAAAACTTTTTCATTTGTCTGATATAACCGTGCATGGGCTACAAACACCTAAAATCAATATAATAAAATGATTTAATATAAAATATTAATTTTTAAGTAATAATTTCAACATCTAAAACATCTAAAATATCATTACTATTTCTATAAATTATTATTACATTTTAATACATATGTGAATGGATCTAAATATTTTTCTTAATTTACACATAAATGTACCTATTTTTAAGCAATTGTAGCTTATGCACATATTGGATTTTGATAAAACTTAATTTTATAACTAAACAAATAATTTAAATACACTAAATGGATCGAATTTTCTATCCGGTATCAAAAATTTAAGTTTCGAGGAGGTAACATAGAATTGCTTGTATGTAACAAGATTATATAGAAGCCAACCAAAGTTTGATCATGAGAAAAGGTGATGTCGTAGTAGAATGTAAAATCATGCTAAGTTAAAGTATGATAAATGATAAACTAACTCATGATTGTGTTGTACTTGTGAGAGGATAGTCGAACCATCAACTTGTGGCACTATGGGATGGTTGAACCCTTAACTTGTGGCATACAAGCAACCATGGGTAACCATAGAAGCAAGCCCTAGTTCACCATAGGGTGTTAATGCATTAGATTGGATGAGTTTGAGTCTAATTCTAATCCTAACTCGGTTAAAATATCTCAACTTTAAGCCGTTTATTAACTCATTTAAAAAACCTCAACTTTAATCAATTTACAACTCATTTAATAAATGGGTTGACGGGTTATATAACAGATGACCTGAAGGCTTTGACTCTAGTAGAGGATGATCTCATAGGGAGAGACAAGAGGGTATTTTTAATATCGGGGAAATAGAAATAGGGCAGTAATAAAAAAAATGGAATTTGAGCAGCCACAAAAAAATGAAAATTAGGAATGGGAGAAAGATTTAGAGAAAAAAATAACCGAAGGGTTTACATTTATATATATATAACTTTAGTAAATTAAATGGGTTGAACAAGTTATGTGAGTTAAATGGGTTGACGATTTATAAAATTTTAACCATAATTCATGTATTTAATTAAATAGTTAAATAGGTTGGCGGATCATAACTTATTTATTCACAAATTTTAATCTATGCCTATTTACAAATGGTTAAACAAGAGCATTTACAGGTTGCCCATCACCATTTACACCTTCGGTTCACGGCTTCCTATTTCTTGTTTGGCTGGCTAACGGCCGACCGCTTCAAATTGCAATTGCGAAATTCAAGCGTCGCTCTCTTGGAAATTAGGCTGGGCGTTTGCAACCGCGTAGAACCCACAAGCAGGTGGGCCTATTTGGGATTCAGATCATTGGTCAGTATAAATAGACCAAAAAGAAAAAGAAAAAGAAAAAGAAAAGAACTCTGAAAACTTAAAACCTAGAAAAATATACACTTATAATTTATAATATAGAATTAAAATGAAATATAAATACGAAAATCTATAAAAATATTAAAACTGCTTTTATTTTCTATAGGATAAAAATTGCAAATTTTGATTTTGATTTACGAGTTCTTATGGAGTCCATTTTAGCGAATTTTCACCTTTAACATCATGAAGTCGGAATCTGGAAAATACGCGTGTACAACGAGAAGTTACAGGGCATAATTTGAGGTTTTTCTGAAATGTACCTTTTAAAATTTGCTAATTGTCTTTTAGCACTTGTATTTGATATTTTTGACAAATTTTCCCGAAAGTTTTATACATTTGCAAAACAAATTTTATCGTTAATGTAAAACAACATAAAATGACCCTTTTCTTTTACATTAATTAAAAAAGAATATAGGGCTAAGAAAATTCTAAAACAGATTAAACTTTCGCACGTAGTTGAAAATTACAAGAATATTTAGTTTCATCTTGTAAAAATTTTGAACTTTTAAGATTTAGTTTGCAAAATGTCAAACTACATGTACTAAAATGCAATTGTACAAACTTATGGGGTCTATATGGGAAAATCCTATTGATCAAACTTAGTGGCAATAACAATAATTACTAAGAATGCAACTTGGATAGAATACTCGTGGGTGACTAGTTGGGTATCCTAACATAAGTTTCTATTTTTATACATGTAAGGTAGGATAGACTTCAAGTGAAAAACACAATGCTTAATTAGGATAAGATAGATTTCAAGATGCATATACATAGAACAAATCAAATTACTAATATATATTCAATGTATATTTTATAAAATATTTTTTGTAGTAAAAGATATAAGTATATTCTTTAAATCTATAAAAACTTATTTAATTTATCCATTATTTAGTAGATTTAATACGTGTATTTTAAAATTTATATTATTATTATCTTGATTATAAGTTTTTAAGTAAGATTTATAATAAAATTATAATTTTCAAATATAATAATTGATTTAGAACTAAAACCAAAACCAACCCAATCTTAAAAAAATGGTAAGTTAGGAGTTTTTGAGAATAAGTTAAGAATATAACCTGTTCGAATCAGATCCGCCTGATTCAAGTTGCACTCCTAATAATAACTTGACATTGTACCTGTGGAAAATTAAGCAGATAAGGAAATTTTTTTCAAACAATAATTTATTTCACAACAAAAGTATTAAACATCCATTCACATAAACAATAAAGTCTAATAATTATACAATGCTGAAATAAAAGATTTAAGACTAAGATAACAATCAAACAAATTTGTTAAGATAGTTTGAGATTTTGGATGACATCTGTCATGCAAATCTTCTTCTTTTTTTGATCACTGCGTCATGCAAATCTTTCACTTATGTGACTTGTGGATTTCTAATTAAATAATGATTTTAAATTTCAATAATTGAAGTAAATTTCATTTGATTGTCGAAGCAGGTCTAAAGCAAGCAGTGTTTCAAAAATGGGCCGTAAACTGGAAATGGTTCGGTTGATGTGGAGCTACCCATTGTCAAATTTCACAAAGGTGCAATCTAAGTGGGGTTTACATTTTTTATATAAAAATAATAATGACATTTTTGTGGCTCACAAAGTAACGATAGGAGGCCTTATTTACAAGTGATTAATTCCGTTACACCACTGACATCTAAAAATTGGAAAGTGTTTAGGAAAATACAAGGTTCATTCTAACTAGGGTTGTTAAATACTAAACATTGAAAAATCTCTCATTTAACCTTAAATACTATATATTGGGCTGCTAACACGGATTAAAAATGTGAGTCCTGTTTAAATATGAATTAATGCAATATTTGATTGATAAACTAACTATATCATGATTAAAATTAAAAATGAACGTTTAATTTTAGATTATCTCTTTTTTGAATAAAAACTAATGCACAAGTAAGGTTTAGATACAACTAGTGGGGACATGATTAACTTGTTTTAATTCTATTTTTAGACTGGTCAAGTATGCCGTTCCACACGACCTTGGGTTGCCAACTTTTAAGAAAATTAGTTTTTTTAATATAGATGTGGGCCTTTCTTAAATCTAATCCCCTTTTTTGAATTTTTTGGTTTTTTAAAAAGGTTAGTTTTAAATATAACCACAAATTTTCTCCTATTTATGACATGGCCATGCATCTATAAAAATGACAAATATGCTACATTTTCGGATACAAAATAAATGGATTTAAGAATTTTTCATAATTTAGAGATGAAATCATATTTAGCTTGATATGACTTGCTCAACAATTTAATTGAAATAATTTTTTTGATACAAAATAAAAATCACATGTTTCACTTTCTTTTAAAAGAAAAATATGTAGGGAATGTTTATACTTATACCGTTAAAACTAGGGAGCTTTTGCAAATATACCTACAAATTCGACCATATCGCAATTATGTCTATTAATTTATAAAATTTCAAATAATCGCACGTAGATTGATCAAAATTGCAAACGTAACTATCCTGTTAAGATTCCATCACATTATACTAAAAAAAATTCTAAACTCCCAAATAATACGAATGTGCCCATGCCATTATGGTTGATTGCGGTGGACCATTATTGACTGTGAAATTGTAAGAAGATATTCAGATACGTGCTAGCCATGATATGCTTGGACTATGCAGAGAAGTTAAAGCATATAATATTGAGGTTTTTGCAAAATCGACACTTTAAATCTGCTTGATTGTGTTTTAGCACTTCTATTTGATATTTTGCAACATAACCTCTAAGTTTTAAATATCTGCAAAATAAACTCTATTGTTAAGAGGCCTGATCTTTTACGACCGGTCGCAAATCCGGTGATTTGCGACCGGTCAAAAAATATATTTTTTTTTTATTTTTTTTTGAAAAATAATTTTATAAACATGTTAATCTAGTTATATTTAATCTATAAACTAAATTTTACCATTTTTAGATATGTATATATATTTATTTTGAATTTTTAAATACAAGGGCATTTAAGTCATTTTAAGAATAGTTAAAATGACTTAAATGCCCCTGTATTTAAAAATTCAAAATAAATATATAT
>JAXCLR010000073.1:35943363-35964479 GCA_035584095.1 Annona squamosa | reverse complement strand
TAAATATATGTGTATTTTCTATAAAAATATATCAAAATACACATATATATTCAAAGTCATCCAAAAATCAATATTTTAATTTCCAAAAATATATAGATGTCCCGCGGGCATCCAAAAATCAGCATTTTGATTTCTAAAATTACATAGACGTCCAGCGGGCATCCAAAAACAAAGATTTTAATTTCTAAAATTATATAAATGACTCGCGGGCCTCCAAAAATGAATATTTTGTCCCGCGGGCCTTCAAAAAAATATATGTATTTGCCCCATGGGCCCAAAAAATATATATATATTTTTATACCTCCAAAATGATGGCCCAAAACTTTTCAAAAAGCCCAAGATGGCTCAAAACTTTTCAAAAAGCCCATGATGGCCCAAAAATTTTCAAAAAACCCATGATGGCTCAAAACCTTCCAAAAAGCCCATGATGGCCCCAAAACTTTTCAAAAAGCCCATGATGGCCCAAAACTTTTCAAAAAGCCCATGATGGCCCAAAACTTTTCAAAAAACCCATGATGGCCCAAAACTTTTCAAAAAGCCCATGATGGCTCAAAACTTTTCAAAAAGCCCATGATGGCCCAAAACTTTTCAAAAAGCCCAAGATGACCCAAAACTTTTCAAAAAGCCCAAGATGGCCCAAAACTTTTCAAAAAGCCCAAGATGGCTCAAAACTTTTCAAAAAGCCCATGATGGCCCAAAAATTTTCAAAAAGCCCATGATGGCCCAAAATTTTCCAAAAAGCCCATGATGGCCCAAAACTTTTCAAAAAGCCCAAAATGATGGCCCAAAACTTTTCAAAAAGCCCAAGATGGCCCAAAACCCTCCAAAAAGCCCAAGATGGCTCAAAATTCTCCATAAAGCCCAAGATGGCTTAAAACCCTCCAAAAAGCCCAAGATGGCTCAAAACCCTCCAAAAAGCCCAAGCTGGCTCAAAACTCTCCAAAAAGCCCAAGATTGCTAAAAACCCTCCAAAAGGCCCAAGCTGGCTCAAGAATCTCCAAAAAGTTTGAGATAGCTCAAAAATCTCCAAAATGCTTGAGATAGCTTAAAAATCTCCAAAAAGCCCAAGAGGGCCCAAAAATCCCCCAACAAGCTCAGTTGGGCTCAAACCATTTTTAATTGGTTAAAAATGACCCAAACATACTTTTTAAATCCGGTTGAATCCATTTCTTGGTAAAATTACCCAATTGTTCAATCCAGAGGCTGAAAGCGGGAGACGCTGGTTTATTGTACAAGTACAGAAGCTGAAAGCGGGACATGCTGGTCTGCTGTGTAAATCCAGAAGCTAAGAGCGCACTTAGTTTGCTGTGTAGGGTCACTGGTGTAGCCGACGGGCCCCTCACTAGTTCCCAAACCGAGTCATCGCTGGTCGACGGGCTAAGCGTAAACTCATATTCAAGTCATGGCGCATGGCGTCATGTACCTCACATTTAGTACATGACGCGTGGCGTCATGTACCTCACACTTAGGTCATGGCGCGTGGCGTCGTGTACCTCACATTTAAGTCATGGCGCGCGGCGTCATGTACTTCATATTTAAAATATGGCGCGTGGCGTCATATACCTCACATTCAAGTCTCGGCGCATGGCGTCATATACCTCACATTCGAGTCTCGGCGCGGGGCAAAGTGTACTCATTTATCTTTATATTTTTGTCAGACACGATTTTTCGTGCACTTGTAAAGACGTAGAAGGATCTTCTACGCACTTCATTATCATTAAGCATTTTTTTATGGACCATTGTATTCAGCTCTTTTAATCAAGGGTTTTCTCGTTAGAGATGTAAAATCAGAATGTAGAACACAATGCAAAATATTTCTGTGACATATTTTTTGGACTCGGTTAAAGAATTAGATGCTTTAAAATTTTGCTAGGAAAAATTAAGCATTTATTCTCAAAGCCGCGGGAAAATAATTTCACATTCAACCAAAAATGAATGGAATGAATTTGAATTTTGATTATTTTTCTCATCGAGGCTGGAACAAAAAGCCCAAAAGGGCTCAAAAATCCCCCAACAAGCCCAGTTGGGCTCAAACCCTTTTTAATTGGTCAAAAATGACCCAAACATACTTTTTAAATCCGGTTGAATCCTTTTCTTGGTAAAACCACCCAATTGTTCAATCTAGAGGCTGAAAGTGGGAGACGCTGGTTTCTTGTACAAGTACAGAAGCTGAAAGCGGGACACGCTGGTCTGCTGTGTATATCCAGAAGCTAAGAGCGCACTTAGTTTGCTGTGTAGGGTCACTGGTGTAGCCGACGGGCCCCTCACTAGTTCCTAAATCGAGTCATCGCTGGTCGACGGGCTAAGCGTAAACTCATATTCAAGTCATGGCGCATGGCGTCATGAACCCCACACTTAAGACATGGCGTGTGGCGTCATGTACCTCATATTTAAGTCATAGCGCGCGGCGTCATGTACTTCATATTTAAAATATGACACGTGACGTCATATACCTCACATTCGAGTCACGGCGCGGGGCGAAGTGTACTCATTTATCTTTATATTTTTGTCAGACATGATTTTTCGTGCACTTGTAAAGACGCAGAAGGATCTTCTACGCATTTCATTATCATTAAGCATTTTTTATGGACCATTGTATTCAGCTCTTTTAATCAAGGGTTTTCTCGTTAGAGATGTAAAATAAGAATGTGGAACACAATGCAAAATATTTCTGTGACATATTTTTTGGACTTGGTTAAAGAATTAGATGCTTTAAAATTTTGCTGGGAAAAATTAAGCATTTATTCTCAAAGCCGCGGGAAAATAATTTCACATTCAACCAAAAACAAATGGAATGAATTTGAATTTTGATTATTTTTCTCATCGAGGCCGGAACAATTGGTTCATGGAAATGCCAAGGCAGGAAGGGTTATGGATCAATGTGAGCAAATGGCTACGCATAAGCAGGCAAAAAGCATGGTCAATGTTGAACACGTAGAGGTGGAGGCTGTGGGGGCACAACGGCCCCACCTCAACAACATGGCCCTTTTAGCATGGAATTATTGTGGGCTTGGGAATCCACGTGCAATTCGCTACCTCCTTGACTTAGTCAAGAAACAAGGTCCCAAACTAGTTTTTCTCTGCGAAACTAAGCGGTTCACAAAGGAGATGGAGGGAATAAAGCGAAAAATTAGGTTTGACTCCTGTTTTGTGGTGGAGCCCGTGGCTAGGAGGGGGGCTTGCTCTTTTTTAGAATAATGACCATCCTGCGTCTGTTCGCAGCTTCTCTACTCACCATATTGACGTGGACTTCATGGGTTAGCAGTTTATTGGATTTTATGGTCATCCCGAAACTCATTGCCATCATCAAAGTTGGCATATTCTCAATCAGTTAGGCGTTGGGTCAAACTCTCCATGGCTTGTCATGGGCGATTTTAACGAAGTTGTGGGGCCAAATGAATATATTAGCATGAGGACTCATTCTCAAACTCTAATGGACCTTTTTTGTAATTCAATTACAATTGCAACCTGCAGGACCTCGGATTCGTGGGGGCGCCTATGATATGGAGTATCCATTGAAGGGGAACACAGAGAGTGGAAGCTGGACTGGACAGGGGGCTTGAAACTTCTTCGTGGCTTAATCTATTTCCCTATGCTAGGATTGTTCATCTGACGGCTGCTATGTTTGATCATAGCCTGATTTTGATGTTTCTTGATTCTAAAAATGGTTCGAGAAGGCCACCACGGGAATTCAGATATGAGTTGTTTTGGGCTCACAATCCCGAGGTAAAGAAAATCATTTAGAGGGTGTGGAAGGTGAAATCTTTGGGGGACATGAGGGCTGCCAACTTACTTAACTGGAAGCTTAGGCGCTCAGCACCGAGCTATCCTTGTGGATCAAAAGGAAAGAGGAAACTTGAGGCCGGCCATCGAGCGAAAGCAGAAGGATCTTTCAGTTCTAATGAATCAGAATCCTACTGACGATCGTGATGAATCCATAAGCAAACTGAAATTTCAAATCAATATGTTGTTGGAGGATGAGGAGCAACTTTGGCGTTTGCGTGCCAAGACCCATTGGCTTCATGAGGGGGACAGAAATACAAGTTTCTTTCATCGTATGGCATCCAATCGCAGACTGTCTAGTTTTATTGAAGCGCTTAGAGATTCAAACGGGTAGTGGATTAGGGATCAGGATCAGTTGTTCGATTTGGCAGTTTCATACTCTTCAGAGATCTACACTTCATCCGTCACGGGGGATGCAAGCTGGGTTAATGATCATATCGTCAAGAGAATCTCCGAAAACCAGAGGTAGTATTTGATAAATCCTCTTACCTGAGAGGAAGTGGAGAGAGCGGTGAAGGGTATGTGTCCAACTAAGGCTCCGAGGCCGAATGGAATGTCTCCAGGTTTCTTCCGATAACATTAGAACATTGTGGGTAAGGAGATCTTTCAGTGGTGCAAACTATTCATGGAGGAGAGTAACCAGGCTCATCGGGATGGTGTTAATCCCAAAGAAGGCCGGTGCGCAAGACCTATCTAACTTTCGCCCGATCAATTTGTGTAATGTGGTTTACAAAATTCTGGCTAAGGTCCTGGCTATAGGCTCAAGGGGTCACTCCATGAGGTCATTGGGGTTGAACGAAGTGCTTTTATTCCTAGGCGGCTCATCACAAATAATATGTTGATCGCTTATGAAGCTATCCATTCTCTTTGGAGGTGAAGGGGAGGCAGAAGACGTGAGATGGCCATCAAACTTAATATGTCAAAGGCCTATGATAGGGTCAAATGGGATTTTCTTGTTCGAATTATGGAGGCAATGAACTTCAGTCCTATGTGGATCAACTGGATTAAGTGCTGCATATCTACCATCCGGTACCGAGTCAACATGATTGGTTTTAAATCTCGGCTCTTCCAACCCCATAGGGTTTTAAGGCATGGGGACCCGCTATCTCCCTATCCATTTCTCCTATGTGTGGAGGGTCTTTCGGCGCTTATTTCAAGTACGGTTGCTAGAGGTGCCCTCCATGGAATCAGAATCAACCCACAGGGGCCTCAACTTACTCACCTACTGTTTGTGGATAATGCTTTATTATTTATCAGGGCTGTCAACCACGATATAAGGACATTATTGGATATCCTCACCCAATACGCATCCTCTTCGGGTCAGATGATCAATGTGGATAAAATTTCGATCTTTTTCAGCTCAAATATGAATAGTTATGATCGGGGGCGATGGGTAATCTGTTGGAAGCCTCGGGTCAGGAATTCCACCAGTATTTGGGTCTCCTCTCATGGCTTGGAAGATACAAGAAATGAATGTTCAAGGGCATCAAAGAGCGTATTTGGCACAGAATTCCGTCTTCTTTCTTAGGGTGGGAAAGAAGTGTTAATTAAGGCTGTTGCCCATGCAATTCTGTCATATACCATGAGTATCTTTCTGCTTCCTAGGTCTTTTTGTCAAGCTATCAATGGAATACTGAGCAAATTTTGGTGGGAAGAAAAGGGGGACAAAAGGAAGACGAGTTAGGTTACTTGAAAGGAAATATGTAAACCAAAGCGAGCAAGTGGAATGGGGTTCGAAGACATTATTTCGTTCGACTACGCCCTTCTTGCTAAATAGGTATGGAGATTATCATCATGTACCACTTCTTTCTACTACGATGTGCTAAAGGCAGGATATTTCCCAAACTCGGACATCCGGAGTTGTAAGGCTATGCCCTCTGATTCCTACACGTGGAAGAGCATTCTCAAGTGGCGGGATGTTATTCAATCTAGATGCAAATGGAAAGTTGGCGACAGGAAAAGGATTAGATTTTTCAAGGATGTCTGGCTCAATTCTGTTGTGGGCAAGGTGGGTCCTCTCCCTTCTTCCATTCCTGAGGATGTTCGTGTCTGTGATTTCATCAATAAGGAAACAAAATCCTGGATAAAGATAAGGTTGTGGCAACCGCGAGAGAGGTAGGTTTGTAGGAGATCAGTCTTATTCCCCTTCCGAGTGGTGATGAAAAGGATTGTGTCTTCTGGGCGCATGAACTAAATGGCCAATTCTTGGTCAAGTCGGCACATAGGCTGCTTACTCCAAGTTCGGATAACCCACGTCTCTCATTCTGTTTTTGGGCCATTTGAAGGACTAATCTCCCCAGTAAGGTGATGATTTTTGGATGGCGATTATTAAAAAATTCTCTCCCAACCTTGCAGAATTTGTTGCATATGGGTGTTGCGGTGGATGTTGCTTGCGTGTTTTGCAAGAGGGAGGTTGAGAATACCGATCATTTGTTCTTGGGTTGTGCAAGTATTGTGATGATTGGTTGAAAAGCTGCAAGACTGTGTTCTCTTGTGCCTTCAGTCATGGAAACATTGAGAATCTTATCTCGTAGAAACAAACCGCATGATTTGGCTTTCTTTATTTTGTACTGCTGGCGGGCCTGGTTTCTGAGGAATAAGTTCAAAGAGGAGGGTGTCCAACCAGCTTTTGATGATACTTTGGCGTGGTGTCGTGAGTATAATGAGCTTCTTAGGAGGGCCAAACTCCTTGGTCAGGCGAATGTCCTGGATTCCCCCCTTGTGGCCAGATGGACTAAACCGCCTGAGGGGATTTTTAAGTTGAATGTCGATGCGCGCTGCCTTAAGGAAAGGGATATTTTGGGGCTCGCGGCTGTTATCAGGGACTCCCGTGAGTACTTCATTGCTGCTAAGGGGTGGAGATGGAAGGGTGTAGCAGAGCCGCTCATAGAAGCATACGCTTTTCTAATGGGAACCAAGTGGGCACTCCATCTCAATTTATGTCAAGTCCAGATTGAATTAAATTCTCTTTTACTATGCAATTATCTATTTAATGAATGCACAATCTCCTCTCTGGTGGGTCATGTTATTCTTGAGATCAGAACAATCCTCGTTGCTAATGCTTACCTCTCTATTCACCATGTTCTTAGGCAAGGAAACGCGGTTGCCCATTCGCTTGCCGATTTGGTTTCTCTTTCTAATGGGGAAACCCCCCTCAAGCAATTCTTGAAAAAATTTATACAGATAATTTTTTGGCAATGAATTGCGCGGATTACTCTCCTCCAAACCCATTTCAAAGGGAAAGGGTGTCGGGTTAGAGTAATTCTTTTATAAAAAAAATACTAATATGCCCCTCAAATTTATGACACAATTGGAAAATTTGAATATTATAATTCGTTATTGCCCTAATTGCACATGAATTCTAAATTTAAAGTGCCTTAATTTCTTTTTTTCATTTCATTATTGAATTCTAAATTTAAAGCGCCTTAATTTCTTTTTTTCATTTCATCATTTATTATTTTGCAATAAGGGTATTTTGGGTATTTAAAAAAATTAACTAACATTTTTTGGCAGAATGGATATTTTTGGTATTAAATGCGAACGTAGCGGATATATTTAAAAATAACTCTAATTATTTTAATAAAATATGAGGAATATCAGGTTCAGACTAGATCAAATTTTGGTACTGGGTTAATGCAAACTTGGTACTGATTTCGGATTCTTCTGGTTTGGGTTGAAACTAAGTTTAATTTGAAAAACTCTAAAAAATAAAACGTAAATTTGGTTTTGAAAGTGGTTCAGGTTGAGTGGGTTTGGACCGACCCAGTACCAAGTTGCACTCTACTATGTGCTTCCACTCTAGCGAAGAGGCTTCTCCCCTTATTTTGAAAAATCATGCCAACTACTTACACGGATGAATTGTAGGGGTACAACTTGGGTCAAGCTATACCATGTTTGGGTAAACCTAAACCCTAAATCTACAAGGTTTAGGAGAACCCAAACCCTAATATTAGAATCTAAGTTCAAATCAGGTTGACATTGGTTTCGACTTTGGTTTTAGATTGAAATTTGGGTTACTCTCAAACCAATATAAGTTGAATTTGATGATAGAGATTACTAAACATTATTGCATTCATACGTGAATAATTTACACAAGAATATATTCATATGTTTATGATATCTTTGATGTTGATTAAAGTTGGTCTTCTAATTAAAAATTAATTCTATGTCCAATAAATATAATAAATTTATGTGAAATCATTATCTAAAGCTTAATAAAAGTGAGGTTTGTATATCTCAAGTTAATTAGTATGTATGCAATAATTTTAAAGAGTTATTATATTCATAATTATTTGCAAATAGAGTTACGTAATTGCAATAGATTCAACTTTTATGGACAAATGTATATGACATCTAGGTTTTAGAATAAATATTTTATAATTTAATTAGGTTATGATTACATGAAAGAAATTTTATTATAGTTACAGTTAAAATGCTTAACTTATAAACTAATATCATTATTTTAATAAACTAGGAGGAGTATCAAGTCTGAACTAAGTTGAGTTTTGGTATTCGATTGATGTAAACTCGGTATTGATTTCGAATTCCCCTGAGTTGGGTTGAAACTTAGCTTAATTTGAAAAATCTCAAAAATAAAACCTAAATTTAGTTTTGAAATCAGGTCAGGTCGAGCTGGTTAGGACTAAATTAGTACCAAGTTGCACCCCTACTATATGTTTCCACCTTAGCGAAGAGGCTTCTCCCCTTACTTTGAAAAATCACGACAACTACTACCATGGATGAATTGTATGATATAATTTGGTACTAGGTCGGTCCGAACCCGCCCGACTTGACCCAGTTACAAAACTAAGTTTTGATTTTATTTTTAAAATTTTTCAAATTAAACCTAGTTTCAACCCAACTCGAGAAAATTCAAAACCAATACTATGTTTGCATCAACCTAGTACCAAAACATAACTCGGTTTGAAACTGCCATTCTCCCTAATTTATTAAAATATTTATATTTATTTATACATTAAGGGTATGTTTGGCAACGGTTAAAAAATGTCAAGTTAAAACTTTTCAATATAAAACTTTTCACTTTCTACAACTATCATATTTTTTAATTATTTTTTCACATTTTTCTGTACAATTACCCTACTTTTCAATCATTTCTAACTAATCTATCTATTTTAACTTTATCATCTTTACTATTTATCATGACTCTTATCATATCACATCATTTGACAACTTTTATTCTTCAAAATTTTTCATCAAAAGTTTTACATATTCCTAAACACAACTTAAGTATTTCAACTATAATTGTGATAAAAGTTATTTCATATAATCATAACCTAATTAAACTATAAACGTTTATTCTAAAACCTAAATGTTACTATACTTGTTCATAAAAGTTGGATATATTATATCTATATTAACTTTGTTTACAAATAATTATAAATATACCAACTTTTTAAAATTATTGCATCTGTACTAATTAACTACGAGATCTATAAGTTTCATACTTATTAAACTTTAGATAATGATTTCATGTAATCTCATTTACTTTTCTTACCTTGATTATTATGTGTAAATTCATTATGTTCATTTATTTAGAATTATCTTTTAATTAAAAACCAACTTTAATCAAAAGCAAAGATATCATTGGTGACATAAATATATTCATGTGTAAATTATTTATGCGTGAATGCAATAATGTTTAAAATTTTCATTATTTTATATCATAATTTCAACTTCTATTGATTTGAAAGTAACCCAAATTTCAATCTAAAATAAAGACCGAAACCAATGCCAACTTAGTTTTAACTCATATTCTAATACTAGGATTAAGGTCTGGGTTCACCCTAACTCGGTACGACTCAGGTCGTTCGAGCTGGGTTTAGATTGGGTTGCATTGGTTTCGGTTTTAGTTTTGGGTTGAAATTTGGGATACTTTCAAACCAATAGAAGTTGAAATTAATTATAGAAATAATGAATTTTTTTAACATTATTGCATTCGTACTAAATAATTTACACATGAATATATTTTGATTTTGATTAAAGTTGGTCTTCTAATTAAAAATTAATTCTAAGTACAATAAATATAATTAATTTACTTATTAATAATCAAAGTAAGAAAAATAAATAAATCTACGTAAAATCACTATCTAAAGTTTAATAAAAGTGAGAGTTATATATCTCGTATTTAATTAGTAAGCATGCAATAATTCTAAAGAGTTGGTATATTTATAATTAGTCGCAAGTAAATTAACGTAGATGCAATATATTCAACTTTTATAGACAAACATAGATAGCATTCAAGTTTTAGAATAAACATTTTACAGTTTAATTAGGTTATAATTACATAGAAGAACTTTTATTATAATTATAGTTTAAATACTTAATGTGTAAAGAAATATAATTATTTTATATATTATTGAGAATATCGAGATTGGATCAGGTCGGGTTTTGATACAAAGTTGATGTAAACCGATATTAGTTTTGGATTCTCCTAGGTTAGGTTGAAACTAGGCCTAATTTGAAAAAATCTCAAAAATAAAATCCAAACTAAGTTTTAAAACTAGGTTAGGTTAAGCGGGTTTAGATCGACTTAGTACAAAGTTGCACCCTAAATGAATTGTGCATGCCTTGCTACCAGGTGTGCAATTTGGGTTAGGTTGTGTTGGGTTTCAATGAACCAAAATCTTAAGCCTACCAGGTTTGTATGAACCCAAAACCAAACCCAAATATTAGAATCCGGATTCGCGTCAAGTTCAGACCGAGTTGTCATTGCTTTCAATATTGGTTCGGGTTGAAATTCAAATTACTTGAAACCAATAGAAGTTGAAAAACTATCGATAGAGATAACAAATTTTTTAAACATTATTATATTCATATGCGAATAATTTACACGTGAATATATTTATATGACCTATTGTATATTTAATTTTGATAAAAGTTGGTCTTCTAATTAAAAGATAATTCTAAGTTCAATGAATGTAATGAATCTACCCATTAACAATCAATGTAAAAAAAAAGAGATTATATAGAATAACTATCTAAAGTTTAAGAAAAGTGAGACATATATTTCATAGTTAATTTGTATGTATGTATTAGTTTTAAAGAGTTAGTATATTTGTAATTATTTACAAATAAAGTTAATGTAAATGCAATGTATTCAACTTTTATGAATAAATATAGATGACATTTGGATTTTAGAATAAACATTTTATAGCTTAATTAGCTTATGATTACATGGAAGAATATTATTATAATTATAGTTAAAATACTTAATGAATAAATAAATATAATTATTTTAATAAATTAGGGGATAATATCATGTTCGAACCGGGTTTGATTTTGGTACCGGTTTAATGTAAACCCAGTTTTGGTTTTTAGTTCTCTTGGGTCAGGTTGAAATTGGGTCTAATTTGCAAAAAAAAAAAAATCAAAAAATCCCAAACTTGGTTTTCAAAATAGGTCAAGTAATTTTAGACCAACCCTATACCAAGTTACACCCTAGTCAAATTGGATGCGTGTAACGCCCCAATTCTAAATATTCGTAATAATTAGTCAAAAGGGTACCATATGACCTACAAAAATGTCGGCAGCATCTCCCCATAATATATAAGGGGTGGTACATAATACGCAACCTGTTATGCATAAGCAATTCAAATTCATTACAATATGTGACATTCAACTCTAGAATTATATATTTGTATCTTCATATAATAAGAGAATTCATATGGAATGAAATCGTTCAAAGTTATCCATATACAATAAGCAAACCGAATGATCATAACTACATGCTTCCACATAAATCGTAATCCAATTCAAAATATTGAATACAATCTGTTTATCAAGGTCAAATATAGCTCCATAACTGTCTACATAATGCTAATATCAAAAGAGCATAACATTCAAATAACTTTAATTAGAGATGTTCTAATGGTTTCCAAGATTTGGTCTTCTACTTGTTCCATCTTGAAGTTCCCCACCTGACCTGGGATCTAAAGAACAAAAAAATAACAAATCATGTGAGTCTAAATAGACTCAGGAAGTAGATAATGATTAGCACAAAGTGGAATAAGCAAAGTTTTGGATGCGCATGTCATGATCAAAATAAAACATATGGGTCCAATACCCACTCCCAATATCGTATGTATATAACCACATATAAATAGAAGGACGTGTACAATCCTCCACTCATGTCAATCAAGGGCCATGAACAACCATCTCCTCATGTAAATCAGGGGCCATGAACAACCTTTTTATAACCAATCATTTTAAATAACACATTATACATAATATACTAGAATACATGTCATAAACCACACATACAACATCAACAAAGCTTACTTTCAATTCAATGTACAAAACTGTCACACGAGCATTTTAACAAACACATGGTAGGCACAGAAAGAGGAAACTCTAGTTCGTACCCTCATTTGATCCAAATCAACTAACATCACATTTTAAGAATACAAAAGCTGCTAACGAGTTCTCTACTTTATAAATTCACTCATTCACAACAAATTTCCCTCAAACCTTACTTACCCTAGCTGTTACGAACACTACGCCCCAAACCATAGATTTTTTGGGTGTCACGTACCCCCCCCCCAGTTTCATATCATGTTTGATATGAGATTTCATCATTCAATCAAGGAAGGGTAGCATCTACTTACCTTAATCGTGATTTTTTTCAAAAACAGCAACCCTGGGCTTGGATCGCAGAATTTTGGAGCTTCCTTGACTGGAATCAATGACTTCCAAGGCAGTTAGTAAAGATTTCTTGAAGAAATCCACAGCTGGATTGTACTGAATATGTGGTAAAGAAAAGAAGAAGCAGAGAACAGGAAGAGAAGAAGAGGAAAACGGAGTCAGCGCAAAATGAAAGATGAACCCTAACTCCCGGGCTCCTCCTTATAACTAAACCTTCATCGAGTCGGGCCGGGCCAGGTCAGGTATAATCACAAGTTATAATTTACTTTCCCACTCCTACGACTTAATGGTTAAAAATTTCTTCAGGGGCGTTGCCCCCTTCACCCCCGCAAGGGTCACTGCCCTCTTGACCCCCGCGACCTGACCGGGTAAGTCAAACCCCGTACCTACTCTGCAATGTGGAAAATAGTTGTAGTGCTCAACAATGTCCGTATAAGTTATTAATTCATTAACATCATAAATTCCTAGTAACATGTTCATAAATTACCTTATAATAAAGAAGTGTTATAATGAAAATAAAACAAAATACCTTGTTCTCACAATGCGACTTTATCTAATTATACATAAGGTTGATTGGTCCTAGAACTTAAATTGTGTTGCATTTATATTTTTTAAAATCTTAAAATTTTTTATACATTATCTTGCACAAAATTAACCAAAAATGTATTAGCAACCAAATTTCATTTCAATTTAGTTGTTAATCATCAGAATTTATCGTTTGATTTGTAATTTATCATAATTTTTTTAAAAAGAATTAATTTATCATAGTTGAGTTCACATTAAGAACCTTCATAATCTAAGATACATCCTTCTCGTATCCCAAAATTATTCATATCTTAATTCATAAGCTCATTTTTTACCATAGACCCTTCTTTCCGGCATAAAAAGGTAGAGAATTGTTAGAGGTTGACATGGATAGACGGTGAAGTTGAGCAAGAGGAAAATTATTCATCCAATCATGGGAGGAATCTCAATCTAGTCAAGTATCAACTCTATCATGCCCCCTCCAATTGCTTCTCTATATGATGGGTTATCCCACAAAACCCACATTTAGGAGTTAATACTCACTAATGGTTGCACGGATTAGGCCAAATTTGTTTCTTGCTCTAGGATGGGTGCTGAGATATTCTAAAATGCCAGTAACTTCATTAAAATTCTTGATAACCAACCATGAGGAATTGCTTTGACCACGAAGTTGTCTTTATTGTCCCCATGGTTATGGACTTCTCCTTAATTCAAGGAAGCCATAGAATCCTGTGACTCTCCATAAATTAACCATATAATTATCCACTCCGGCATCAATATGATTTGATAAAAACGAACTAGTAGAAAGTTTACTTTTTGATCCCACATCAATGTAAGGCTTCCTTTATTATCACAACAATTAATCAAGAAATAATAATCAAACATCAGCTTCACATGGACAAGTTCCATTTCCTAACTTCTTCTTTTAGTTTCAGATAAAAATCTTATAGTGGGCTTTGAGATTTTGAATTGTTCGCTGGCTTTCAAGCCTACAATAATTCCATACCGAAATTTCCATCTAGTGTTAGCGATGCTGAGAGGTCTTCTCAAGAGCTCAACCTACATCATCTATGGTCCTCTTCCTTTCTTAATGAGACTTTGATGTGCTTCTGGATCTTTTTTCCCTATTATAATGTCTTCTTTTTTGTCCTACCCCGTCCATTCCTTTATTTCTATCTTTTAACGTTTCCCTCTAGCTAATCATTTCCATTTACCGACTAGTTTTCCATCCTCTGTACATGGCCTGTGTTTCTGACTTATTCTATACCCTGGACTAGAGTTTAATACCTCTTTGAGCCTCATCTCCCAAGCTACTTTCTCCCATTGTCACGCACCCAAGTTGGACTCATTAAGTGTGACACTATTATAGATATTCCTTTAGTTACTTGTGTGCACCCTGGTAGCCAGTAAGCCTCCAAGACAACATTGAGCCATTGTGACCCACATCATCCTATTAATGCTCAAAGCTTGTTGTGTTATTTTTACCAGCTCTTATATGCTTCTCATGCATTTGTCTATTGGACTAGTTCTCATAAAATATTATGTAGAAATTTGTATTTCCATTGCTCTCCTTTCTACCACCTCTACACCACATTGAATATCCTGCTTAAAAGACTTGCCTTTTAGTACCTCCTAGCTAGACCCAAGGCGCCTCTTTGTTTTTTTCGTCTCTATGTCAACCTTCACCTTGATTAGTTTGAACCTTAGTTAGAGTTGGCTTCCAAAAGGCATATTTGCAACTCTCAAGTAGTCTCTCCATCTTGCGTCCACTATAGACATGCCCTGTTTTTCCATAGAGGTAATTGAATGAGGACACTTGACATATTAAAAATTGAATTTTGATCTTTTCCGGAAACTCCTTGCGTTTCCAACCACCTTTTTGAGCCATTCGTTTTGGATGCTTAGAGCGGGGAAAATGTTGGCTGTTGAATGAAAACTCAAAGCCAGCTGCAACTGGAACACATTTAGTGTTCGAAAAATTCACAAGCAAACCCCTATTAGAATATATCATTTACATAATCAAAAGGGGCTTTTCTCCTCTGTTGAGTCGCTGCTGAATTTTCTCCTCTCCTTAGCTGCTTACGTAGAAGAAAATGGTAGCAGAAATACCAAGCCAAAGGGATCTGTCTTTCTTTTTCTCATATTCTCTTCTCTACCTTGACTATTTTATTTACACGAAAAAATAACTCAATTGCTTTGATATTAAATGCTTTGTATTAGAGGAACCAATTTAGAATGGATTCAAATCAACACGACATTCACTTGGGTAGTATGGGGAATGAATATGGTAAACCAAGAATCGTATCAACTTTTTATCAAAAAACAAAGAATCATATCAACTTAACCCGAACGGCATCCCTACATGAGATAAGAATCCTCATGTTATCTAGCTGCCCACGTGCCATCCAAGATTGATCGTCTCATTCCCCATATTTGTGCCCATAACCTCTTCCTTCCAAACAGATTGATTTGCTTGAACATGAAGGAAAACTACACCATTTGATGTCAAGAAAACAACCAAGTAATGGGTCATAATTGACAAGGAAAATTTCTCCAAAATCTCGATAAGATCACTTTATTATGGAATCAAACAGATATTTTTATAACAATACCAAAGCCAGATATATCCAATATCCATTTAACTTAAAATCTCAAAATCGTTTCAACAATACATTGGCGTAGACCACACCATTTGAATAAAAAATTAAAAACCACTGAATACAAACCTAATTGGTATGACTTCTTTAATGTTGAATACAAAACCTAATTCGAATCAACTAAGCTATTATGCTGACTTCTTCGATAAATTGGTATCAACTGAAACATTTCTTTGAATTCTTGACATGAAAGGAAGCTTTTCTCTTGGTTCTTGATTTTTGGATAAACAAACTAAATGCAACAGTTCAGCCTTAAAAACCACACTAATTGGTTGGGATGAATTTGGGTGCTTAAGAAAAATGGGATGTAATTCGTTCAATTCAAAATAAAAACAAAAAAAGCAAAGTGAAGTGCACTTCGCCAGCAACACCCACACTTCCTTTGTTGTAGTTGCAGAGTGCATTCCACCCACACCATTAAAGACTCTTAGTGGCAAGACTTAAAACTTTTTGGGTTGAGAAGACAACAAACTCACAGTCTCTCCCCTGTAAGGCCCGATAGGCGATTTGGTCGTGCTCGGGTCTGGATGAGGGTTCCGGAGGAGGGAAAGTCAGGCGAATTGGCCAGAAGACAGGAGATTTAGCGCTTTGAATAGTAGCTATCGTCGATAGGAAGTACTTCCTGGAGAAGAAGTCGGACGAAAGGAATTGGAGAATGAATCTCAACACGAAGGAGCTGCTGGAGGCCGAACTTCAGACGTTATCCATCGAAGGTGATGCGATCAAGAAGGTCAAACCGGGAGAGGAGCCTGCTCTTTTGTGCACGTCATGGTCATCGAAGTCATACAACAAGGAGTACTTCAGGGGGATTCTGCGACAGCTCTGGAGGACGAAAGGGCACCTCCACTTCACCAAGGTGGGGGAAAATATATTGAAGGCATCTTTCTCTGATCCTGATGACAGAAGCAGGGTAATGGAGGGTCGGCCATGGTTATTCGATCGGAACCTGGTCATCCTGAAAGAACTACGGGAGGAGATGGATTATGCACAGATTCTGCTCGTTAAAATGCCACTGTAGTTGCAAATACATGGTATCCCCTACATTGTCGACAAAAGCTATCTGGGCGAGATTGTTGCAAATACATTTGAGGAGGTCGTCGAGATCAAAGGCTCGGAGACTGATGTAAAGCTTAGGGTGTTGCTGGACTATCGAAAACCACTACGCTGAGGCATGTTCATTCGAATTGGGGAACAACAGAGGAGATGGATAAGCTTCTAATATAAGAAGCTTCCCATATTCTGCTATCTATGTGGAATCATGGGGCACGCCCATAAAGATTGCCGGTTAATCCCGATGGAGAAGAGGAGCTTGGTGGAGGCGGACATGCCCTACGATAGCTGGCTGCGGGCGGGAGCTAGGCTGATGAGGGTGAATGGGGAGACGGGCTCTGAATCCAGATCAGCACCAATCAAATACTTATGCGCGCAATGGCAGCGGGAGGAGGCAGAGGATGGGATGTGGAGTCTGGGTGCTGCGAGTGGTGCGACTAGGAGGGCAATTAACCAGCTGAGGAGCTTGGAAGGGGAAGGCGGTCAATGCAGAGGTGACCAAAGGGAACCAGTACAGGGGTGTGCGATGTCAATAGGGGCCGGAAGGGGGCTGACTGGGGGGCAACCAGCGGGGTCCACCCTACAACTTGCTGTCCCGGGCTCTATCCATGGACTGGGAATCCAAATGCAGCAGCATACAGTGGGGGAAGCGGTGGGAGTTGAAGAGGACTTCAGTGGGGGCAGAAGTTAGGGGAAGCTGATGAAATCGGTGAGGCAAGCCTGTTCAAGGTGGGGTTGGGCAAGGAGAAGCTGGCTCATACCCAGGTAGACACCTATCTAGTCTTGGGGTGGCTCACAAAGTGGGGGACAGGGCCTGTGGAAAACCATAATGAGGAGGGGGACAAAGGGCTGGTGGAAGTAAAGATACTAGCTGTAGGGGGGAAATAAGGGGGTTTTCTCACACATCATAGGAAGCCCGGGGGTGGCATGTGGCAGGATATCTGATCCAGAACAAGGACATCCATCGGGGGGTAAGGGAAGTTGGAAAAGGAGAGCAAGACAGGTAGAAGAAATGGAGGTGGTCGGAGTTGACTCAGTGGTGGCTTCAGGTAGGGCTAAAAGAAGGCATGACAGGTAGCCAGATGAATTGTTGTCTGTAAGGAAGAGGGCAAGGGAGGGGGATAAGGCCTTATACGGGGAGGTGGTGGCTGTGGGGGTTCCCCAAGCCCACCTCCAGTAATATGGTCATCTTAGTGTGGAATTGTCGTGGGCTTGGGAACTCGCGTGCAATTCAAAATCTTTTTGACCTTGTGAGGAAACAAGCGCCCAAGTTAGTCTTTTTGAGTGAAACAAAATGCAATAAGAAGGAAATGGACCGGATTAGACGGAGGATACATTTCGATTCTTGTTTTGTGGTGGAGTCCATTGCTAGGAGCGGCAGTTTGGCTATGTTTTGGAATAATGATCACCCGGCGTCTGTTCGGAGCTTCTCGGCACATCATATAGATGTCGATTTTTTGGGTTAGCGTTTCACGGGGTTCTATGGCCACCCCAAAACTCATCGCCGCCACCTTTCTTGGCACATCCTCAATCAGTTGGAAAGCAATGGTGACTCCCCTTAGCTTGTGATGGGTGATTTCAACGAAGTGACCGGGCCAAGCGAATATCTAAGTGCGAGGGCTTGCAATCAAATCCAAATGGATCTATTTCGCAACACTATTGACAAGTGCAATCTGCAAGACCTCGGATTCTCAGGAACGCCTATGACTTAGTGCAATAATAGGAGGGGACCTCAGAGGGTGGAAGCTAGGCTTGATAGGGGGCTCTCAACTTCCTCATGGACCGATCTATTTCCCTATGCCAGTTTAGTCCACCTCTCCACATCCTCGTTCGATCATCGCCCACTTTTACTATTGCTCGATTCCACTCTGGGTAGGAGAAAGCCCCCAAAAGAATTCAGATACGAGCTATTCTAGGCCCGTGATTCTGAGGCAACAAAAATTGTTGAAGACGTATGGAAGTCTGATTGCCACATGGAAGCTGCTATTCATGAGTTATTGAGCTGGAAGATCCGGAGTTATGGCTCGGAGCTCTCCAAATGGAACAGACAGAAAAGAGGAAACCTTAGACATGTCATTGAAAAGAAGCAAGGGGAGCTATCCGTACTGGTGGATCAACCACCTACCGATGAGCAGAATGACGAAATTCGAAAAACCAAACTCCAGATAAATCTCTTATTGGAGGATGAGGAGAAGCTTTGGAGCATCAGAGCAAAAGCCCATTGGCTTAAGGAGGGGGACAGAAACATGAGTTTCTTCCATAGGGTAGCTTCCAATCGGAGACAAACAAACTTTATCGAAGTGCTCATAGATAATGATGGGAATCGGGTCAGGGACCAAGAAGACTTGCTAAATCTGACAGTTTCTCACTTTTCAAAAATATTTACATCCTCAAACCCTCAGGAGGTGAATTGGGTTTCCAACCTCATTTCAAGGAAGATCTCTAATGATCAAAGGAGGGGTCTGATTAAGCCACTATGTATGGCCGAGGTGGAGAGAGCTGTAAAGGGTATGCGATCCTCCAAAGCTCCTGGATCAGATGGTATGTCTCTGGCGTTCTATCAAAAGCATTGGAATATCGTCGGCCAGGACATTTTCCTATGGTGCAAATTGTTCATGAAGGAGAGGGACCACAACAACTTGGCAAGGCATATACGGGAGGCAAACGCTACTACATTGGTGTTGATTCTGAAGAAGGCGGGCACCTAGGAATTGTCACAGTTCACACCAATCAGTCTATGTAATGTGGACAAAACATCGCTTTTCTTCAACTCAAACATGAAAGGATGGGAAAGGGAGACATGGTCTAACAAGCTGGGGTCCCAGGGATACAAAGTCCATAACTATCTCGACCTCCCGGCGTGGCTTGGGAAATCTAAGAGTAAGATGTTCAAGGGCATTAGGGATCGCATCTGTCACAAAATACAAGGATGAAAGGGGCGACTATTGTCATGGGGAGGGAAAGAGGTGCTCATCAAAGCAGTGGGTCAAGCTATCCCATCCTATGCAATGAGTACATTCTTGCTCCCACAGTCGTTCTGTCAGGATATCAATGGGTTGCTGAGGAAGTTTTGGTGGGGGAAACATGGAGATAAGCAGAAGATGTGTTGGGTGGCTTGGAAGGACATGTACGTGTCCAAATGTGCGGGGGGTTTGGGGTTCAAAGATCTCCACTTGTTTAATTATGCTCTTCTTGCCAAACAGATCTGGAGATTATCAACGAGACCGGCTTCTTTTTGCTTCAAGGTTTTAAAAGTCAAATACTTTCCCAACTCTGACATTTGGGATTGTGTGTCAAAGCAATCTGACTCGTACACTTGGAAAGGCATTCTCAAAGCGCGTGATATGATTCATGAGGGCTGTAGGTGAAGGATTGGTGATGAGAGAAGAGTCCGGTTCTTCAAGGACGCTTGGTTGGACGATGGGATCTACAAGGCGGGGCCGCTTCCACTATCCGTCCCTGAGGATGTTTCGATTAGTTATTTTATTGACGCAGGGACAAATGTTTGGAACAAGGAACGGGTCATGGCTGCAGTAGACGAGGAGGGGTGGCTGTCTGTCAGCCGTGTTCCCCTCCCTCATCATCCCATAGAGGATTGCACTTCTAGAAACATTAGGCGAACGGCCAGTTCTCTGTCAAGTCGGCTCATAGATGGCTAAAGGCAGTGCATGATAACCCTTTTCTCTCAAGATGTTACAAGGCTATTTGGAAGACAGGGCTACCGAGCAAGATTTTGATTTTTTGGTGGCGACTATTCAGGGATTCTCTTCCAACCCTATGTAACCTCTCGAGGAGAGGAGTAGACGTGAATCTTCACTGTCTCTTTTGCTCGGGGGTGTTCGAGGATGCTCATCACTTATTCCTGAAGTGCGCCAGCATTGCAAGTATAGCCAAAAGGTTTGTTCCGGCAAACCACTCCGCGTCCTCAGTGCAGGAAATTATGTGTCAATTTTGCCCCCACAACATTATGTAAATAAAGACAAAATAAATTCCTGCTCTATTTTTATTATAATTTAAATAAAAAATAATCAGATTTATTTTATAAAAAATATAATAGGGATTTCATTTGAAATCTTTTTTACAAATGATGTGGGTCAAAATTGACATTTCAACGTATGATTAACGTCTGTTTTGGACTAAGACTAACGACATGGGCATCTGTGAAATTAGGGGTAAAATATTAAAGGTGTCAGGAAAATTTCTCAAATGTCGCAGGTATAAAAGAAATATTGGCTAAATATTGTGGGTATAAGAAAATTTTTCCTCTTACGTAAGGAAAATAGTCACGGAGATTCATGATGCCGCTGGAGACCGTCACAACGGTGAAACGCGATTCGTCCAAGATTTGACAAGATTATAAATTTCCAAGGGGCCATTTTTCTGGCAGCAGTGAAATGAGAGAGAGCGAGGGGGGGGGGGGGGGGGGAAGTTCGCAAAGGG
>JAXCLR010000073.1:35845608-35879903 GCA_035584095.1 Annona squamosa | reverse complement strand
ATGGTAATAGAATACATTATTCTAAATACAATGGGTGGAGTAGATCATGATTTCATGATCATGTGGGCCCCGTTTTGTGGCCACTGCACGGCTGTTCCGGTGCAGTGACGCTGCACCGGAACAGGTCCCTATATATATATATATATATATATACACACACACTATGTTAAGAAGGTGCTTTGTTAAAAACCATTCCTCGAGTCACAAGGTGAGGAATGTGTGAGAAATGATAAAAAGAGAACCTGATATCTTTCTACTACAAACTCAAAACTTTACTTTACGAAGCCATCTTCACAAAAAAAAAAAAAAAAAAAAAGTAGCTGCTGTTGAAAAGCAAGCTTGCGTCTTCATGTTGCTCCCCAGAAGTCCATACAACAAAAACGGATGTTCGCAAATTACAGCGCCATTAAATTAGTTAACCCAACTAGTAAAGAGAAATGCTTTAGTGCAGTCCACCCACATGGGAATCGATCCAATGCATCCGGTGCACTTATGCTCGGTGCACCTGTGTGCAAATATTTATTTTTTATTTTTTTAAAATTTTTTTTACATAATTATTAATCAAAGTATATTTAACATGTATATTAATTTTTACTACTTTTGGAGACAGATATTTTTATTATTTGAAATCAGTGGCATTTTTATAATTTTAAATTACTCAAAATGTCATTGATTTTCAATAATCTAAAAACTCAAAAAAAAAGTTAAAAATTAATATGCATGTTAAGTACACTTAGATTAATAATTGTGTATAAAAATTTTAAAAATAAAAAAATAAGTTAAATGCACATGGGTACACCGAGCCTAAGTGCATAAGATCAATTTCGTCCACATGAAGCCTCCATGTAGTTCTCTCTTTTTTCTTATTTCAAAAATTTTTCAGAATTACAAACTATTCATTTTGTTTAAATACCTTTGTTTTATTATGTTACTAAAAATTATTTTCATTGAAAATTTATTTTTTGTAAAAAATTAGAATCTTTTGGGAATAAATATATAACTATGAAAATTTTCAAAAATGTTTGAGATATCTTTTTTGTATTTTAAACTTACTAACTTTGGGTGTTGGTATATTAAACTCGAAAATATAATCATTTGCATTGCATTTTAAAATTGGAATGCGATCTAGTGCATAGGTGCACTTAGTCTCCTCAGGTGTATTTAACATATATATATATATATATATATATATATATATATATCAATTTTTACTATTTTTGGATATTTTTAGACTTTTTGGATTTTTAAAAATCAATAGCAATTTTGTAATTTGTGAATTACGAAAATGTCATTGATTTAAACAATCTTAAAAAATCTAAAAATCTTCAAAAAATAGTAAAACTTGATATAAGTAATAAATATGCCTAAATTAACAGTTGTACAAAAATTTCAAAAAATATTAAAAATAAGTTAAATACACTCGGGTGCATCGAAGCTAAATACATACATGTGCATTTAAAAAATTTTCAAATATATAATTTTTTAAAAAAACATTTAGGGCTTAATCACCGTGACTGCATGGGGATTAGCGCCCTATATTAGCATTGTAAGATTGGAGTTAAGATATCGCCAAGCTAGTACTGTAGTTTCTAAAAATTAGTAATTGTGAGCTAAACTCTCACAATTTTTAAAATGTTGATGATTGATGAAAATCTAATTAATTCATTATATTTAATATGATAATATCACTTGTTTAGCTAGAAAATCAAGTTTATCCAAATTAAGTATGTGCATGGACATTTTATTTAAATTAGGAAAAATGATTATATTTATTCACACATATATTAGAATATAATAATACCTTGTAAAATCATTTATCCAAATAGTCGTGATATGTTAGATGGTTTAGATATTGAAAATCCTATTTAAAATTAATATTTAATATTAAATTATTTTATGACATTGATTTTATACGTTCATAGTGAGACCCATATACAATAATACTAAATAAACGAAAGAGTTCCTTTAAAAAATAAAATAAATGAAATAGTTTTCATAATAATACAAATGCTATTAAATACAATAAATACAATAAATTTTCCATCAATTATGAAATATTAAAAATGAACAAGGTTAAATAGATAAAGAGTTTTATTGAAGCATAGCCCTTCATTATTTATAGTTTTATGCATAGGCTACATTTGGTTAAAAATAAATATTTATATGTAAATTAGTAAAAATATTTATATCCATTCACATATTTATCAGAATATAATAATGCTTTACATAATCATTTATCCATATAATAATGATATTTTAAATGGTTTAGTGTTGAAAATATCACTTTAAAATTGATTTTTGGCATAAACTATTTTATCACATTAATTTTACATATTTATAAAAAATGGCTATGTACATTAACATTACACAAATGAAAAATTTTTCACAATAATATAAATGATGTTAAATACAATAAATATAATGACTATTAATATTTTAAGATAATTAAAAATGAAAAATATTATATAAAAAATGAGTTTCATAGAAGTGAGACCATTTAACTAATCTAGAATATAATATACATATATATATATTCTATTAAAAGTTCCACTTTAAATGCATAATGTATTTTTGTTTGCCTTTGAATTAAATCTAGTAGCTTATTTTTTGGTAATAATAAAATTTATTAAGATTACAAAATCCTTGTATATAAGCATGAGTAATGATTCAACATATCTGGCTTCCTGCATCTCTTTTTTAATTTTAAAGTATTTTTAAAATTTAAATCATTTATCATGTTTAATGTATCTTAATGTTATTAAGCCAGAAAAACATATTAGAAATTTAGATTTTGCAAAAAATATCTTTTATAGTAAATATATAAATATTAAACTCTTTGAAAAAAATATAGGATGTATATAGTTTGGAAAAGGGTACAACTTAAATACAACTGAACACAATATTGATTATTTTATCAAATCCAATCCATCCATTACGTTTAATATGAGTTTTTATGTGGGCCATATTTTCTAAAAATGTATAAAATTATGTATAAATTTAGAAAATTACTTAAATTTATTTACTAAAGCTTTAGAATGTGATGATTTTAGAATGCGATGAAATCATATAAAATTCTTAAATAATATTGTAAATGATTTAGATTTGGAATCAGGACCTTATGGGTATATATAATAAATAAATCATTTTTAATAAATTTAAAATTACTCTTAAATGATTTTTAATTCTAGGAACTATACAAGTCATGGATGAGAGTACTTAATTCAATTGGTACATCTGATTGTATTAAAGTTGTACCATGTAATTTTAGGAATTATAAAAGCTAGGATATAAATAAACATGACAGGTGGTATAAATTTTATTAAAAGAAAAAAACGAGAAGTCAGCCTGGATGCATTGAATCATTTGTCCGCAAGTTGATGCTGTTTTTACTGTTGCGTGGGTTTCTAAAGGAGTAACGGCCACCTTTGGAAGTGTAGGCCCTTGAACAGAACAAACCCCGGGAGATATACAACGGATCGCGTCCGCAGCGGGAGTCCTGCGCACCATCTCGGCAGCCACGTAGCATTCCGGCCGCCTACAAATGGGCTGCTCTGCTCCCGATCCTGCTCTAGCTCCAGCTGTTGGACGGCAACCATCTTCCGATTCCCACTCTCCTTCATTCTCAGAGAGTAATTGACGACCATCTGAGATTTTTTTTTTTTCATTTATTTCTGTTGTAATGTACTTGCATTTCATTTCGCTCTGAGATTTCAAGCAGCATTTTTGAAATTCGCACACTTCTCAACCACAGACTTTTCATGGGCAAAGGGTGCCGACTAGATTTGGATTTTTTCTTTAATTGCTTAATGATTGAATTTACAAATGATTTTTACTAATGATTGGGTTCCATGGTGTTATAATTCCTCGTGAAATAGGTGTTCTTGTTCTAGATACCTATTCCAATGGCAGCTGTGAGTGTCTCTCTCTTTTTATCAAGAAGCAACAATTTGGATGTGACATCATGTGCATTGAGTGGGGCGTCCATGGGGAGCCACTTGCTGCATTTCCAGGGATTGAGGCCTCTGGATCAAGTGGGTCTCTCAAGATTGAAGTCCAATGCAAGAGTAACTTCTCGCCGAGCTCAGATGAAGAGACCCAAACATGACAATGCACAATCAAATCCTGTAATTCTCTGTGGAATGGGCATGAACATTGTCTTCGTGGGGTCGGAGGTAGCTCCATGGAGCAAAACTGGTGGACTTGGTGACGTTCTTGGAGGACTCCCTCCAGCCTTGGCAGTATGTACAAATTCTTCTAGTAATTTTGATATCATTTTTCCTCCTATACGTGCACAAATCTTTTACCCAATTGTATTGGATTGGCCTTTGTTCTAGGCTAACGGACATCGGGTAATGACCGTCTCCCCACGGTATGACCAATACAGAGACTCATGGGATACAAATGTTATGGCTGAGGTGATTTACAGATTCCTTGTTCTCATGTAAAGTAAGAGTTGGTACATATTACTTTTAGTTCTAAGCTTCATCACACAATGTTCAGATACCAGTTGGAAATACAGTTGAAACCGTACGCTTCTTCCATTGCTACAAAAGGGGAGTTGACCGTGTATTTGTTGATCACCCATACTTCCTTGAGAAGGTCAAGTTCAGCCTCAAGAATGTTTTCAATCTCCCATAAAGATGGCATTAACAATGCTTTCAGTCTATATGAAGTTCTTAGTTTTTGTTTATTTTCCAGGTGTGGGGAAAGACTTGTGGAAAAATTTATGGTCCTATCACTGGTGTAGATTATCCAGACAACCAACTAAGGTTCAGCCTCTTGTGCCGGGTGAGCATTATTATTATTATTTTTTGGGCTCAATATTTGGCAATAAATAATGAATAAAATTACAATGTTCCAATTAGAAATTGGTTTATACTCAAATGGTTTTGATTATTTGCCATTGGAACCTAGCAGCGCCATTAGGATATAGGTTAAGCTTCTATTTCATTACATTTGAATAAGTAATCAGCTGGACCTTTTGTTTTGTGATTGCTTTTTTTTTTTTGTGTGGGGGGGGGGGGGGGGGGGGGGTGATTTTCTTCAATTTTTCGAGCCCAAGAGATAGTTTTTTTTTACCTTAGTATTATTGATGGGATAGGCTTTCCATTCTGATGCCAACATTACAGGGGAAAGTTATGGGAGAGACTTTTCTGCAACTACATTCTCAGGAAAAATGGATTTACATGATTGGTGGATTGATGTGGAAAGAGTGGCAGAGAGTTGACAATAGTAAATCGAAACCCTCTCTCAAATCCATCCTATTGGAGTAATCCATTTACAGAGAATTTCAGCTTCAGAAATTTTAGCGAATGACAAGTAAGATCCTACAATTTGGTTTCTAAATAACTAATAATTTAGTGGCTGCCGCCATGTTAGCATGAGCAGAATTACTTGTTTGCAATAAAACAAGGTTACTTTGAACATCTTTCCATTGCAATCATCTTGGTGGAGAATGACAATGACGATATAACTTTGAAAATAGAGCTGTTTCCTTTGATTGTTTTGTTTTGCCTATGTCCTTTTGGCATGTGCTTACCATCTTTCTAGTAATTGGTGTATCAGGACCTATAAATATTTTGTGTTGAATTTGCTGATAAAACCTCTTTGGCTTTGCCTAAAATCTCTGGAATTCATTAATTTCTATCAAGGTTGGCTTGCTTTGGGTTTGGTGCATTTCATACCACATTTTCCACCATGACTGAAAAGTAGAATCCACATCTTCTGCCACCATACCTTCCACCATGGCTTTTCCAAGGACATGAATAATATTGAAGCTGTACTCTCCAACTTATGAACACGACACATTTGGTGACAAGTGATTCCTTCAATACATTTCCCCAAACGTCAAAATGCTTGATTTGGCCCCACCAAGGCAATTTTGTGATGTCTAAACTGCCCAGATTACCTCGTCACGCAATAATAATCATTTAACAAAACCTAATCTGTTGACATTTCTATATCAAGATAGATGTCTGTATGCATATTTTCAGCATATGAAACTCCTTTTCAAACAAGTTGAATATTTTGGATTTTACAGAATAAAAAGACAATAAGGACAACTCTATGACTGTAGAAAATAATGCGATAAATTAAAAGGACTTATCTTCTACTCTCTGCAAGCTTGTTTATTATTCTTGTTAGTGGAGCTGTTTGTTATATGATATCCTTCTTCTTGGAGAAACTTACTTTCATTTATGCGCAATTTCAGGCAGCTTTGGAAGCCCCAAGGATTCTAAATTTGAACAACAGTGAATATTTTTCTGGGCCATATGGTGTGTGCTTCTTTGAAATTTGATGGTATCAATTTATTTGAGGTGACTTTAACTCCCTTAGTGGTGTTTTCCACAAACAGGTGAAGATGTTGTCTTCATTGCAAACGATTGGCATACTGGTCCACTTCCTTGCTACTTAAAGAGTTTATACCAGGTTCATGGGATGTACAATAATGCAAAGGTATTGAATCTTCTCTTTTTCTGATAGTGTGCAAGTTTAATCTTGTTTAGCTTATAATGGGCTTAATTGTCCTTGCAGGTTGCATTCTGTATCCACAACATCGCCTACCAAGGAAGATTTGCCTTTTCAGACTTTTCAGTTCTCAATCTCCCAGATCAATTTAGAAGCTCCTTTGATTTTGTTGATGGGTATCAGTTTCTTTCATTTCATGAAAGAATGCTCAAGGTCATGTCAGTTCAAGTTTCCTTTCTGCCGTGCCTAACAAATCTGGTCTTTCAGGTACAACAAGCCTGTGGAAGGAAGGAAAATTAACTGGATGAAGGCTGGAATATTAGAATCGGACAAGGTCTTGACTGTTAGCCCACATTACGCTGAGGAGGTTGTTTCAGGGGAAGACAGAGGAGTGGAATTGGATGCTTTTATTTGCAAGACTGGCATTTTTGGAATTGTGAATGGCATGGATATTCAAGAGTGGAATCCTAGTACAGACAAATACATCAGTGTCAACTATGATGCAGTGACTGTGAGAACATTTTAACATTTGTTTAAGTTATCAAGGTTTAGATTTTTTTTTCTTTAGAAAAATTGGATACCAGTACTAATTTTCATTTCCAGGTGTTGGAAGCAAAGGCACTTCTGAAAGAAAACCTGCAAATAGAAGTTGGGTTGCCTGCGGATAGAACAGTTCCTCTCATTGGTTTCATTGGTAGACTTGAAGAGCAGAAAGGTTCAGACATTCTGGTTGCTGCCATTTCTGAATTCATTAAAGAAAATGTTCAGATAGTTGTGCTTGTAAGTATCTAATACTATATTCTCTCATCCATTTAAACATTTGTTATATGCTGGTTGATATTACAACGAGTGACATAAAACCTAAATTTGGTTTCATTTTAGGGAACTGGCAAGAAAAAAATGGAGAAGCAACTTGAAGCGCTAGAGGAGTTATATCCAAACAAAGCATGTGGAGTGGCAAAATTCAAAGTTCCCCTGGCCCATATGATTACTGCTGGAGCAGACTATATGATTGTCCCTAGTCGGTTTGAACCCTGTGGTTTGATTCAGTTACATGCCATGCGATATGGAACAGTATGATTCTCTTGTGAACCCACCTAGTAAAACAGACCACACATGCCAAAAAAAAAAAGTATTTATTTTAATTACGCAATTATTTATGTTTTTTATTTGGGATTTTGTTTATATAAAAATTATGCACAACAAGCTATGGTTGCATCAGCATTGCAATTTATCACATTGAAGTTCTAGTTTGTTTTTGTATAACTTCTTTCGTGAATTGCTTTACTCCCAGGGCTAATGTACTACAGGATTCCTTAATTGAATTTACCTAGCAAGATATTGGATATGAATGAAATGATATGCTTGTTATGTTACTCTCAGATTCCTATTGTTGCCTCAACCGGTGGATTGGTTGACACTGTCAAAGAAGGTTTTACTGGTTTCCACATGGGAGCCTTCAATGTGGATGTAAGCATACACCCTCTTTCCCCCCCTTGATTGGATCACATAGCTGCGTCGAATTGAGCTTAAGCCATGCAAGGTTTTCTTCAGTGTGAAGCCATTGATCCAGCCGATACAGCTGCAATTACGAGTACAGTGAGGCGGGCCCTTTCTGTGTATAATACTGATGCTCACAGAGAAATGGTGAAGAACTGTATGGCTCAGGATCTGTCCTGGAAGGTGAGTGGAGGATATTTCAGTTTTAACACAAAATGTATGAGCTTGTTGCTGATTTAAGTGATGTTGATCGGTGCAGGGTCCTGCAAAGAAGTGGGAGGAGGTGCTCTTTGGTCTGGGAGTTGAGGGGAGTGAACCTGGGGTGGATGGACAAGAAATCGCTCCACTTTCAGTGGAAAATGTGGCTACTCCTTGAAGCACAGTAGCAGAAGGATGATGATGCTGATGCAGTGCCAGTTTTTATCAAATAAAGCTAACAGCCAGCCAAGCCACTATTTACTAACGTAAGCACTGCCCCCCCCCCCCCCCCCCCAAACAAACAAAAAAAAAAAAAGGAAGAAGAAGAAGAAAAATAATTAACTTTGTGGGTAGTAGTTCTTTTTTTGCTATATATAAATTTTAGGTGTAGGAATGGAGCAATGGCATCATGTCAGCTCCTAGAATTTTTGTATCGTACTCAAAAACGCTTATAGTGAATAAATCTTCTTTCTAGAATCTAGCTTAATGCTTTTGGATATGGTCGTGTGAATTGTCTAACAATTGCCAGTCAACATCATTTTTAGAAGTCATCCTAGGTTTATTCCCTGGATTATGAAAGTGCAACCCATGTGTTCATGCATCCTCTTTTGAGGATCCGTTTGCGAATATGCATGGTAGAGGTGCTGATGGATTAGGTAATTCTCTTATCCAGCTTATTTATAAATGGATTGAGTTAGATTTTTTTTAATAAATGAGTTATGATCCTAACCCACATGCCTATTTAATTAAATAAACAGTCTTGGGTTGGATTTTTACAGCTCAACAATTCGTTTGGTGATCCATTGAACCCCTTCAACCCGTTAACAACTCTACTAAAGGTAGTATATATTATTTGCATCTTGGAACATGAACAAACAGGTACTTACTAGATTAGGCAGAATTATTAAACAATGTTAGTATTGGAGCATTCGTTTTCAAACTAATCAAGTATGTTTTTGAGTTGTCAACATATTTTTTCAGTTATTAAATTTATTTCATATATTACTACTAAATAGGACTTTGAGTTAACTTGTTTTAACCGATTTACAACACATAGACAACCCATTAACAACCTGTTAACCCATTACTTGCTTTTACCTATTTACAACACATATAGACAACCCATTAATAACCTGTTAACCCATTTATTAAATGGGTAATAAACAGATTAGATGGGTTAATAACCAGGTTAGCATTGGAATTTGTTAATGAGTTAAGATTAAGATTAGATTGTAACTCATCTAACCCAATCTATTAAGACTCCTCATGCACAATGGAAAAAAAAATCCACTTTCTCCATTCTCCTTTTGAGATAATTTAATATTTTAATTACTTTGCTACATTTCTTTTATCATAACCTCAACGTTTCAATCATTTTTAAAATCTTTCTTTACTATCTATTTTAACCTTATTTCATTTACTTCTAATTATTACCCTTATTATATTATATTATTTTTCAATTTTCAATTTTTTTTCCATTTCCACTTCCTATTTTTTTATGTCCACTTTTTTTCACATGTTCCCACACAACCTTATATATGTTTGGTAATTTTGCGCAAGTTGGGAATCTACTTTCTCATGCACTTTCGAAAATTTATTTAACATCTTAGATGATGTAACTGACTTATTCATAATTTCATACCCCCTTAGTTTTTTAATTTTAAAACATCTATCTAAATCATTTATAGCATTCTTCAATACATTGGGAAGCATCAATATAAATGATGGAAAAAATAATGGATGAAGTAAATTTTTCATTAAGTATTAGAATGTTAAAATGGAAGAAGTTATATGAAAGACAGGTTTCATAGAAGCGTAGCACCATTTTTTTTACTTTTTATATGAAGGAGAAAACAGTGGAAGCTGGAACCGTACATAAGATGAACCCATTTCTTACCACTTGATCAAGTCATTGATATATAAAGCTGTATTTCGAACCTCTAAATCGTTTAAAATATAATCCTGACGTGATCATCGTTTATAAAACATTATTATATTCTAAAACATATATAAATAAATTTAAGTATGGGTCCTATTTTTATGAAACTCCTTTTCTACGTGATATTTTCTATATTTAAAATTTTGATTGGTAATGGAAAATTCACTTCATCCATGCATTATACTTAGGTCATTTATATTATTATGGAAACATTCTCATTTGTCTAATATCACAATATATGTTCTCATTCTATGAAGTCTCAAATTCTTAAAATTTGAAAGAGTTACATAAAACTGTGTGTACATAACTGAGTTATATATATGTTGTCCCAGTACTAAAATATCAATTGTAAAGTATTATTTTCAATATCTAAATAGTTTAAAATATCATTTTCCTTTTCTATGTGATATTTTCTATATTTAAAATTTTGATTGGTGATGGAAAATTCACTTCATCCATGCATTGTATTTAGGTCATTTATATTATTATGGAAACATTCTCATTTGTCTAATATCACAATATATGTTCTTATTCTATCAAGTCTCAAAATTCTTAAAATTTGAAAGAGTTACAAAAAACTGTTTGTATATAACTGGGTTATATATAAGCTGGCCCGGTACTAAAATATCAATTGTCAAGTAGTATTTTCAATATCTAAATCGTTTAAAATATCATTTCTATGACCACCACAGCAGTGTAACAGTGGTAACTCATTGTGGCACACATGGTGCCGTACACAAGTTCGAATCCTACTGGATGCAGGTGCAGTGTCCCTCTGATAATGGTGAGCAAGGGTATTCACAAGATATTTCTTCTTGGTGAGAGTTGTGAAAATGCGTGATTTGTAATATAGATGAAGATGTCATAGTGTATATAATACTAATAAAGAATATCATTCCTATATGAATAAATAATTCTTCAAAGTATTATTTCATTTTTTTATTGGTATGTATACGATGTGGCAACTTAATATTACAATGGGGCACATTCAGAACCTTCACATACTTGAGGGGCTTTTCTAAAATACATCCACACTGAGGGAGGAAATCTTAAAACCTCCAAAATTAGGGAAGAAATTGTAAAACCCCCATTTTGAGGGACTTTTTTGGAAAAAAATCGTTCCCACCAAAAGGTGCCTAATAGTCCAGCCACTTGCGCTAGCCGCAAGTGATAAATATTATTACATTTTAATACATGTGTAAATGAATTTAAACATTTTTATGATTTACACATGAATATATTTTTTTTCAATAAATGTAACCCATGTGTATACTTGATTCAAATAAAACTCAATCTCTTAGTTACACAAATGATGTTATATAAAATGAAATGATTAAATTTTCTATCAAAGATAACAATCTTAAATTTTGAAAGGGATACATGACTCCGCTTCTATATAACATGTTACATAAAAGCGGAGTCCTTAGGTAGTCCCACTTCTATGAAACTCTTTCTTTATGTAACCCCTCCATATTTAAAATCTTGATGGTTAATAAAAATTCAGTCAATGTATTAAGTATCATTTAAATTATCGTAGAAACTCTTTCATTTATCTAGTATCATTGTATATAGGTAATATCTATAAGTGTGAAAAATCAACATAATACAATGGTTAAATATAATAAATATATTGAATTTTCTATCGAAGATCAAAATCTTAAAATTCGAAGATGTTATACAACTCCGCTTCTTTGTAACCTGATTATATATAAGTTACATAGATGAAGCTCGAGAACCTTTCCTGTGCATTTACATGCACCGTAATTAACAGTGTAGTTGGTCCAAAATAGGCCTTATATGTACTTAAAATGAATTATCCTATTAACCTGGGCTAAGCAAATGTCTTGCTTATCCCAAAAACCCATTTACAATAATTTTTTTGCTTTTTTTTCATACACTTGTTTATCTAAGTGTATTTAATATATAAATTAAGTTTTACCATTTTTGGATATATATATATATATATTTTGACAATTTTAAACATCTATTTGTACATATGTATTCAAAATACTCATATCTTTAAAATATAAAAAATATATACACATATCAAAAAATGGTAAAACTTGGTTTATGTATTAAATACACTTAGATAAATAAGTAAAAAATATTTTTAATAAGTTTTTGAAAGTGAGATAAGTGAGACATTTGCTTAGCCAGGGCTAACAAGCTCATTCATCTGTACTTAAATGCATTGATACTTTACACAATCATTTATCCGTTTATAAATTTTATAGCAAATAATTTATATCTTAAGAAAATAACTTTAAAGTTGTTATTTACATCAAACTATTTTATTATATTAAATTTCCACCATTTTCAAATGTCCTTATACGTATCCAATTTGGATGAAAAATGGTATGAAAATATAATGCATAATTTTAAATACAATGGGTGAAGTAAATCACATGGGACCCATTTTTAAATAGTTGCACTGTAATTTTGGTATAGTGACGCTGCACCTAAATATTTCTCTACTAAGCTCTATTAAGTATTTATAAATATAATATATATATATACAAAACTCCAAAAATAATAAAACTTATATATTACTTAGATACTATTATCTTAATAGTTTTCTTAAAAGAATTATAAAAAAATCTTGAAAAAAGGATTTTGATTTTGACACAATCGCTCCTCTTGCAAATTTTTCATAAAAAATAAAATTGAAAATTAATTTTCTTGTATTATAAAAGTAAGATATAATAAAATACCTTAAAATATAAAAAAATATATTTTCAAATTTATTCTTCGCATTAAATAATTTAGTTTTCCAACTACTAGATTTAAATCCCACTAATAAAAAAATTTCACACTTAATATCACTACACTATCATGAGATATGAAATTATTAGATATTGTAAATTCCATTCATGAATAACTTTTTATAACTATTATTACTACCGAAAATAAAGGTTATTAAATGCGAAGAATATAAAAAATTTTAACATATTTTTAGAAGTTGGTTATTTAATTTTTATGAATAATTTTCTATTTTCTATTACAATGTAATATTATTTTTTGACAACCACATTGTAATACTAGTAGTTGTAAAAAATTATCTATAGATGAGAATTCATAAAACGTAAAGACAACAAACTAAATAATTTAACTTAAGAAATAACTTTAGAAATATTTTTATACATGTGAGAATTTTTAATGTTTGGAAGATGAAATTAATTTATTTAACATAATAAATATTTTTAAAGTAATTTTATTTAAACGGCTATAAAATTTGACTCCCTTACTTTAAGGGTTTTTTTTTAAAAAATAGATAATTTCCTTTAAAATTATAAAAGTTAAAATTTTGTAGAAGGTTAAATTTACAAAATTTTAAATATAGGAGGTAATTTTTAAAAAATTCTAAAAGTTAAAGGCTAATTAAGGGCGCTAACAGATTAGGTTGGACGAGTTCCTAACTCATTTAAAATATCTCAATCTTAATTCATTTATTAATCCATTAAAAAAACTCAACTCTAACTCATTTAATAAATAAGTTGAGAGTTGTTAACAAGTTGTCTAACAAACAACCTGACAATCTAGATTTTGATATATGATGATTTCACATGTTGTGGCGAGAGGATGTTTTGGCACAAGAGAAATGAAAATAAGGTAATCAAAGAAAATTGAAATTAGAGCAATAACAGAAAAATGGAATTAAAGAAGCAGTAAAAAATAAAAATTAAGTGGCGAGGGAAAAACCAAGGAGTTTACACATATATAATTTTAATTGGTTAAAAAAGTCAAATAGGTTGTCGAGTTACAAAATCTCAGTCTTAATCTTTTTATTTAATTAACCGGTGAATAGGTTGAGGGATCATAAAACATTTATTCAAAAATCTCAACCCAAACCAATTTATAAAAAGGCTGGATGAGCAGGTTGACCTTGACCATTAACACTCCTATGGACAA
This sequence comes from Annona squamosa, assembly GCA_035584095.1. Taxonomy (NCBI): domain Eukaryota; kingdom Viridiplantae; phylum Streptophyta; class Magnoliopsida; order Magnoliales; family Annonaceae; genus Annona; species Annona squamosa. The sequence goes on along the minus strand of JAXCLR010000073.1, from coordinate 35,865,889 downwards.
TACTTCAGAGATAATTAATCAAAATGAGATGGGCAATTTTGTGAAAATGGAGAATGATAACGGCATGTTTGGTTACACTAAAAACTTTTCAAATAAAAAATTTTCAATCTAAAATTTTTTACTCTCTATAACTACCATATTTTTTTAATTATTTACTAACATCTTCCTATATAACTATCATACTTTTCAATTATTTCTGCATAACTATCTATATAACTAATCTATCTTTTTTTTTATTAGTGTATATTTACATTACATTTTAATTTATATTACAATTAAGCTTTGAAATAATTCTTATAAATTTTCAAAAGAAGACTACAAACTCCAAAATATCCACAAAGGAGACCATTGCTCCAAGCTCCCAAATATGCACAAAGGAGACCACCACTCTCACATCTCAAGGAGAGAGACGGATTTTGATCCAGTGCTCCCGAAGCATTGAGATTAAAATGCAACTGATTTTTAAAAATTTGAAATAAATATCTAAAAATCTCTAAAAATAGTAAAAATTGATATATATGTTAAATACACTAGATTAACAACTTCATAAAAAATTTTAAAAAAAATTAAAAAAATTAAAAAAATAGATATATGCCAATGCTCCAGGAGCACTAGATTGGATTTCGAAAGAGACCAAAGCTCTCAGACAATAATCGGGTCGAAAATCCCATATGGACCAATGTTACCAACTGAACTATTTTAACTTTATTTTACTCATTATCATTACCTCTATCATATCATGTCATTTTTTTTTTCAAAAATTTTTTATTCAAAAGTTTTAAAATTTCCCAAACATTGCATTAAAGAGGTAAGTTTTGCAAATAATGAAATTTAGGAACAAATTTACAAAATCATAAAATTAGAAGGTTACATGTGCAAAAACTCCAAATAAAAACATTACTCTTGGCATCTTTGTGTTTTTCTGGGCCATTTTAACTTGGATGCATACCATCTCCAAAGCAAGTCTATCCAATAATTTTATATTTAAAATTTTCTTATCCTTAGTATTATTAAAATTTTAAATTAATTATCTCCAAAGCAAGCACATCTAATAATTTTACATTTAAATTTTTTTATCTTTAACATCATTAAATATTTAAATTAATTAAAAAATATAATTTGTTAAACACATATATTCATGAGTAATTAATAATGTTTTATAAAAATAATAAAATTTGAAGTCTGTTAATGGTAACAGGGTGAAATAGAAATGGACCCAACCATTGAGTGGAAAGAGGCTCAAAGTAACCCTCCATAGGGGATGAGGGTCTTATCAAAGAATACCCCTTGCCAAGGATTCATGTAGCTACTTCACATTAATGAAGAAGTGACATCTTCACAAATTAAGGATGATCTAGACATCTTGAGATAGTTCTAAATTAATCATCTAGCCTAACTAACTATAGGCAAACATGTTTACCAAAGAAAATTTCTAAAGAATGACTATAAATATATCTCCTGACACAAGGTACAACATATCATAATGACAGTAGAGAGAACACTATGACAAGAATAAGGAGAGTGAAACGAGAAGAACCCAAAGAGGACCTTTAATTGCTTTTATCCTGTCCATCTTCCAATGTATGACCCTTCGTTAGAAAAATTCCTTCAACCGGGTGTAAAACCTTTAACAAGAGTCTCGTTAGTGGGAATTAAGCTAACAAAAACCTTTAACTATTTGAAAAACTTCAGTAGTGAAATCTTGGGATCATTAACCCCACTGCAGATTATCAGATCGACTGTACCATCAGATCGACTCTTTTTCATATAAATGAAGGGTATACCTGTATGATTAATTCCATTATACGATAATCTAGAGTTCGATTTGTCTTAGGCCAAATCTCAACTAAATTAAGATCTATTAAATAGCATATGAAATTATTTGTTAATATCATATATCTAATAATATTTAAAGATGCATGATCCCATGTAGTGGCTATTGTTAGGGCTAACTTCTATTAATCCACATGAGGGCCCTTTATTTTTTTAGTTTTTTTATAAAATTATTAATCTAGATGTATTCAATATATAAATTAATTTTTACTATTTTTAGAAACATGTATATATATATATATATTTTTTTTATTTTGGGTATTTTGATCATTTTATTCTACCTACCAATTTTCAATTCTCACTAGTTCTGTGAGTGAATTTACAATTTTCTCCAAGATGTTAGGGTATTTATCGATTCTCTATGGTGTAGGTATGTTTATAGAAAATTTTCTCCACGACACAAAAAGTTGTGAATGTGCCCTTATTGGAATACCAATTATCATGATGTATAAGTCCTATCGAAAAATGAAAATATATACTTTGACATAGAAAAATTAAAAATATATCTTTAAAAATTATAGAAATTAATTTATAGATTAAATAGATAGATTTATAGTTTTATAAAAAATCAAAAAAAAATAAAAGAGACTCCATTTGAACTTGTCTAAGTTACAGATCAATAATGGCTTGTTGAAGGAGATAAGGCTCATGTTTAAAATATTTTAGACATAAGATGCGAGGGTTAGAAATTTAAGGTTGCCATTACATTAGTTAAAATTTTTCAAAACTTATGAAAACGTTCTTTGAAGAAATAAAAATTATTATTTCAAAATTCAAACCACGATATTTTTGCACCATTATAAGATCATTGCCAAAATATTAAGTAATAAAATATATGCAACAAATATCTAAAATAATAAACATAAAAATAACTAATTTAGTAATTAGGTGTACAGATCAGAATATAACTTTTAAAAACATTATTCATATTAAACAAAATTATTTTTGTATCTGGTAGATTAATGACTACAATAAATATTTTAAAACTAATTTTTAAAATTATAATAGAAATACCTTTATAACATAAAGAATTTCATTTTCCAAAAATAGTCCTCACATTAAATAAAATAAATTTATTTATATTTTAATTTTTTATAATAAATAAAAATCGATTTCTATAATATTGTTTATTTTAAAAAATTTAGGATAATTTAATATATACCCACGTAGTTTGACACTAATTGCATCTATACCTATATAGTTTTATGAATTGCATATTACCCCATATAGTTTTACCAAAATTGCGTATTACCCTACGCTATTACTCGCCATTAATACCTTGTTTAAAAAGATGAAAATGTTCTCCTTGGTAATTTGTAGATATAACCACATAGTTTACCGCTAATTGCAAGTATACCCTCATACTTTCATGAATTGCAGATACCCAATATAATTTCACGAAAATTGTATATTATCCTCATATAGTTTCACCAAAATTATATATTACCCCTACATAGTTTCATAGGGTAATATGCATTTTAGTGAAACTATATAAGATTAATATGTAATTCATGAAACTATATAGGTATATCTGCAATTAAAGTCAAACTATGTGGGTATATATTAATGAGAACATTTTCGTCATTTTTCAAAATATCAGACAAGGTACTAACGGTAGATAATTGCGTGAGGATAATAAGCAATTTTAGTAAAATTACACGGAGAAGTATGCAATTCATAAAACTTTGTAAGTATATCCCTAATTAGCGTTAAACTACGTGGAAATTATCTCAAAAGTTTCGTGCGCATTACAAACGGATACTTTATCATCATCCAGTTCTCGTTGCCACGCGGCTTCTCATGGCGTCGTTTCGCAGGCTGACCCTGCGACGGGTTTCGGAGCTAATCTGCTCAGAATTTTTGCTCTTCTTCCACCTCGCATCGTCATCCCCTGCAAAACCCTAGATCTCTTCTTCCCCAACATTCTCCTCCGAAAACCATGGATTTGTTGCGAAATTACTCTGAGAAGAGCGATTCCTCTGATGGCGACGAATCAGGGAAAGAGCGAGAGCAGCAGAAGCAACAACCCTCATCCTCTCAAAACTCGCCTCCTTCATCTCCAGATTCGTCGTCTCCTCTTCGAATCTCTCTCCCCTCTAAAAGCTCCGCTCCCTCCGTTGATGACACCATGCTCGCCCTCTCCGTAGCTTCTTCGGACCCCTCCTCCTTTTCCTGTCTCAATAAACCCATCGATCCCGTCCGCCATCTCGTCTCTTTCAATCCGACCTACGATCAGCTCTGGGCCCCCATCTACGGCCCTGCCCACCCCTACGCGAAGGACGGCATCGCCCAAGGCATGCGCAACCACAAGCTCGGATTCGTCGAGAACGCCTCCATCGAACCCTTCGTCTTTGACGAGCAGTACAACACCTTCCACAGGTACGGCTACGCCGCTGACCCCTCCGCCTCCGCCGGTTACAACTACATCGGCGACTTGGACGCGTTGCAGCAGAATAACGGTATCTCCGTCTACAACATACCGCAGCACGAGCAGAAGAAGAAGCGGAAGCTTGACAAGCAGCAGCAGAGGGAGGACAACGGCGGGGGCGAGGAGAAGGAGACGGAGACGGAGACGGGGCATCCCGATGCCGATAACCCCGCGTCGGAAGAGTGGCTGAAGAAGAACCGGAAGAGCCCGTGGGCCGGAAAGAAGGAAGGGCTGCAGACGGAGCTGACGGAGGAGCAGAAGAAGTATGCAGAGGAGTATGCAGAGAAGAAGGCTGCGAAGGAGAGGGGCGCTGGCGGTGACAAGCAGGAGGTCGCTGATAAGAGCACTTTCCATGGGAAAGAGGAGCGGGATTACCAGGGGCGGTCGTGGCTTTCTCCTCCCAAGGAGGCCAAAGCCTCCAACGATCATTGCTTCGCCCCCAAGAGGCTCGTCCACACATGGAGTGGCCACACCAAGGGAGTATCGGCAATCCGCTTCTTCCCAAAGCATGGCCACCTTATCCTTTCCGCAGGTATGGATACCAAGGTCAAGATCTGGGATGTCTTCAATTCGGGCAAGTGTATGCGTACTTACATGGGTCACTCAAAGGCCGTCCGTGATGTCTCGTTCTCCAACGATGGAACTAAGTTCTTGAGTGCTAGCTATGACAAAAACATTAAATTGTGGGATACAGAGTCAGGGAAGGTGATCTCAACTTTCTCCACTGGTAAAATACCATATGTGGTTAAGCTTAATCCTGATGAAGATAAGCAGAATATCCTCCTTGCTGGGATGAGCGATAAGAAGATTGTCCAGTGGGACATGAACAGTGGCGAAATCACGCAAGAATATGACCAGCATTTGGGTGCTGTAAACACAATCACGTTTGTTGACAACAACCGCAGATTTGTTACTTCAAGCGATGACAAGTCGCTTCGTGTGTGGGAGTTTGGGATTCCTGTTGTTATTAAGTATATCAGTGAACCTCACATGCATTCAATGCCTTCTATATCGCTTCACCCCAACTCCAATTGGCTTGCAGCGCAGAGTCTGGATAACCAGATTCTTATATATAGTACTAGGGAGAGGTTTCAACTCAACAAGAAGAAGAGGTTTGCAGGCCACATTGTTGCAGGCTATGCTTGCCAGGTGAATTTTTCACCTGATGGGCGGTTCATCATGTCTGGAGATGGCGAGGGCAAATGTTGGTTTTGGGATTGGAAGACGTGTAGAGTCTTCAAGACTTTGAAATGTCATGAAGGAGTTTGCATTGGCTGTGAGTGGCATCCGTTAGAGCAGAGCAAAGTTGCAACATGTGGTTGGGACGGTTTGATCAAATACTGGTAAGCCTTTTCACTTGATTTTATGCACTCCAATCATGCTTTATGTGATTATTTTGCTTCCTTGTGCACATGTATTGCGCATTAAAAACAATTTGTACGCCTACAGTTAACCATCCTTGTTTGATGATGTTCTTGGGGGCTGTCTGTTAAGGTCTACAACATATTGGATTCCTGGCTAGATTATGAATGGTCAAGTTTTTATTTTGATGCACTTATTCAGTCCAACTGATTTTCCAATGTCTAATATTGCTGCAAAATATCATCTGCGGGAAATTAGATGCATTCGATAATTAATCATGTTGTGTGTTAATGTGGTTCATAGAGTTAGTGGTGCATTATTTTGATGGCTATCTGAACTCTGATCTCTTATTACAGTACTGACTGTCCAATCCCTCTCCTCCTATTCACGTTCTTTCTTTCTGTTTCCTTTCTTTTATGCTTATCATCCAAAACTTGGGACTTATAGAAGCATAAAGAGTGACGTCAGATTCCTCTTTCTTCCGTGCTTAGCTTTTACGCCTTTCATTATGATAACAATCCTGGCATTAAGAGTTTTCCAGGAAAAAAAAAAAGAGAGAGAGGTTATATTCCATATGGACTATTAAGGCTACGTAAGTAGCAGCTCTTTTTTGAAGAGTTTTCATGACAAATGAACATCATGAGGTGAAAGGCCATGACAAGATGTCACAAAGACTAACAATCCTGGGATTAAGAGTTTTTCCAGGATAAAAAAAGAGGTTATATTCCATGAAGCTGTCAAGGCTGCCTACTTTTTTGAAGAGTTTCCATGACAAATGAACATCAGAAGGCAAAAGGGATGATAAGATTTCACAAAGACTAATTGCCTACAGTACAACCTAATATTTCTTCCATTTCAAATAGTTCATCATCCAGTTATCCATATTGCCTTGTTGAGCTTTCTTTTGATAATAAACAAATTTTCTTTTGGAAATTTAAATTTTGATCGTTCTTATTATCAATGATTATATTAAAACCTAGAAGAAAGTCAAGTGGCGTGATTTTCATTGACCAATTATTTTTTAGATACAAATTCCCCAGAAAGAAATCAAGCCATGCAGTTTATATCGACCTATAATTTGTTGGATACAGATGCAGACCTATCGATATAATTAATTGAATACTCTGTTTATCATTCCAAAGAAGTTATCTCAGGCAGATATTTGCATGTTTTTCCTGTGACCTTGTTTGGTAGACATCAAGTTCATGTCAGTACAGATGATAACAATTATGTGAAAAGGAAGATGGGATGATCATTTTTCTTCACATGAGAGAGAAAGAGAGTAGATTTCATCACCCACTACCTCATCAGCATACATTTACTGAATAATGCATTTGTTAGAGAGGACGAGGCAAGAGAGGACTAGGCAAGTGTGTGGAAATAGCATTCCTTAAAGCAAGATTTTTGTACTCTATACATCCATTAAATTGTTGGGTATGGAAAGATGGAACGGACAAACTTTTGAATGATGATGAATTTTCTTGTATAAGTGGTTTGAAGTTATTGTGATGGCTTAGTGTGTGAAGAAACATGAGCCAACAAAGGGTATGATCTTCCAAGAGGGAAGTAAGATGTGATCTCTTCCTTCATGCTTTTTGTAGAAAGTTGATAGTCTTACTTCTGTAAAATGTTTTCCCATTGGAAATAAGCATTTCTTCTCCTTTCACTATGGCATCATTGGCATTGCTACAGCCTTCCTGAAGCTTTCTGATATAGCGCTCTGATGAATTTCTAGTGTCTCATTTAATTTTTGTTCTCCTTATGATGAGTTTCAGGGACTAGGTACGTTAAAGATGGACTCAAAAAAGTCACATCCAATGAAGAAGATTGCAGACCGTTCAGCTAGAATATCTGTACTTTAGCAGGAATGTTGTCATACGGGATCTGTGACTACTTGCAGCATCAACAGTGCGATAGTGTAACTTTTTTATTTTGTGCTAAATGTATTTCCAAGCTAATGGCAGTAAGTATAAAGGCGGTCTTATCACTCCGGCATTTATTTTTTGTGCTTTCATTTTCAGTTTTATCACTCCGGCACTTGTTTTTCGTGCTTTCTTCTTCTGAGATATCTCTAGAACAGGCTTACCGATTATCTTCAGATTGTTAAAGACTCTGATTATTTTGATCCACGATTGACATGCACTATGCAAGCTTTGTCTATGTAATTTCACATTTTTTTTCAGTCTCAAGATGTTTGGCGCATTTTTTGGTTCATCCCTAGCAGTGTTATACCATATAGGTTTCCTGTATGTTTTAAAAAGCTGGGAGGATCTTGATATCCACACCTGGACCAAGTAAGTGTGATTCAGCAGTCTCATAACTAGCTGATCCCTGCTAAGTGATTCCCTACCAATGTTTGCATAGTATGGGTCTTGCAAATGTTCACTTTTCGTTTTTTATTTTTTTGTTCTTTTTTGCATTTTATGAAATAGATAGGAAATCATAAATCTTTATTGGAGGAAATAGCAGAATCAGGCAGGACTACCATATCATGCGGGCTGTTTGTTTTTAAGCTCTTTCATTTTTTGCATTTTTGGGAAGTAGATAGGTTTAGTGTTGTACAGATCAGAGAACTGAGCTGGCTCACACGTAACATTTTATATGCAGTACTTTCTATACTCAAACATAGTTATTATTTAACCTTGTTCTGATCAAGTTATTTTTGAACGTTTTGGCGGTTCCTTTTGCTGAGAATGTGTTCTGGCTCAGGAACCATTAGCGATGTTTGTGAATCGAGTTTCCAAATGAGCCTCTGAAGGGCCTCGTTCCTATTAAATGGATTTTGAATGAAGATCTTGGTTTGTTTCTTTTGTACACTTCTTGCCGTGCATGTCAAATGGCTTGTTTCTTTTGCCAAACTATTAGTCCTGCATCCAATTGAACTTTATGTTCATTGGAATTTAATGTTTTAAATGTATATGAAGATTTTCTGAGTTTTGAGCTTGCATCCGAATATTAATTCAGCAGTTTCTTTGGAATTTTTTTGTTGCCTTTGAGTTGCCATGAAATTATGATTTGGGATTTTGGAAAAGCACTTTTATAGTATTGTGTTTGGTGTAGTTGCAAATTGCAACCTGACCTAGTGCATGGGTTAGACGGCATCAAGGTTTTTATTCCATTGCTGTTTTTGTTTCCTTTGCAGCTGGAAATTGCTACTGTATTCACAATACTGTACTCCTTTGAATGTCAAGTTCTTGTCAGTGTATGTTATTACTGACAAATAAACTGCAGCAATCACTGAAAGAAATGATCGTGGAAGCCACTTCAAATGATCTCAGCCTCGTCTGCTATTAGAAAGGAAACAGAGTTATGTTTCAGGCTCTCGACTTCGACTTGTCTTAGGAAAGAAATCTAATACTGTGTTTAAGAGATTGAAAACTGGATGCATTTATCTTGCACTTGTTTCGGAGAAGCCTTACAAAATGAAACTTCCATTATGTAACCTTCTTTATTTTAAGAAAAAGGAAAAAACAACTTTTGTGTGTGAGTTGCTTGATAGAAATGTTTTGACTATGGATATTAGATAACAAATTGTTTTGATGTCATGTTGAACCATGAAGGAAGCAGATATGCCTAACTGTTATTTTTTGAAGTGCCGTCGGATTATGATAGCAAGCGCATCCCTCACACAAATAAACAGGTACAAAATTATGTTAGCGTCAGAATGGTTTCCATTTTGTTGCATGTTCTGTACAAAATAACCATGTATCGCAAGAGAAATAAACTTTAAATGACACTAAAACTTGTCATTTTATGTATAAATTTACAGTTTGATGTCGGGATAGCTGAGTCACTATAAGTCAGTCACTAAAATACCAGTGATATTCACCATCGAAAAAAAAAAAAGAAAAAAAAAGGAAAAAAGAAAAGACTAGTGATGGGCCGTGCACATCTGTTTCAAATTAATGGCAATTAATCTTAGCCATTTAGCAAATCGATTAGTATAAAAGGGGGCAGACGTGAGATGGGATTCTGCCATTTGAAGAAGAAAAGAAATTTTCGAAGGTAAGCTGTGTCGAACCATTTTATCCGTTAATTCCATTCATTCTATATTATATGCAAGTTCTTTCATAGATTTAAACCATTCACGATGTTTCTAGCATGACTAATTAGTCACAGGAGTATTATTGAAATTTTTAATGTCGAAATTTTACTTATTTAAATGAGAAGTACCAAATAAAGGGTATGAAATGATATATGATGAAATAAACGTACTTCTGGGCATAATCAAATAATTGTGACTGTACAATAACAAGATAATTATATGATTAGCTTGCCTGCAAAATTTTAGCTTGATCATAGTAACTTTTACACATAATATAGATTGGTAAATATGTATTTTAAAAGAAAAATACAAAAAATAATTGTAGGAAAATATAGATACAAAAATAATGATATGAACCATTACAAATATTATTTGAGATATTTTACAGCATATGTGATAAATTTATTCTGTTAAAAATTAGTTTATATGGCTATTTGAAGTGATATTTAATATTAACCCTTTATTAAACCTTTTATATTAAATTTGATAATAGAGATGGTATTTTGAGAAATGGACTGTCCAGATTATAAAACATAATTTTATAAGCTTACTCCTAAAATTTCATATCAAACAGATATATATTTAAGCTATTTTAATGGGAAAATATGAACCGTTGAAAATAAACGAACAAATAAATAAGCTTCTGGACTAGCGGGCTGAGCACATCTGAACAGTTCCAGTGAGTCAGAAGCTCAGAAACCAAGCTTAAGCTCAAAGAAACAAAAGCCCAAGAGCTTAGCCCACGTAACAGAATTAGCCCACATATCCAATCTGGCCCAACTTCCAACAAAGGATCCAGTTCACTATTCCGGCCCGCCAACAACAGCCCACCAGTGGCAAAAAAAAAAAAGAAAAAGAAAAATTCAAATAAATACTGAAAATCTAAAAAAATACAAAAAATTATGAAAAATACCAAGAAAATTAAAGTCAATATTTAAAAGCTTAAATGAGTTTAAAATTATAATTTTATGAGGAATGAAAGTTTTTAATGGTGTGATAAATGCAAAAAAAATTATGAAAAAAATTATAAAAATATGAGAAAAATTAAAAGAAAATATTTAAAGAAGTATGAGTCCAAATTTATTTTTATATAAGAAATAAAGTTTTTTAAAAGTGGAATAATATGAGAATAAATAGGATAAAATAGAATTTTTAACCGATTAAAATTATAAGAAATTTTGGAAAAGTCATAAAAGAAATTTTAATAATATTTATAAAAATCAAAGTAAAATAATGAACATATTGTGATGAAAATTAGGGAAAGAGACTTGAGGCTACTTCAAAAGGTTGTAAAAAGAAGAAGTTTTAAAGTCTACTTAAAGATAAGTAAACTTTTACCAAATCATGACTTTGAAAATATTATTTGAATATTATGATTTGCTATAACGTGTGATTATTTATTCAAATTGATTTTTTCTTTCAAGTTGGTTTATTCAAATATGAGAATTATTATTTCAAAATCATGTTAAGTAGTGAATTTAAGTGGTGCATTGATCATAATGCATAAGCATGATACATATTTGGGTTTGCCAAAGAGTAAAAATAGTATGGTAGTACCTGGGTAGTGACTTCAGAACTACCAAAGAAGAAGATGAATTAGCTCACAAATGTGTTGCACAACTGCACACGAGCACAAGTAAATGACAATACCTACAGTGTGAATGCATAATTTTAAAATTGACATATATGTGCACATGTATAAAGATGTTTTGAATTCTTCATTAACTATAGTTTTTTTTTTTGATAAAATTCATTAACTATAGTTTGTTGTGCACAAAAGATAATATAGAATTTGTCATTGTTGTTGAAAAATCAAAATGATTGCAAAATGAATTTAGTAATATATATATATATATATTTACTTACTAAGCTTTTAGCTCACATAGTTTTGTTTTCAATGAAAACATAGGAATACAATGCTAAACTAGAGCAACCATCGATATGGCAAAAAGGTGAAACTACTAGAGCAAAAGACAAAAAAGTTTAGAGTTGTTGAAGTTTTCGTATAATCTTTACTTGTATTAATAATGGATATGAAATATGTATAATGACTCTATGAGGAGTAGACTTTAGATGTAATAGTTAAAAGTTTTATGATTTTACATCTTGGTATCTATTTCTATCTTGAGAATAAATGGGAGATTTTATTCTCAGATTGACATAATAGACCTCATTCGTAACACCTAAAAAAGATAAGGTGTTACAAGTGGTATCAGAGCCGAGGCTGAAATACATTCAAAAGGCAAAATCATGATATTATACTTAAAAAGTGCAAAGCTAAAGTAAGATAAGTAATCCTAAATAATTATGAATGGTAATTGTTTAATGATATAGAAGCTACAAAGCCACCCAAACGTAAGTATGAAGTCGGATGTGCAACTAGTGTTGAAGCAAAAGCAAGAAGAAATGCTTATCAAAAAATGTGGGCATTTCAGATGAATGAAGAGAAGCATGTAGAGGAGGAACCAATAGAATATTCTGATAAAGAATATGAAGAAGAATTTACAACAGATTTTGAAGAAAATTCAGGAGATGACTCGTAAGAAAATAATAAAAATGATGATGTTGAGATTCAAATTAGTGATGATGATGATGATAATGGTGATGATGAGGTTAAACTCCTAGAAATGAAGCATAAACCAGTAGAAATGAAACTTTTTTTTTTATAGAAGAATTACTCTATCCCGACACCCTATCCCTCATTAGTAACACCAGTAGAAATGAAACTTAGTGGACCTAAGTTTTACGATTCTTCTAGTGATAATGATGTAAACTCAGCTAATTAGCTTAAAATTTTTATTTTTTACAAATGATATGATGAATTTGATGCTTTATACAATATTCTCTTTTAATTTATGATATGAAAAAGGATATTTTTAGAAGTTATGCAAATATACTTAAGATTAATGGTATGATGTAGGAAAAAGATGATGCCTAAGAAGGATAAAGGAAAGTAAGTGATGATGGATGAACCATTGTCGCGATTAATAAGAAAAAGGACTCGTAGGTTGGTGGGAATCGTATTAGTGAGTGAGGATTCTTCTTCAGCTCACACTAATGACCAATATAATGAAGCTTCCGAGGAGAACAATCCTAGAAATGATGTTGTTGAGGCATCAAATACGGGATAATCACAAGGTGTTGCGGATGCCAATGCTTAAGTGATGGACGCATTGTTGAGAGCATTGCAAACTATGGAATGGATGACAGCCCAATAATTTTCAAAAAACTCTCCAGCTGGAGGGAATGTACCAAGGAATGTTAGAGAATTTGATACCCATAGGAGAGTCATGAATGATTTTCTGAACATGCGACCTCCACTCTATCGAGGAGAACTGGACCCTAACAGTGCCAAAGAATGGATAGAAGAATTAGAGAAGATTTTCAATTTGCTCCAATGCAGCGAGCAGCAAAAGGTCTAGTTTGCTACCCATATGTTGAAGCGTAATGCAGCTAAGTGGTGGAATGCAATGAAGTTAAGCATCCCTACTTGGCAACAAATGAATTGGGAGAACTTTCTATTACACTTCAATGAAGCATACTATCCTGAGTCAGTTAGACAAAAAAAGTTGTTAGAGTTTGAGCAACTATATCAAGGAAAATCATCTGTGGTAGAGTACGTAATAAAATTCATTGCCTTATCCAAATTTGCTCCATGGGTGTTGACAAACCCTACACATAAAATTCACAATTTCAGAATGGGGTTATGCCCTTTTATACGACAACAGCTAGCCACTCATCATTTCCAACAATATTCTGATATTGTGGATCGGGCAAGAATAGTAGAAATGGAAGATAATGCAATTCAAGCTTTCCGCCAAGGAAAAAGGCATGGGGACTCTGTATCAAATAATGGAAAAAAGTCATATAAGAATGGCAAGATACAGTATGATGAAAGAAATGCGGAAATAAGGCAGTCAATTCCCCCATGTCCTACTTGAGGTAAAAATCACCGAGGAGAATGTTGAAAAGCAACGGGGAAGTACTAGAAGTAGGAAAAAATTGGTCATTCAATTCAAAAGTGCACAGGTGAGATCATTTGCTATAAATATAAACAGCCTAGGCATTGAGCAAAGGACTGCACTCAAAAAGTCGACAACAAACAAACCGATAAGCGTCAAACAGTACAAATGAGGCCACCAGCACCACCATTTCGCGGACTAGAACAACAGAGACAGAGGACAAATGCTAGGGTGCACGCTATGACCAATGCAAAAGCCCAAACTGCACATGATGATGTTCTCGTTGGTACATTGCTTATTCGCTCTTATCCTGCCAAAGTATTATTTGATTCTAGTGCTACACATTCCTTTATTTCTTATGCATTTACTACAAAATATGCAATTGCGCATAAAAGCATGGATATGATTATGAATGTGGAATCCCCAATATATTGACTAGCAAGTACATATAGAATTTGCAAAGTCTGCCCAATCAAAATAGAAGAAATGAATTTAGAAGCATATTTGATATTGTTGCCTATGCATGATTTTGATATGATATTGGGAATGAACTGGTTATCTAAGTGGAGAGCAATAATAGATTGTGGTGATCAAAAAATTATTTTTAAAATGTCCAAGTCAATAAAGGTGGTTACAGATAAATCTCAGCAAGTGAAAATCTCGGGCATTTTTGACTTCGATAGTAGATATAAATAAAGAAACTTTATCTCTTGAAGAGATGTCAATAGTAAAAAAATTTCTTAATATTTTTCCTATCGAGTTGCCAAAATTACCCCCTCAGAGAGAAATAAAATTTGCAATAGATATATTGTCTAAAGTACTTTCAATTTCTAAACAACCTTACAAAATGGCAGAATTAAAAACATAGCTGGAAGAATTATTAGATAAGAGTTTTATACGACCGAGTGTGTCACCTTGGGGAGCGTTAGTTCTATTTGTGAAAAAAAAAGGTAGTTTGAGATTGTGCATTGATTATTGAGAACTAAACAAGGTGGCTATAAAAAATAAATACTCTTTACCTCGAATAGATGATTTGTTCGATCAACTACAAGGGGCAACTATATTTTCTAAAATTGATTTACAATCGGGATATCATCAATTAAGGATTAAAGAGGAAGCTGCTTTTCGAATTCGGTATGGACATTATGAATTTTTTGTAATGTCATTCGGGTTAACAAATACACCAGCTACCTTTATAGATTTGATGCAAAGAGTGTTCAGACCCTATTTGGATAAATTTCTGGTCATATTCATAAATGACATTCTCATTTATTCAAAAACAAAGGATGATCATGTTGAGCACCTTAGAATGGTATTGCAAACTTTGAGGGAAAATAAATTATATGTAAAATTGAAGACATGTGAGTTTTGGGTGCATAGTATTCCATTTTAGGGCATATTGTTACCGCAAAAGGTATTATGGTTGATCCTGCTAAGTTCAAGATAGTGGTGAATTGGCCAAGGCCGACAAATGTCATGGAGATACGTAGCTTTTTTGGTTTTGCGGGGTATTATCGTAAATTCGTAGAAAGTTTCTCTCAGATATGTACTTCTCTCACATATCAGAAAGGGGTAAAATTTCAATGACTTGATGATTGTGAAAATAGTTTTCAAGAACTTAAGCAGAGATAAGTGAAGGCACCGGTTTTAACTACCCCTACTAGTGGTGGAGAATTTGTTATTTATAGTGACTTCTAAAAAGGGTATTGGTTGTGTATTAATGCAGAATGGGAAGATAATTGCATATGCTTTACAGCAGTTGAAACCTTATGAACAGAATTATCCCACTTATGATTTGGAACTAGCTGTAGTAGTGTTTGCTTTGAAAATTTGGAGGCATTATGTTTATGGGGAGCAATGTGATGTTTATACAGATCACAAGAGCTTGAAATATATTTTCACTCAAAAAAATTTGAATATGAGGTAAAGAAGATGGTTGGAATTACTGAAAAATTATGATTTGAATATTTAATATCACCCAAGGAAAGCAAATATAATAGTTGATGCTTTAAACAGGAAGTGAAATAGCAATTTTACTACTTTAATTACCAATCAGGAAGAGTTAGTTAATGACATGCGAAAATTTTCATTAGAAGTTTGCCCCAAAGAGTTAGTGTATCAGTTATATTAATTACAAGTGAAACATTGTTTGAACAAATCAAAGAAAAGCAAAGAACAGATGAACAAATTATAGGGCTAAAGGAGAAAGTGGCAGAAGGGACTATGAAAGGATTCACAGTTGATGATGAGGGCACTGTCAAATATAAAGGAAGGCTATGTGTACCCGATGAAGTAGAACTAAGAAGATAAATTTTAGAAAAAACTCATTATTCACCATACACCATACACCCATGGAGTACAAAGATGTATGAAAATCTTAAAAGAAACTTTTAGTGGATGAGTATGAAGAAAACGATAGCAGAATTTGTAGCACAATGCCTAACATGCCAACAAGTCAAAGCCGAACATCAAAAGCCAGCAATATTATTACAGCAAATGGAAATACCAGAATGGGAGTGAGATGAAATCACTATATTGAGGGATTACCAAGGACTGCTGCAGGAAATCATTCTATTTGGATAATTGTGGATAGGTTAACAAAGGTTTCATATTTCTTGCCAATCAAAATTAGTTATTCTTCAGAAAAGTTATTCAACCTATATTGTAAAGAAATAGTTTTGTTGCACGGAATTTCAAAGACAATTATTTCTGACCGAGATAGCATATTTACTTTGAAGTTTTGGCACAGTTTAAATTAGAAAATTGAGACAAAATTAAAATTTAGCACAACATTTCATCCACAAATAGATGGGCAAACTGAAAGACTAAATCGAGTAGTCGATGATATATTAAGAACGTGTATAATAAATTTCAGAAATGGTTGGAATAAATATATGACTTTGATGGAGTTTGCATATAATAACAATTATTATGCTAGCATTAAAATGTTCTCTTATGAAGCTTTAAATGGGAAGCCTTACAGAACACCCTTAAATTGGGATGAGGTTGGAGAAAAAATATTGATTGGGCCAGATATTGTGCAAGAAGCTACAGATAAAATGAAGCCAATCAGAGAAAGATTGTTTACTGCCAAAAGTAAACAAAAAAGTTATGTAGATCTAAGGCGGAGAGAGTTAGAATTTTCCATAGGTGATAAGGTGTTTGTAAAAATATCACCTATAAAAGGAGTTATAAGATTTGGCAAAAACGGAAAGCTCAGTCCTCGTTATATTGGACCATATGAAGTTTTAGAGAAAGTTGGAGCAGTGGCATATCGAATAGCACTACCAACCTCATTGGCTTGAGTGCATAATGTGTTTTACATATCTATGTTAAGAAAATATGTATCGGATCCCTCCCATGTGCTTACAGTAGATCAGTTACCAATCTCGGATAAGTTAATATATGAGGAAAATCCGATCAAGATACTAGATTCTAAAGAGCAACAATTGCGGAGAAGGATGATAAGGAATGTTAAAGTGCAATGGAGTAATCATGAACAATTGGAGTCACGTGGGAGCTTGAAGAAGATATCAAATAGAAATATCCATTTTTGTTTAATTAAGTTTGAAGGACGAAACTTTTTGTAGGGGGGAAGAATGTAACAATCATCATCCATACATTTGTAAGAAACGGATGGAAACGGATGGGATTGATGGGTCATGCATGTTCGTTTCAAATTAATGGCGATTAATTTCAGCCGTTTAGCAAATGGATTAGTATAAAAGAAGGCAAACGTGAGATGGGTTTCCGCCATTTAAAGAAGAAGAAGAGAAATTACATAGGAGATAGACAAAAGAAGAAGAAAGAATTTTGAAGGTAAGCTGCATCGAACCATTTTATCTATTAATATCATTCATTCTATATTATACGCAAGTTCTTTCATATATCTAAACCATTCACGATGTTTCTAGCATGACTAATTAGTCACAAGAATATTATTGAAATGTTTGATGTCGAAATTTTACTTATTTAAATGATAAGTACCAAATAAAGGGTATGAAATGATATATGATGAAATAAACGTACTTCTAAGCATAATCAAATAATTGTGACAATAACAAGATAATTATATGATTAGCTTGCCTGCAAAATTTTAGCTTGATCAGACTTATAGATTTTTAGATATAGCGATTTTTACACATAATATAGATTGATAAATATGTATTTTAACATAAAAACAAATAAAAAATAATTACCAAAAAATATAGATGCAAAAATAATAATCTGAACCATTACAAACATTATTTGAGATATTTTACAGTATATGTGATAAATTAATTCTGTTAAAAATTAGTTTATATGGCTATTTGAACTGATATTTAATATCAACCCTTTATTAAACTTTTTATATTAAATCTGATAATATAGATGTTATTTTGAGAAATGGACCATTCAGATTATAAAACATAATTTTATAAGTTTATCCCTAAAATTTCATATCAAACAGATGTGTATATTGAGAGATATAAGCTATTTTAATTAGAAAATATGGACTATTGAAAATAAACTAATAAATGAATAAACTTTTGGACTAGTGGGCGAAGCCCATCTGAACAGGCTAGTGAGTCAGAAGCCTAGAAACCAAGCTTAAGCTCACAGAAACGAAAGCCCAAGAGCTTAACTCACGTAAACAAAGCCAGCCCACGTATCCGGTCTGGCCTAACTTCCAACAAAGGATCCAGCCCACCAACGTCGGCAACCAGCCGACCGGTGGCAGAAAAAAAAGTCAGACGCTCCACACACATGAAAATATCTTCAATACAACATGAAATTTCATGGATATTAATAAAATCAAATTCAAGTTTTCTGCGCTAGAAGGTTATAAAATGATAGCCTCAAACAACCTTCAAGTTTCTTGATGGTGGTATCAACTGTGTTTTACGTGAAATGGGATCGTTATTTCATGATATTGGTCATCCTAGAAGTAGCCCCTTTCCATCTACATGTGTGGAAGTGTATTCATAGCCTGCATCTCCAAAATCTTTCTATCAGCAAGAACACTCGTGACCATGATCTTGCTTCTCTAAAAGTCTTTAGGAAAATAAAATCTATATCAAGTGACCTTTTCCATGAGGCTTGATCTGTTGACAAGTTTTTAGCATATCAATAACATGATTTAAAACTGCTTATGTTGAAAGTATCTTGTACACTTTAGATTTGCACCATGGAAAACATAAAAAGGATTTATCCTTTTTAAATTGTGGGTTATTTGCAACACTTCATTAAATAATCTTATTGGTTTTAAAGAACTCTTCATATTGAATAAATGAATATATTTCTGCTAACTGGGTAGAGACAAAGTCTATCCTTTTTTTCTTCTTCTTTTTTTCTTATAGTTTGGTCATAGTGTTTAAACCTTCGACCTTAGGCTATCATGCTCGGATGGCAACCACCTAACCTATGCCAAAGGCACGAGACAAGATATACTAATTGCAATTAAATATATACAGGTTTGAAAATCATTTAAGACATCAACAAATTACCTAACAAGCAGCATTTTCAAAGCACGAGCAGTAGCAGCAACTTTGACAACATCATTATCATGGTCTAGATGAGATACTGTACTGCTCCAACTCCCTTGAAAGAAATGAGCATGCGTTCATTAATACTTGTATCTGTAATAGATTGTGCAACTGTTGTAAACTATAAACACTAATTTATCTTCGAGTCTAAGAATCAGAACTAGTCGAGGAAGACTATCAAACCATCATAAAATAGTATACTTCTCATTATAAGGGGATTCAAGTTGGATTGTACTTCCATCTTCCAATTTTATAGCCCCAATGCACACAAGAATTTGTTATCAACTAATTCCAAGAATGGAATTCATTTTAGCTTCCTCCATGTTGAAACTTTTATCTTTGATGTTTGAACTTAGGAGCACCTCGGAAGCACCAGATCTTGAAGGAATTGAAGAATTCCATCCAAATGCAATTCCATCAGGCAATGAAGGCCAAGAAAAGGCTTGAAGGGTTTGTGGCAACTGTACTAATTGAAGGTACTAGAACCAGACCCATTTTGATTACAACGATTCTGTATCTTTTGCCATTTCTAGTCAAATAACTTTTTCTTCTTTCCTAGCAACTTTGTATCTTTTTTCGTCTTTTAATATCTTTATCCTCACCAGTCACTATTTGTTAACATAAAAGATAAAAGAAGAAAACGAGTCAAAGGAATTAGGTTTAACCACCAACACAATAACCAAACTGATTAAAAGTGCAAATGACAATGCATTGAATGAATGGGAATTAGGGGTGCAACTCGAGTCGATTTCGTTCGAATAGTGGTTTACCCTACTCATACTTTATTTGTAAAAGGTCTACCCTATCCTACTCATTTGTCGGTTCGGTTACTAGTATACCCTACCCTATCTATTAACCATAAGGTCGGTTTCGGTTTCGATTCTAAATCGGTTCCTTTAATACTCAAATACAATATTTTTAAAAAATTTCTATGTTATTTTAAATTAATTCTCATTTATGTTTTAAAATCATAAGTACATATATTATTATTTATATTATTATATAAAAATATGATGTATAGACCATCATGACCCAATCATTAAAACTATTAATATATTATAATCATAAGTCACAAGTGTATTTAGAAGAGTCTTTCAGAAGTTAATGAAGTATATATAAATAATCG
>JAXCLR010000073.1:35805062-35841579 GCA_035584095.1 Annona squamosa | reverse complement strand
GGCGCCTAGCTAGCGTCGCATCCAAAGGAATGTCATGAATGCTATGTATGCATTGCATTTGCATTTTATGAAATGCAAGAAAATGATTAAAAATATATATATAACTTGCTTACTGAGTATTATTACTCACCCATGCTTTTTCAACAACAGACAGAAAATGATAATGAAGGCAGCATGCCAGGTTTTATGTAGTTTTTTATATAGATAATGTTTATGCAAACTTTATGTAAAGTGAACGATGATAATTTTGAGATGGAAAGGAATATTTTCATTTTATGAAACAGTTTTGGGTTATAACTGTGATATGTGAAATATATTTCAAATTGGATGATGGAATTTTCCATGTATTGATAAAAAAAATCCTGTCATGTAATCAGGGCAACAATCCTGAGTTACGTTTACCAATCAAAACGATTCCGGAGTAAGGCTTCTAGGCACCTTGGTTCGGGGCGCCACAAAAGTGCTCCAAAACTGCAAGTCGTTGCTATTAAAGTCTTGAGCCAAACATGTAGCTCTTCTGGTTGTGAGCGAAATTGGTCTATATTTGAACGTATACATACCAAAAAGATGAACAGATTGGAGCATGGAAGATTGAATGATCTTGTTTATATTCAACATAATTTACGTTTGCTTGAGAGATATGATTAAATTAAATTCAATGTGATTTGTGATTAATTTATTTTTTTTATATGTTCACTTTAACTTCTATTATAATTATGTATGAAGAAAAAAAGAAAGGTTCTCTTTGATCCTATATCTTTAGATAATATAGATGTTTTGGAAGATTGGACCATGAAGTCTGAAGACTCTGAAGATTTGTTTACTGAAGAAGATGTTGAGACTTTGATGCAAATGGACCAATGACAAGCTTTATTTGCGACAAGAGGAAGTGAAGATTTGGTAATATTTTATAAACTTCAATTTTTAATTATTGCATTTTATTTTTTTACTTTTGTAACAATTTATTTCAAAGACTAATATTTAATTGTAATATCCATTAACACGGTCAATGCTAATTCAAGAAGATCATGAACAAAATAAAGAAAATTGAGGAGATTCATGAAGATGCAATTGTGAAGATGTTTCTTTTTTTGATATTTTGAAGATATCAACTTTGAAGTTTTTTATTTGAATTAGAAATCTCAAATATGTTCTATTCCAGCGTAGTTGTGTTTTGTACTCACTTTATACCTAAATAGTTGTCGAACTTTGCTCAAAATTGAATGATGTTCTAATCTTGCTTTTTCTAATTTCTAGGTGGTTAATTTCTTCAAGTAAAGTAAAATTATATTTTTTATAAATATCTTATATCCTTCCATTAATATTTATCATTTCATTGTAGATATTCTGATCAAGCATATAGGAACAAAAAAAAGATGAAAGAATTGCACATATATCAGGTCAATGCACTCTTCTTAAATTGTTAAAGTTTGCCATTATTTTTAAATTTTCATCTTGATTAATATATGTGGTCTTGTTTCTTTCTTGATTTGCATAATAATTTTAGTATGGTGAACTTGAATGTATTATTGATGCCATGTGTAATTTTTATATTACATAGAATTTATATTTATTTATATTTTTAATTTAATTTTGAAATAATTAAAATAAATTAAATATAATGATTACATCATAATTATGTCATGCTGACGTGACAGTTTAAAATGGTTTGAACCACGGTTGAACCGGTTAGACCTGAACCAGACATAAAAATAGTTCAGTTCTCGGTTCGGTTTTTAAAACATTGGTATTATGCAAGACATTCTTAATCTAAGTGACTAAGAAAAAAAGAATAGGAGATATTAGACTAAAATAATTTAAGGGACCTTAGTCCAGAATTGATGCTAAAGCAAAAACTGAAACCAAAAGAAACTACAAAGAAAATAGAGCAAAATCAAGCTAATCAATGTTAAGACATAGTTTAGAAGGAAAGAAAAAATTCCAACAAAAAATCCAACTTAGAAGTGTCATCAACTCTTAGACCTACTTATCATCCATCATGGTAAGAATTCAACCAACCTAGGATAGTTTAAACATGAGTCATGTTGGTCATGCGCAATGAGTGTAGGAAACAAAGAAGGACAACCCTAATAGTTTATTTGTAAGATTTCTAACTTCACCCAAAAATAGTTGAATGAAAATTTTAACATTAATTGATAATCAAAAATACACAATAGTTGATAATTAATTTCACATACTCCTATGACATGATTAAATTATAATATTGCAAGGAAATTAAATTAGCATTAGGATTTGGGCATCACTAGCATGTTATTTTCATGATAAGTATAAATTAATTGTGCCTGCAAAGAAACATCAAATAGTTGGAAAATACATGCAACAGAAGAATTCAAGAATTTACCCACAATAATAAAACAAAACTGTTTGAATGACATATGCCATACAATTTCTAGACTTTGTTAAAACTTACATACAACATATTTATAAGAATGCAAATCCACAAAAAATCTAATTCACCTAAAAAAGAATGGGAAAACAAAGAAAACTGTGTTCGCCAATTTCTGAGTAAATGCAACTCCTTATGAAGTATTTCGTCAAAAAGTTACAAGGCATTTTATTAAATCAACAACATTTATCAAATTCCATGAAATATAAACCAATTGCAGAATGACAGCTTGGTGGAAACAACCTGCAATTGAAAAATGTGCATACCTGAATGGAAGCCCAATGGCAATCTTACCTTCACAAAAAAATAGTATTTGGAGGTTGTCCTTTCCATCTCTAGCCCACGAAAGTATCATTCATCAAAATTCATTACATAATTCAATATCAGAAAATGAAAATAAAGACTAGTAAACGGCAGATACCTCAAAGGAACCCAACACTACCTAGCCAATTGATTAGTGGAGCTTTGTGGGGAAGAAAAGAAGAGGCGGAAGATGAGTGAGGGTCGGGGTTGGCTGTGAGCTGGAGCTATCAGCAGCAACTGCTGATTTGGTTATAGCTTTGTTACGGGGGTGGAGCAATAGATGTTGCACCAAAGAACCATTCGACATGCATTCATATGACCAACCTGAATGTAAAAAGCAATGAGATTAGGGACCACAAAGGCTCTAGCACAAATACTTTCCCAAAAAATGAAAGTCTCAATGGAAAATCAACATCTTCACTACCTGCTAGAGAAATCTTAGGAATTATTATTGGTGTGCCAGTTTAATTTTACTTATTATCATTTTGGTGGTACGTTGTGTGAGGAGACAAAACTGAGGAGGGTAACATAATTAGGTTGAAAATGTTGAGCATGGTCATCTCTATTAAATAAGATCCCAATTTCGTTAGAAGTCTTGGGTGGGATCTGAAAAATTCGATGGAATTGCGGTTTATGACAAGCTAGGTATTACAATGAGAAAATATATGTATGGGAATGGGAGTTTTGGTGTAATTAATCAACGACAAGTGGTGGTGTTAATGGTCATGGACAACCCATCAACCCGTCAACCCACTTGTTCAAACCATTTATAAATGAATTTGCGTTAGAATTTTTGAATAAATAGGTTATGATCCACCAACCCGTTTAACCATTTAATTAAATAAATGGATTAGGGTTGAGATTTTATAACTCGTCAACCCGTTTAGTAACCCATTTAACCCATATAACATGTTCAACCTTTTTAACTCGCTTGACTCATTAAAGTTTTATATATATATATACATATAAACTCCTTGGTTATTTTCTCTCTCTAAGTCTTCCTCAAGTCATCGAATTTTCATTTTTTCACTGCTGCCCTAATTCTATTTTCTCGTTACTATCCTATTTTCATTTTCCTTACTCCAAAAAACACCCTCCGTCTCTCCCTGCGTAATCATCATCTACTAGAGTTTAAGCTTTTAAGTTATTTGTTATATAACCTATTAACAACCTACCAACTCATTTATTAAATGGGTTAGGGTTGAGGTTTTTTACATGAGTTAATAAATAGATTATGGTTGACATA
Source organism: Annona squamosa (assembly GCA_035584095.1). Taxonomy (NCBI): domain Eukaryota; kingdom Viridiplantae; phylum Streptophyta; class Magnoliopsida; order Magnoliales; family Annonaceae; genus Annona; species Annona squamosa. Next base: position 35,837,623 of record JAXCLR010000073.1, on the reverse strand, counting down.
TTTTAAATAGATTAGGATTAGGATTACGCTCCAACCAGTCTAACTCGATCCGTTAACACCCATACCGACAAGTGAGAGCAATCAGTTGCTGTAAAGGGCTACAAAAGATCCAATTGGCCACGAGGCCCGATAACTTGTGTGATGTTCTTTTCAATTGAGTGCAATTGACGGAATTTCTCTCCGTAAGAGGATTTCTTTCTCAGTGAGAGCTCCAGATGAGGAAGACACCATGTTGCTTGATCTAGATCAGCCTAGATTGTAACAATTGGTATCAGAGCTAAGTTCATAGCCTGACATGCTAACGAGGAAGGCAAGTAGCAATGGCAACAGAGGTCACTAACAGATCCACCATGGTAGATGCCGAGTAGCTTGGAGACAACCTTGAACAATGGCTCCATGTCGTCGAGTTAATGCTACAAGCGGACATAGAATAACTCCCATAACTGCAGTCAAGCATGAGCTTGCTTCTTGTGATGCTAAAGCATAGGGAGACATCATTGGTCACTAGCTCCATGCGATCTTGTCAATCTTGGTTGCCGCAAAAGCAAGATCCTTAAGGTTGGCAAAGTTGGCCGACGCGAACTAGTATGACGGTGACAAACATACTCACCAAGAATACTGTAGAGAAGCTTGGGGATGCCCTAGATCAGTAGCTTGACACCTCAAACTGATGTTGTGAGCAAATGCGATAGCGCTCCAACTACTGCGATTGGGCATGCAACCTCTTCTTGAGAAAAACGAGAGGAGTCTCTAATCGTTTCGATTTTCAAGAAATCCAGTCGCAAATGGTTTCAAATTAATGGTGAAAATCCTTTGTTGTTGTCATGATAAGGGTAGCATTAAGAGAATATAGTAGGGTAGTATATGAAGGAAGCAGGAATGTGTAAGAAAGCATGGGGATGGTCATGGGCTTAGAGTCAGTGGGATTGGATCTTATAAATAAGCCCGTGACAAATGAGAAGGGAGCTCTGGAGTTGGAGAAATATTTCTAGGTCATGTAGATCGGGTAGAAAGTTAGGTTAGAAGATGGAGATTATAATGGATGACTGGACCCTCTAGGATTCGGCATTTCTAACTGACATTTTTAGTGATTGATTTATTAATTGATTACTAATTCTATTGTAATTTGTAATTGTCTTCAATAAAATCCTTGTTCTTCTGCAATTTGATTGGGATTATTAGTTTGGAACGTATTAAAGGTATCAGAGCACAGCAACTGTGAAAGATCCATGGAAAGTCTGCTTAGATGAGAGGCTTCTGCAGCCATGCTCAACAATCAAGGTGGGATCCGAGTTGGGATATAATGGAGAGGAGGTCTTTAGGTTTCAAGCAAGGAAATCTGATTTTGGAGTTTTTCCCTTCTGATTCGTTTGGCCATTCAATACCGACATATAAGGGCTAAGATGCATTTGCATCCTCTCTCTCTTAGAGTTTTAAAGCGGGTGACAGGAGTCAGCGAATTTTGGTGAGTTTTCAAAAAGAATAGAAGTGCAAATCATGTACAAGTGGAACTATTACCACCAAAGATTCGACAAAAGGGATGTCTTGAAGATTATACTCTGGAGTTTAAGAGATTACACAACCAATTTGCAAACCCCTACTATTTTAATAAGATTTGGAAAGGGCGTTCATCAAAGGTTTGCGAAGTAAGTTGTTAGTTAGGGTAATGTTGGCCAAACCCATGACAACATCGCAAGTGATTCAGGAAGCAATGGCATTCCATGAAGGATTTAATGTCAACAAGTGTCACTAACAAGGTACCATCTTATTTTTCTAATTCATCTTCAAATCATATGATGTCTATGAAAACCATGGTCACGGAAGAAGAGTAAGATGTAGTGGAGGCAATAGAATCAGTTGCGTGTTATGCAATTGTCATCATGGCCGAAGAAGAAGAATCGAAAAAAAATAAGACCTTTGCTGCTTTGTTTATCAATCGCAACTTAAACTCTCCTTCAACGACACCTAAGGAGAGAGTTGTTGTTGTGGAGGCTACCCATGCTTCTATAACCTACCCACCATTGATGACGTCATAGTGGGTAAACCGGGTGATGATAAGCCGAATTGTGGGAAGTAGGCAATGCATGTGAAAGATTTGGGAGGGACGACCGTTTACGTGAAGTTTCAAGCTGCAATTTGGAATCTCATTACTAGTAAGATACCTCAGGCTACCACGATCCCAATCTTTGCCACAAGAGTGTTTAACAAAATGGCTAAATAAAATTGTTATGACTAGGGAAGTTAATTGTAATGGTCAACCCGCTAACCCGCCCGTCCAACCGATTTATAAATGAGTTTGGATTGAAATTTTTAAATAAATAGTTCATGATCAACCCATTCAACCATTTAATTATTAGAGTTGAAATTTTACGACCTGTCAAGTTGTTTATATAACTCGTTTACAAGTTATATATATATATGATATTTTTCCCATTCCCACTCCCAAGTTCAATCTCGCTCTTCTTATGCCCTAAATCTTACCCCTCTTTCGAGCGCCCAACCCTCTCCTACCCTATGCCTGCTCAATTTTTCTCTCTACCCAGTTGTAGCCTCCCGTTTTTGTCCCTTCCACTAATTGTCACAATCTACCTCCCATGCTCTCCCTTCCTTTGCCCAAATGTCATTGCCTTTCAACTTTTTTGCCTTCCATTCTCTCCCTTTAGTTTGCCCTAAGGCTATGCCACCCTTGAGATTGGATCCGCTCTCCTTTATTTTCTCTCAACACCTCTGGTATATCATCACTTCCTTCTCTCTCTTTAGCCTGCTTTTTGCCCTAAGATTCTTGTCGCTTACCTCATTTTGTCCGCCTTCTCTCCACCCTTGCCCAATATACTTATTGGCTGCTCCCTTTGCTTTGTTACTCTCAAATCTTAACTTAGCATGCTCGTTTCACCCTCTTTCTCTCATGTGTTTCTTCGCCCTACTCTTGAGTGCGCTCATCGCTACACTACTACTTCTATCCCCTACCAAATCGTCCTTCCTCTCTCTTTTGTGTTCAATGCTGCCTTTCTTGTCCCCTGCCTCTACAATCTTTGTACCTCTCACTTCTTGCCCTAATTGCCCTATTGCTATTCAAAGGTCCAACCTTCTCGATCTCCTCCTTTTAGTAAGTGAGGCTTCTCTCTCTCCCTCTCTCTTTCTCCTTCCCCGGACCTATCTCTCTCCGATTTCTCTCCTAATGTGGCTTCTGCTTTCTGTCTCTTATCATATCTGTCTCTGATTACCGAAGTTTCTGTCACTGTCGCCATTGTTATAGTCCAACAATATTCATGGGTATACTGTTTTACCTTTTTTGCAACTTCACCTTTGAATATTTGATGGCCTTTGTTGATTCTTCACACATTGGTTCAGCTATGAACATTGTGGGTAGTTTCATAATTGTATAATTATGACATGTTGTATAATTGATGCTCTATCTTGACTTGTATTTAATATACAACTGGTAATATATACAACCCATTAACAACAAGCTAACTCATTTATTATATAGATTGTAAATAGGTTAGGGTTAAATTTTTTAAATGGGTTAATAAATAGATTAGGATTGAGATATTTTAAATGGGTTAAGATTGAGATTATGCTTCAACCCATCCAACCTAATCCGTTCACACCCCTAGTTGTAACAGCTGGTGTCATCCGATCTAGCAAGACGTTGTATTGATACGGTGTTAAAGGAGGGCACAACTTATCAAATTGCAATGGGACACATGGTGCCTCATGATTGGCCGCTTGTGCAGTAGGATCCTAATAAAATGATCGTGAATGGATCTGCATCACAAGGGTATGAGATCCAAGTGAACCCACGTTGCGATGGTTAGATATGAGGGTTATGGTGTACATGAGGTACGGGATTAGGTGGATCCATTTGCTATTCCAAGGGTTTCCATCAAGCGATTGCGGAAGGTGGGGTGAGTTCGGTTCGGGCTGTGGATTTCTTTTGGGCTTGGGTGTGGGTTCTTCTTTTGTGCTTTATTTGTACTCTATGCTCTTACTTTCTAAGAATTTTGTATTTTCACCTTGAAGGCAAGGTGAATTTGAGGGATGTGAAATGATAGGGGTAGAATTAGGAGAATATGGGAGAATATAGAAGGGCAGTATATGAAGGAAGCAGGGATGTGTAAGAAAGAGGGCGGGGATGGTCGGTAGGCTCGGAGTTTATAAATAAGCCCATAACAAATAAGAAGGGAGCTATGAAGTTCAAGAAATATTTTTCAATCATGTACATAGGGTAGAGAGTTAGGTTAGAAGATGAATTCAGGTGTGTTTGGTTGGATTCAGGATAAAAGTTGTCGAGTTGATAGAAAATGATATACTATGATATGGATAATGATAAGGTGTAAAGAAAATAAAGTTAAAATAGATAGATTAGTTGTATGGGTAGTTGTGCGGAAACGATTGAAAAGTAGCATTATTTGTATATGAAAGTGTGAAAAATAATTAAAAAATAGGATAGTTATGGAGAGTGGCATGTTTTAGATTAAAATATTTTTGTTAACATTTTTTGTATCCAACCAAACACACCTGAAGATTATAATTCTATTGTAATTCAAGACCATCTTCAATAAAATACTCGTTCTTCTACAATTTGACTAGGATTATTAGTTTGGAACATATTATGTCATCTCTATTTCAAGGGATGGCACTACACTAAAAGGTTGGTTTACAGACCATAGATTGCCACAATGCAGGGTGCAGTTCGAGGTTTAGGCATAAGACCCAAGCGGAGAGTCAATAAGGTAAGGCAATCTAAGTTTGATGGGCCAAGGCGATAATGGGATCTTGATGGTGCTAAAGTGGCAAGGAGAGGAATCAAGAAACCAGAGCTCCAGTCTCTTGTTGGCAAGAAAGGGATAAAAGTGTCAATCGAATATGGCAATGGTAAAAGAAGGATTCGACTCTAATGTGGTGGTACGAAAGCAAAGAATCAGAGGGTCATGGGATGTGATGCTAACATCGAAATCCCTGATCCAAGCAGGAAGGTGCAAAATGGCCCAAGCTAGATTTCGCTAGTTATGGGTTTGAGGTGGAGGAGCTTCTCCAAGAAACCACGATGAAACATCTGGAGGAGCATCCAATCATTTTAGAATTCTTGACCAAGGAAATGTCATTACGGAGAGGACGACCGGTACAACTCTCGCTACAAAAGCCAAAGGGCGGTGACAACACGTGCTACAGTTGAAACGTGGATGAGCGAGTTTTCAACAATAGCTAACACCCATGATTGGCTTATGCACTGTAGAGGAGTGTTGGAGGTGACTTGCTATTCAAGCAAATCATTACACAATTCTCTTCCTATTAGAAATCTTTTGTGTAACCAATACACAATCTTTATCATAAGCAATCTTTTTCATACTAGAAGTCTTTTGTGTAGAGCTTTCTCTTAAGCCTATAAAAGGAGGCTAGCTCTCAAGTTTTGTATCAATTTTTTCAAAGCTCTCTTATATACTCCTTGGTGAAGTTTGGTCTTTCTGAGAGTTTTTTGAGGTGTATTGGGTTCAAAGGTTTTTTCTTTTGAGAGTTCTCCATCTCTTGTAATCGTTTTTTATAGTGGATTTTCTCCTCCTTCACCTGTGGTTTTTCCCTTCATATTGAAGGGTTTTCCACGTAAACAATCTACGCATACTTTATTTCTCTTTCTCTTATTTTTTGCATTACTTTGTTATTTTGTAAGATTATTTCCTAATAAATTGGTATCAAAGCCTGTTATTTTTTCTTGGGCATTAAGATGACTACAACAAACTTCGAGATAAATAAATTTGATCGCAAGATCAGTTTCAGTTTGTGGCAGATCAAGATGAAAGCCATCTTGACTCAGAACGGGTTGCAGAAAGTCATCTTGGGAAAAGACAAGATGATGGCCACTTTGAGTGATAAGCAGAAGGATGAGATGGATATCAATGACCTATCATCAATTCAGTTAAGTCTTTCAAATGAAGTTTTGCAAGAAATAACTAAGGAAACCACAGCAAAGGCCGCATGGGATAAATTGGAAGCTTTATATCTAGCAAAAAGCATCACATATAAGTTTTTGGTAAAACAACGTTTATTCATGCTTCAAATGACAGAAGGTACACCTATTAAATCACATCTTGATGAATTTACTTCTATTATTATTGAGTTGAAAAATATTAGTGTCAAAATTGAAGCCGAAGATCAAGCTTTATTATTATTATGTTCTCTACCCTCCTCTTATAAGCACTGTAGAGAGACAATTCTTTATGGAAAGGACACAATTTCTATTAGTGAAATTAAGATAGCTTTGGTGTCAAGAGAATGAATTGAAAAAGAATTGTATGGTATTTCTAATAATAAGAATCAAGCTGAAGGATTATTTGTTAAAGGGAGATCTAAGCAAAGAAATTTCAACAATAATAAATCTCAGTCCAGATCGAAGTCCAGAAACAATGTTGGTCCTTGTAATTATTGTCGTAAACCAGGGCACATTAAAGCTGATTGTTTCAAGTTAAAAAGGAAATAGCAAAGGGAAAATCAAACAAACCAGAAAAATAATGAAAAACCTTCAAAAGCTAGTGTAGCTACATATAGAGTGATGACAATGTTTTTCTTGTGACCGATGATAGGTCTAAACCCACAGATGAGTGGATTTTGGATTCTGATTGTTCTTATCATGTGTCTCTCTATTAAGATTGGTTTTCCACATATGAGTCTTTTGATGGTGGAGTTGTGTAAATGGGAAATAATGTTGTTTTTAAAATAGTTGGAATAGGAAAAATCAAAATTAGAATGCATGATGGCATTATGAGAACATTAACTAATGTAAGGCATGTTCCTGATCTAAAGAAAAATCTGATCTCTTTGGGCACTCTTGATGCTAAAGGGTGCAAATATTCAGCTGAATGTGGAGTTATGAAAATTTCTAAAGGTGCTCTTATTTTGATGAAAGAAAAGCGGCTTGGTAGTTTGTATATTTTGCAAGGAACCACAGTTACAGGTAGAGTAGTAGTTACTTCATCTAGCCTGTCAGATTCAGACATCACCAGATTATGGCATATGAGACTTGGCCATATGAGTGAGAAGGGCATGTCAGTTCTGAGCAAACGAGGTCTTTTATGTGGCAAGAGTACAAGTAAAGTTGAATTTTGTGAACATTGTATTTTTGGAAAGCAGAAAAAGGTTACTTTTACGTTTGCAGTTCACAGAACTAGGGTACTCTTGATTATATTCATTATGATCTCTGGGGTCCTTCTCGTGTTCCGTCTAAAGGTGGTGCTAGATTTATGTTGACATTTATTGATGCTTTTTCGAGAAAATTATGAGTTTATTTTCTCAAGAATAAAAGTGATGTTTTTCTAATGTTTAAACAGTAGAAGATTTTGATTGAAAAACAAACAGGCAAACAGGTGTCGCAAAGAGAGCTCGTTGCAACACACAGTTGTCAATACACCACATACATCGGAATGGTGTTGCAGAGCGTGTATGAACCGGACAATTACAGAGAAAGCTCGTTGCATGCTCTCTAATGCTGATTTATCAAAGGTTTTTTGGGCAGAGGCAGCTTCTACAGCCTGTTATTTGATAAACCATTCTCCTTCCATGGCTATTGATCTCAAGACTCCAGAGGAGGTATGGTCTGATAATCCTGCTAATTATTCTAATTTGAAAATATTTGGGTGTCCTACTTATGATGGAAAATTGGAACCTAATGCTGAAAAGTGTATTTTTCTGGGTTATGCTTATAGGATAAAAAGATATAGATTTTGGTGTTTGTATCTAAATTTACCAAAATTTATAATTAGCAGAGATGTTACATTTAATGAACTTTCTATGTTTAATTCAGGAAAGGAGTCTCCTATTCCATGTAATACAGGTCAGGATGTTAAAAAGTGGGTGGAAATAGAAATTGAAAATTTACCTCCTCAGCCCAGCTCAATAAAGGTGCTTAGCTCTACTCAAGAAGATGAAGAAACCATAGAAGAAAATATACCACCAGCAGGTCCATCACAAGTAGAACCATATTTCATTGCAAAGGGAAGACAAAAAAGACAAATTAATAAATCAAAAAAATATTCTGATGGAAACATGGTTGCTTATGCACTGACAACTGCAGAGACCATCAATGGTAATGATGATCCTTCATCTTATTCTGATGCTATTTCTTGTTCTAAATTTGCAAATTGGTTGGTTGCTATGAATGAAGAGATGAAATCTCTTTATAAAAACCAGACTTGGGAGTTGGTTAAACCTCCCAAAGACAAGAACTTTATTGGACGCAAGTGGGTCTTCAGAAAAAACGAAGGTATTCCAAGAGTTGAAAATGCAAGATATAAAGCACGGTTAGTAGCTAAATGCTACAATCAGGTACATGGTGTTGATTTTAATGATATTTTCTCACCTATTGTTAAGCAAAATTCTATACGTGTTTTATTATCTTTGGTCGCTAAGCAAAATTTGAAACTAAAGCAACTTGATGTTAAAATAGCCTTCTTAAATGGCCAACTTGATGAGAAAATTTATATGCGTCGGCCTGAAGGATTTGTTATTGATGGTAAAGAGGATCACGTTTGTTTGCTAAAGAAACCATTGTATGGGATCAAACAATCTCCTAGGCAGTGGTATAAACGTTTTCATGCTTTTATGGTTACAAAGTTAGAGAGACAGCTGTGTTTATTTCAAAAAATATTTAGATGAGTCTTTTATTTATTTGCTATTATATGTTGATGATGTGCTTATTGCTGCTAAAGATATGTTTGAGATTAGCAAGTTAAAAGCTCAGTTGAGTACTAAATTTGAAATGAAGGATTTGGGTGCAGCTAAGAAGATTCTTGGAATGGAAATTCACAGAGATAGAACAACAGAAAAATTATGTCTCTCACAACAGAAGTACATTCAAAAGGTTTTGGAACGTTTTGGTATGCTTAATTCGAAACCTGTTGGTATTCCATTTGCTGCTCATTTTAAATTATCTGTAGATGTCACCACAATCAGATAAAGAGATAGAATATATGTCTCATATTCCCTATTCAAGTGCAGTTTGAAGTATTATGTATGCTATGATTTGTACTCATCCAAATATTACAAATGTTGTCAGTATGGTAAGCAGATACATGTCTTGTCCTGGTAAAGAACATTGGAATGCAGTGAAATAGATCTTTCGATCTTGAGAGGTACTTCAGATAGATGTTTGTATTTTGGAAGAACTAATGATGCATTGACAGGTTATGTTGACTCAAATTATGCTGGTGATCTTGATAAGAAAAAGTCACTTTCAGCTTATGTGTTCTCTAATGGTGGTTGTGCTATCAGTTGGAAAGCTATGTTGCAGCATACTGTTGCTTTGTCTACTACAGAAGCAGAGCTTATGGCATTGACTGAAGGTGTGAAAGAAGCTTTATGGTTAAGAGGTTTAATGAGTGAACTCAATCCAAGTTAGAAAAAGATTGTTGTTCACTGTGATAGTCAAAGCGCTACGCATCTCAGTAAAGATCAAATGTATCATAAAAGAACAAAGCACATTGCTGTCTGGTATTACTTTATTTGTGATGCCATTGAACGTGGTTATATTCAAGTCAAGAAAATTACTACTGCAGACAATCCAGCTAATATGTTAACGAAATCACTTCCTATTACCAAGTTCAAGCATTGCTTGAGCTTGGTTGGAGCTTCTAATTCATGAGAAGTAGTTTGTGGTGAAGGTGGAGAATCCATTCTATTTTGAAGTTACTTGAATTCAAGTCAAGGTGGAGATTTGTTGGACATGACTTGCTATTCAAGCAAACTATTACACAATTCTCTTCCTATTAGAAGTCTTTTGCATAACCAATACACAATCTTTATCATACGCAATCTTTTTCATACTAAAAGTCTTTTACGTAGAGCTTTCTCTTAAGCCTATAAAAGGAGGCCGGCTCTTAGGTGTTTTGTATCAATTTTTTTAAAGCTCTCTTATATACTCTTTAGTGACGTTTGGTCTTTCTTAGAGTTTTTTGGAGTGTATTAGATTCAAGGGTTTTTCCTTTTGAGAGTTCTCTATCTCTTGTAATATTGTTTTTGATAGTAGATTTTCTCCTCCTTCGCCTGTGATTTTTCCCTTCATATTAAAGGATTTTCCACGTAAAAAATCTACGCATACTTTATTTCTCTTTCTCTTATTTTCTGCATTACTTTGTTATTTTGTAAGATTATTTCCTAACAAGGAGGAAGACACCATGTTGCTTGGTCCAGCCCCCAGCCTAGATGGTAACACTAGGATTCTTTAAATTTTGCTGTTTTTTTTTTTGTTTTTTTTTTTGACTATGACCTTCCGAGTGAAGGCAGCAAACAAGAATAATTAATTAACTTGCACAAATGCAAAAAGCTAATTAATTAACTTTCTGCTAATAGGCAAAAGGTTAGGAGCATTCAGCAGAATCTTCGTGGGGCCGAATGAAAGTACCGGGAAGCAGGCAATCTGCTAAGCCAAAAGAAGAGAGAATGTGCGTTTTAAATTCTTCGATTTTAGCATTTTAAATTCTCTAGTTTACTTATTAAAATATTAAACTTTAGAAAGTTTAGTTCTTTACATTCTAGACCCTCATACCTTATGTCATTAAAAAACATCATTAAAATCTTATAAAATACCTGAAGTTCTAATACGCAAATTAAAATTTTAACAATATTTTTCAACACCATAAGCACCATGAAGGCAAAAGATTTAAACTAAACTACACGTAATTTAAAATACAAATTATATATTAGACATTTTATAAGATTTTAACGATATTTTTAACATAATGAAAACTGAAGATTTAAAATGCAAATAATCAAACTTCACAATATTTAAAATAATAATAAGCAAGCCTCGAAATTTAAAATATAAGTACACGAAATTAAAAAGCTTAGCACGCAAATTGCACCCAAAAGAAGCCTAAATCATTAAAGAATTACCAGCCTACACCAGAAGGTTTGGATTTTAAGATGCTTTTGATATGATGAGCTAAAAAAAAAAAAAACACAAAGGAAAAAAAAAAATTCATACCGACGCAGCTTGTATTACAATCATTTCCCATGTCATATGTTACTTTCCGTTCATTTTCTACGTCTTTCTACATCTGCCTACCCTACATTCTAATCATTAATCTTATTATATCAAATCACAATTTTTAACTCCTAAAAAATTTTCACATAAAATTTTCTCTAAATTCTAATTACTTCCAAACACACTCTTACCTCATATACCAATTTTCACATTTAAATGTGGAATAATTTGCATATATACCCGCATAATTTGACACTAATTGCAGATATATCATATAATTTCACGAAATACATATTACCCTCATATAGTCTCACCAAAATTGCATATTACCCTCACACCATTACTTGCCGTTAATATCTGACGTTATATTTTAAAAAATAACAAAAATGTCAACATCTATAATTTCACGAATTGCATATTACCCCGCATGGTTTCACCAACATTGCATATTACCTTACAAAACTACGTATACCAATGAGAGCATTTTCGTCATTTTTTAAAAATATAACGTCAAATATTAACGACAAATAATGACATTAGTGTAATATACAATTTTGACAAAACTATATAAGAATGATATACATTTCATGAATCTACGTAAATATATCTACAATGAGTATCAAACTACATAAGTATATATGCAAATCACCCTTAGATGTGTGTGTGTACGAGTTCCAAAAATCACCAGTTATTTAGGATAAAAATTACTTCGGCACTCTATGAAATGATTTTTTAATCGAGAATACATGTGCGTATTCAAAAATTGTAAAATTTAACAATTGAATTAAATACATTTTCATGAGAAAAAAGAATAAAATAATATCTGCGACTGGGCTAAAAGGAGCTATTATAAGCCCTGGCTATCAAAATCCGACAACGGCAAGTAGATTTCCCTTTGAGAGAAGGGTTCTGCGAAAAAACATACGAAATTACTCCAAATTCCACCGAATTTTCTTCGCACGATATCAGCTGACAAACCCCGATCGGCAAAAGTCCGCAGGGAACATTCCATGAATCTTCGCTTCTCATGGTTTGTTACAAAGTACATGCGTTCGAGTAAAGATCGCATGAAAAATGACAATATGAAGAAAAATACCTAAAATGACCATCTCATACGAAATAATTGATTTAACAACGTTAAAGAGGTGAGCACTAGGCACCGATTCGACAGCCAATAGAAGGCATTCCACAAAACATGCTCGATCTTTACACCCCACAAAACATGCTGAAGAAGCAAATATTCTATGACCAATAAAAGCCATTATAGTAAAACAACACAGAACACGCCTAATATTTCAATTCATAAGCGGCGCAAAACACAACTCTTATTGAAAAGTTGGGAGTGCTTCAAGATTTGCACAAAACCAAAATAATTGAGTTCCAAAAGTAGGGGGAAAAGGTTGAGAAAGATGAAAGAGGGGAAGGCAGAAACTGCTTAAGATGTGAGAGATGATGGGGAGTTAAGAAGGATGGAAAAAGCAAAAGTGGAAGAGTCATAAATTTGTTGAAAAAAGATAAAATGGGGAAAAATTAAGGTCAAATTTAGAAGGGTTGAAGAAGTTAGAAGAGTTGGAAGAGTTACAAGAGTAACTAGACTCAGACGCCTGGGAAGAGGCATAAAAAGGAAGTATCAAAAGGCAGTAAGGAAAAGGTAAATAGAAAATAGACTAAACGAGCAGAGGAGGCGGAAGGTGTGAACAAGTAGAAAGCTGAGAAGAATGAAGAGGTACGGTTGTGGATGCAACGGGCAGAAAAGATGAAGATTGAGATGAGCGGGGAAGTAGAGAACTTTCCAAAAGTGAAACCAGAAACAAGTGGATGATGAGTTGTTGGAAGGAAATAAAATGCCATTCGCATAATCAACATTTCAAGTGAGGGTCAGCACCAATGAAGCCTAAATCGCTGCTGTAAAAGCTATACTGCAAATCACAGAACTCCTGGCAGGCTCGAACATGGTCGACCAAACTTACAGTAGTACTTGCATACAGACTGTAGACATTATCGCTTCTTTATAAATGGGTAACTATACTCCAATAGGATGATAATTGGTTGACTTAAAAATGAGTGTGTTCTTTGGAGTGTCTTTACAGTTGCTTCACATGGTTTTACACAGCTACTTGCAGTAGAGTTCTCTCAGAGAGATGTGAATTAAAATGTTGGGTGATGGTATTTTTTATGACAAAACATTGTTTTATCTGGAGAGATACCATCACTACGGTAATATAGGTGCGCTTACTGACCTTTCCCACATGATGACAGCAACTTAAGCTGTGGTGTGAAAGGCTAATTAGCCACCATAAATGACAAGATTGAAGTTTAGACCTGAGACTGAAGCATATTCATCAGAAATACTGACATAGGATTTTTTTTTTTCATTTACCTTAGAATAAGAAGTATACAGGCCCAATAACGAGACCAATAATATGCTTTTGAAAATAACATGACTAGAATTCAACATATTCCTTCCGCATAATGCCCTCTTGCAATTGATTATCATCATATGCTTAGGCAACAAGACAAATCCAACTTCTAAAATGGGCAGTCTCCACATCAATGAAAGCATTACTAACCAACAAATGAGAGCAAATCGCTGCATGGTTAACATCCTCACAATGACCACAAAAAAAAGAGACCAGTTATGCCTGAACCACCATGAAATCCAAAATTCATTTCTTTGTAGCACTCAAAATTCAAGACATCTCGCAGACACAAATGGAAAAACAAAATTAAACTACAGCAGGTGTTCTTTACCTTTAGATGTAAAAACAGCATACATAACTAAAAAGAAGATGCCATAGCCGCCAAAGCTACACATAAATGTCTAATCCTAAAGTAATCCAAAATCTAATAAATTACTTAGTCGAATAGACTGAATCCCATATCGTCATCGCTCTCCTCCTTTGGCTCCTCCTGTAAGTAAACGACAGGTTTCATCATTAATTTCACGACAATACAACAAATCAGGAAAACAAAGAAGTTGGATAGAAAAACGCACCTTCTTTTCCTCCGCTGCAGGGGCAGCGGCGGCAGCACCACCGCCAGCAGCAGGCGCGGCGGCAGCAACGGGAGCACCTCCGCCACCTACCGATCATCGTTGCAAAACAATCAAACCATATAAGCGAATACCGTACCAAGATTTGAAAAAAATAAGAAAAAAGAAAAAAGAGAAACTGACGAACCAGATCCCACGTTGGTGATGAGACTCTCAACGCTCACGGTCTGCAGGAGCTTGGCGAAGAGGCCCGGCCAGTAAGATTCGACTTTAACACCGGCAGCGTTGACGACGGTTGATATCTTCTCGGCCTGTTAAAGAAGCAAAATCAAGAAACCGAAAGATTGCCAACAAAGAAATGTAAGATGAAAACTCTAATCCTAAAGAAGATGATTTTGAGAGAAAAGATGTAGAGGAGGGTTACAGTAATAGGAATCCCATCGTCGTATAGAAGCAGCGAGGCGTAGGTGCAGGCGATTTCGCTGACCGACATTTTCTCTTGTAGACGCAGAGAGAGATGGATCTGGACAGCAGAGAACGGTGAGAAACTTGCAATCAGGAAGAAAAAGAGGGAACGCTGAGAGATTCGCAATCAAGAAGAAAACCAGGGAGAAGGAAAGAGCTTACCCTCTAGAGTTGGGGCAAAGGGTCTCCGCCGGCTACGAATGAGAGGGGTTTTGGGGGCAGGGTGCATGGTTTATATATGGAGAGGGAAGCTAGGGTTTTCAAACGACCCGAGCCAAACCAGGGACGTCGGACCGGCAGATTGGTAACTGATTCGGAGACTGATTAGTACTGATCACTGGATTGCGACTTCCGTCCGGTCGTTTCGTTCAGGGTTGACCCTATTCTTCAAAATTTTTATTTTATTTGGAATTGTTTTAAGTATGCTCCATCCTACTTTTTAATTATATTTTTAGTTTCAAATCGGTTCTTTAAAATAATTTTTATAATATCTTTAAAAATTATAATTTTATTACAAGTGGTACTTAAAAACCTAAAATTAAGATAATAATAATATAATTTTTTAAATATATTTATTAAATTTACTAAATAATTAATAAATCAAACAAGTTTCTATGTATTTAAAAAATATATTTATATCTTTCAATATAAAAAAATATTGTATAAAATTTATATTAAATATATATTAATAATCTAGGTGTTTTCCAAAAAACCACTCATTTTTTTACTTTGAACTTATGCTACCCTATAGGTATCTATGGGTATAATATAAAAACCTGTCATTCCCATTTTAGGATGCCAAACGGTTTAAATCGTGAATGATTTATCCAAGTTGCACCTAACTCGACAATTCAACACAAAACTTAATCCGAAATCTAAATTTCAACCTTATGTATCAAACTTATTTGGGAATATACACATTTGGGTTGAAATTCCGTTTTCATGGCTACCATCAAAAAATGAAAAGTAACATTGTCAATCATCTACAAGGTCCTGCTGTTTGAGCTCTTTTTAGGTAGGAATAATACAAGTGAGAGTTGGCCAGGTCTGCCAGGTGACCTTACCTATTTTTGACATGGTATAGGAATGAGTTAAAAATTTTAATTTGAATTCAAAAATAAGATCAAAATGGGTTGATCATGTCTCCACCTGTCTCGCAGATATTGATTTATTAAAAATTATAAGTTTATATTTAAATCTTGTCATTATTTCTTTCAAAATTTTCATATTTTTTATTATAAATTATATCAACAATAGAAGAATTAATTTATCCAAAAAATAATATAAAAATCAATAAGAGGAATTTGCGCATATATATAACTTTTATATATAATTGTATATTGATTTATTTTAATAAAGTTATACTATATTTTATCATGTTTTGTTATTTTAATAAAATTATAATATATTTTCTTATGTTTTGTTACAGTAATGATGTATTTTTTAATAATTAGTAAAATATTAAATTATATAATATTTAAATTTAGTATAAATGTATTTTTATGTTTAATAAATATATAAATTCCTAAAATTATCTTATTTAACATATATTTTTTACCCAGCCTACTGTTTCAAAATCAGTTCAATACCAACTCAAAGTTTATATCTAGACCTATTAGAAAAAATGATAGTCAAACTGACCTCACCCAATCTCGGTATAAAAAATAAGATCAAATAGAATTTTTAAAAAGTAAGGTCAACATTAAGCGAACCTTCACTTGGTACGACCTCACCCAACAGTATTAGTTCGCTTCCCCGAAATCTTTGACTCAAAGTGTTAGTCGCTCTTCCGGCTTCACCTGAACCAGGTCTTTTTTTTACAACACAATGGCATCCATTGATAGGCACGAGGCAAGGTACCGTGGTTAACTGTACGGATATAACTTGCCTGAATGATTGCCCTTTCTGTAAGTGGATGGATATAACATTTCCCGAACGATTTTCCCTTCTTTCAACAAGAATCTAAGAAAAGAAAAACACTTCCAGGTTAGCTGGAATCACACTTATAATCCTCCTGATGAAAGGGACAAACTGGACAAAAAGGATATAGATCAGTCTTTATGTATCAGCCAAAGCGATCCAAGAATTAGAGGGCATGATCTGCTCACACTAACAACATATACAGCAAAAGAATGTTGCTTATATCAACAACATATACAGAAAAAAAGATTGTCCCTTGCATCAACAACATATACAGCAGATGATTGTCACTGAATATTCACCGTAAAACAAAATTTCTCAACACAAACTTGACATTTGTGTAAACTGTCATCCTACAGAATGCTAGTGCTCCCCATCCACAGCCTGCAATGCTTCACCCTCTGCTGTTGTGGCTTCTTGCCTGTCTTCTTTCAATGCTTCATCCCCTGCTGTTGTGGCTTCTTCTTGCCTGTCATCTTCGAATGCTTCATCCCCTGCTGTTGTGGCTGCTTCTTGCCTGTCTTCTTTCAATGTTTCATCCTCTGCTGTTGTGGCTTCTTGCCTGTCTTCTTTCAATGCTTCATCCTCTGCTGTTGTGGTTTCTTGCCTGTCTTCTTTTAATGCTTCATCCTCTGCTGTTGTGGTTTCTTGCCTGTCTTCTTTTAATGCTTCATCCTCTGCTGTTGTGGTTTTTTCTTGCCTGTCTTCTTTCAATGCTTCATCCTCTGACGTTGTGGCTTCTTCTTGCCTGTCTTCTATCACAGTCGCTAGTGCTTGGTGCTGAACTTCGGCTGTAGTTACTTTTGCTTCATTATGAACTCGACGGTAGAACAACACGTACGCTTCTGAAGACTTGACATCATCTTCACTGATGGGAGTAACAAGACAGTCGTTGAAACAGTACCACCTGTCCTGTTCTAGCAACTTCAATGAATACAGCAGGTTGATCCGTCAGTAAAGTTCCATGCTTTAACACAACAGCTATACTAGATCAAACAAATTTTCAGTGAAGTTCAATTAGCTTGCATTGAGTTTAAGGTTGGATGAGGCACAGCGACAGGCTGAGGCTTAGGCATGAGGCATCAGCGAGGTCAAGGGTAATCAGGCTTGCTTTGACTTCAGGTAGGAATCAACAGAAAGATTATCCAAAAACTTAAGCCCATGCCTGCTTCCAGTATTTACAACCATAAGCTGGGCCTGATCCTCAGTCTGGCCAAATTTCCAGCATCCCTGTTTAATGTTGTTATATGCTATCAGATTTTACCGGAAATAGCATTTGTTAAACCATTATGTTCTTCCATCTCATGCAGGACGAGGACATTAGATGCCCAAGTACCCCCATGGATACCACTTTAATCAGAACACCAGTTGATCAGAAGACTAACATCACTGGGAGTTATCGAGTTCTGATGCATCCAAAGACAGAACCAACCGGATCAGAACTCAGGAACTTGAGTTGCCAAATGATGGTTCTTTTTTTTTTTCTTTTTTTAATGAGAGCCAAATGATGGTTCTTGGTCGCATGATTGATGAGTCTAATAAATTCCATCGACCTGGGAAAATACCGTAAGGCTCTTGACTTGCATTGCTCACCTTTGAATATGCAGTATAGTGACCACCGGTAGAGTATTCATGATGGTTGATCATCGCATAAAGATCATATGTGTAGGAATGAGCATCATCCATGTGCTGTATATAGCTGCACAAATCCAGGTTTGTGAGGGGGAAATTAACAGGTGTGTTATCCTTCTGGTAACCACCAGTATAAGCAAATCTCTTCAAGTGAACAATAAGAACATCCGGCAGCCTCCACAAGTCCAGCTTTTTTGTAGCCTTCCTATGATCCTTGCAGGCAGGACAATACCTGCATTACCAGAACAAGGAATGGCTTGAAAAAGTAACTTAATTGAGCATTTTTTTTCGCAAGCTGACAAGGGTAATCAGAAACTGGCAGAGCATGCATTTGGAGTAGCACATAAAAATCAGAATAAGGACATTTACCACATATCATCTTCTCCTAGAGGTTCTTCCTCTAAGAATTCTTCAAAGCAAGACAACAAGGAGACAGCAACTTTAATTGTTGACGTAACAACAGGAGGCAGGTTCTCAAGATATTTGGTATCATATAAACAAAGTTCTCTGGTGGACCAATTTAAAAACACCTGTATCATCTTGTCTGATCTATTAAGGGGATGGCTTTCATCAGATTTCTCATTGGCAACTAGTGGAAGTTGCAAGGACTTTCCTTCGTGGATTTGTTCTAGTTCCATTTTAAACATTGTCTGACCATTGCCATCAGAGAGTGGATCAGAATCTTCAATTAATCTCTCAACATCATCTCCTGAGTGCAAGTTCTTTTCCTGAATGGTATCAACGTTACATGAGGAATGGAGTTCTCTTCGCAATAATGGAGACAGCATGGCACCCACTGCAGCTTGCAAACCATATTCAGTCTCCACGTCCTCTGGCAAACAGGTTACAAGAGGCGCTCTTGGAGCAAGTTTGTAATCTCGATTGGCACTGCCACAGCTGATAGAAACAAGGAAAGGTAAAGTAAACATATTATAACTAATTGCAAATAGGTAGCATTGCAAAACCAGGCAAAGGGTGGAGTGGGTTTGGGGAGTGAGTCCATGCAAAGCAATTAAATCACCTGCACTTGACATTTTTCATGTTAATGATGTAGCAGGAAACAGTAAAATGTAAATAGAACATCTACAAATCAAAAACTGGAGTTCTCATATACTGGTGGGAGCATTTTTGGTGGGACTGGAGTTCTCATATACTGGTTGTCCAATTTTTCCATCTTTGGAAATCTTACCAAATGCAGTTACGATAGTTTCACAACCCCGGGACAGAAGGTTCTTGATATTTTCCATATTAACAAATTCCGAAGGATGAATAATAAATGCAAAAATCAACTAGTGCTGAGTCCTGACCAGTAAAAGGTTTGTTGAATTCTCATGTAACTAGTTGAAGTGTGTGTTGTAGGACCATGTTCCTTCCAATTTTGGTTCATTTGCTACATTTCCAGAAGCATAAAGAATCATAAAAAAAGTTCTTCCAATTTCCAAGTAATTCCAGTCACACATTTTATGCCTGTTGAGAAGACCAGACTCATTTTTGCCAAAGCATGTAAGAATTTGTTTTGTCTGATGAGGATTTGGATATTACCCAATTATAACCCAATGGCAGATGGAATGGACATGCTACCTTCCAAAATGGAAAAGTTTCTGCCAAATCTCTTCCAAGGAAACTTCCCTCGAAAAGAAGCTACAGACTAACCTAGGACGTTTCAAGGTGGTCAGTTTAAAATATGAACAATGGCATACAGAAATAAGAAAAACTTGCAAAAAACTCTATCCATTATTCGTGTATTCAATCCCTTTTGGACACCACCCTATGCCCAACTCCTGTCCCCAAAATAAAATGACTCACTTTAAAAGATCTTTTTAGGAAAATAGGCTCTGATTGGATATATTCAAAAATAATTTCTCAAACTCCAACATCGGCCTCTTAATTTTCTGTTTAGATGACTTTGGTGTTTAAATTAGAAATGAAGCAACTTGAGACAATCTAAATTTGAAACCAGTAGATGATAAAGTCAGCAAAAGCAATCTAAGGGGGTTTGGTCATGCTAAAAGGAGGCTTGAAATGGCACCAATCATGAGAGTTTAATTTATTCAAATAAAAGGTGATAAAGAGAATGCCAGGAAGACCTAAAAAAACATAGATGGAAATAATTAAATAAGATATGAAAATATTAAAGAGTGCTGAAAACTTAATTACTGATAATCAAGAATGGCACAATAGAATTCATGCCTTTAACACCACTTAAGTGGGAAATGGCTAATGATAATGATGATGACTTCTTGGAGTTTGGAAAGCACATGTTTTCCCAACAGGGCCCTAAAGTTAGTGTATAGAAAATTTCTTTGCATCACCAACAAGGATTTTTACATCAGAAAGTCAGTATTACTGACGAGTTTGGAACCTTCGAAAAAGATAATGAGTTTGGAGAACTAGTTGCATTCAATGTGTAAATGTAGTCAATTTTATCTGGACGCATCTGGCAGGCCCCTTTACAATTATGGACACACCGGTGTAAAAAAATTAAATCATCAGAAATTCTAGCCATCCAAACAGAAACCTAAGGGTATGTCACAGAAAAGGATCATAGAGTTGCTGGGGGACCCACTGACCATCTTTCATCTCGGTGCAATATCACCAGTCTCTTCAATTTATTTTGTTGTAGAGGAAGGCTGTAAGCTACGAGTTTATCATTGTCCATAATTGAAGATATGGGTATAGAAGGATCTTCGAGGTATTGACGTATCTCACTCTCATTATCCGAAACCTGGCAAGGCAAAAATTTCAATTTATTGAACCATGTAACTGGATCATGCTTCAAGTGAAATAACTTCAGAATAAAATCAAATTTTACCTTAGCAAGCAACATAGTTTCATCAGTCTTCAAGAAACATTTAGAACCGAGGGCCTGAGTAAGATCTTTTACAAAACCATGTTTTGGAATAGTTAAAGTGTAAGCCCTAGGCAATTCTCGTCCGTCACCATGAAATACAGTAACAGTCATCATCCTCTGGGCTTTTGAAGGTGCTAATGGCAATGACAAGTGCATAAAGGGATCGAAAGTTTCTGAAACATTGCTGCATTCTGTACATTGCAGTGTTGACTTGTATTGACCCTGAGGAAATTGTTAGCCAGTTCATCTTGTCAGAAACGCAAAAATCCTCTTGACTCATCCAACAAGAGTGCCGTTCCTTAAGAAAAATATTAGGCCACATATAGCAAATGTTGAAGTTGACAAATTCAACTGAGGCTTGAGTAAAAGTGAAATTGGCCATTATAAAACAGAATAATAATACTGATAGATCTTTAAATTTGATTAGGTATCAAACAGCGCAAGAATCAATATAAATAAGCAGGCCAAAAAGAAACACAAACAGTGTTTGCATCTGGAACTTTCACTTGATAACATTAAAAGTCAACTCAGGTTTCTGTCTGGAATTATCCACTTGTATAGATTGTAGAGTTAACTTATGAAAATGCTCAATCTCATGGAGCAAAAGTGGGTACACAAACTAAAGGAATGATAATGACTCATACAGGATCGTATAATCCAACTTCAACAAATTGCATTCAAGAAAGCGGTTTATTCTCTTACACTTCTAGATGCAGGAACAAATAGTTGTTTATGGATCACATGTGGTTAGAACTTAGAAGATGGCTGCTGAAATGAAGGTAAACAAAGAATCCCATGAAAGTTACTTTTCATCAGATTCTTCAATTAAAGACTTAAGAAAATTTTGTAGTGAAAAAAATTCTACAACAGCTGTCACTGGCTGCAGTGAGGCACCAACTAACTAGTATCATATAGAAACATCTTAGTTTTGTGTAGGCAGTACAATTTGTGCAAGATATATGGTATATCAAAAAATATGATATTTATTTATTTATTTTGTTTATTTCTCCTGGAAAAAGAAAAAGAGAGAGGTTGAGCACTCACTTGGAAAATATCCACAATTGAAGAATCATTTAGAGCCTTGTGATTCTGCCAAAACTTAACTGCGGCTTCCTCATTAGGACAGCCAGATAAATCGTGAATCTTCGTAACTGGCTTTTCTGTGACACGATTCAAATCCTCATGAAGCCCGTCCAGTAAAAATGCTAGAAGTTCCTACAAACACCAAAATGATACCATGTAAATGAATTTCATGCACAAAATTCTCCCTCTCATCATCTAATACAACCGGTTGTGAGGAAGTTTTCCATGCAACTAGTTGATTTTTCATTTAAAATTGTTTGTTGAAAATCTGTACCATATATAATATTTTTTATTAGATATATACTGAGCAATGATTAAAAACAACCGAGTTGTCCAACTGGTTGCTTTTTTATTTTTATTAGTTTAAATATCTAAACTGAATTGTTAGATATATGGTTTTACTTTTTTCATCCTACCTTTTGGAGTGGACTCTCATAAGGCCATGAATAGTTGGCAGTTTTGCTCTCCTTTTACCTCCCTTCCTACTTCCTGGTTGTGCCTTACCTTTTATGCCTAACTAGAAAAGGTATTGAGCATCTCTAATCAACTTTACTGTTCTTATAGTAAATCCTAATACCTATATCTTCATCATTATTCTCATCCTTAGAAAGCAAACCTTGTATTTCCACCAAATGGTCTTTAAGGTTGCAAATTAGCATGTTATTTCACCTTCTTCCGTTTCCTCTATTTTTGTCATCAATATTATCTATTTTGATTATCTTTATGTGGCTGTTATAATTTTACTTCCTTTAACTATGTAGAATAGAAAGCTTGAAGATATAAAAGAAAGAGGAAGGATCCTCTTAAGGGGATATGAAGGGACGAAAGGGAAGAAATCAAGATAAAATTTAATAAAGATAAGATCAAATTAGGGAGCAAGAATAAGCACCAAGAAGAATCTAAATCTAATTCAATTTGATGTGACATTCAGGAAGAGAGAGAAAGAGATTCAATTGATGTCTATAAAACTCTAAAACAATACATGTAATTATAAGAAAAATAAACCTAACACAATTCCTACTCAATCCCTTATGCAACCCCAATCCAAATTTTGGAGGGATGGCTAACGACTCATTACTCAAGTAAACCTAATTCTGCTATGATAAGGAATAAACTAAACTCTAAATAATTAACAATTACATCAAAACAAACCCCAAAATTGAGAACCCTATTTTAAAACAAGCCTAATATTGAGACGTGTTCTGCATCATTACCTTTCATTCCCTTTTTATGTTCGTCATAAACCAAATTAAACACGACCTAAATGGAAAAAGAAAAAGAAGAACGTCTAAAAAGAAAATGACCCTCAGGCTTTCTCCAAAATTAAACATACAACGAGACCCTCATAATAACTAATAGAAGTTTTTTTTTTTTTTTTGAGAGAGAGAAACTAATAAAAGTTATTCGTCAGAGTTATCACCTCTACCCAGCCCCTGATTAGTAAATAACATTGAGTTTATTGTCTAGTAGAATGAACATAATGAGACATAGTGTTACAGAGAACAAATTTCATGAGTTCCAGAAAAGAAAAATAAGAGTAGAAGATTCTGAGAAGATTATTTCTATGTATTTTACTGGTAAGGAACTCTTGTTAAGCTAAATTAACAGAGAGATATTTCTCACTCATGGGACTTTGCAAAATAGAACTTATGATTTTGTCTAGTGACAAATTAGGCCCATGATTTAAGTGTTTACAAAACAAATATCTGAGCTCTAGAATGCAAATAAATTCCAACATCTGCATGTATGGATAATTTTTAGATATAGAATAATACTGAATATGATTTTGTGTCCTCCAAAACATTATAAACTGAATTTCACCCATTTCATATCAAAATCTGTCCCACAAACATTGACTTCAGGGTTTATTTCGCAGTATTTTTAAATTCTGAGCGTCTATTAGGCAATGTCCAAATCAAAGATTTAATTTGCAATTAAGTTATGGGGTCTATTTTACAAAAACCCAGCTCATTGATTCAATCATTACAGCTCAAATATTCATTTTCTAACCTATTAAAGAACAATGCAAATGGTGCAGTGGTTTCTCCCTTTTGTTTTTCGCCCTCATCTTTCCTTTATTTTATTAGCTTTTTACTTCTATATTGACATTAAGGAAGAAAATAGTGAAGTAAAACAAATCAGGCAGGAAAACATCACGAATATATAAACACAAGTAAGACAATTTTCCATGGTAATACGAACTTGAGAATCATGCTGGTTGGTTCCAAAGAATTGAGGAGCAAAGCGAACTAGAATTTTTCTAAACTCATCTGGTTTAACCTCACTTGTCACTGGGGACCACAATTTCCTCACTAAATCTCCAAATGCTACAGCAACTTCACCCTGCAACAATGCAGCAAAAATTATAAACCATTTCTGGCAGAATCTGAGATTAGCCTACGTAAGAAGTCACATGCAAAGATAATGAGCATGAAACGAAGATGGGGAGAAAATGTATAAATGAAAATTATGGTGATATCCTACTTGTGATCCCAAAGGGTTTTCCCAATTAATCTCATTAGTGTAATCCTTCAGAAAATAATTGGCAAGTGGAGGTGTATGCGCTAAACACTGGATGGCACTGTTCATGAAGCACGTATTGCCCAGGTTAGCCAATCCAACCAATCCCATGACGTCTCGATTTACATTAGCCGTTGATATCTCCTCTAAATCTTCTTTGATCAATCTGTATGAGCTTCGAACTTCTCCAGACAGCAAATCATGACCACTTGGACTTTCAATAACCACTGAAGATGAACGAGAAGATTCTGACCGCATCGCGGCCATTGATTCCGCAAAAGAATCAGATGGCCAAGCACCATAAGCATTGACCTCCAAGAAAATCTGTACAAATAGATGAAACTAATGGAGTTAACACAGGTACTCAGTTAATCAAATAACCAACAACATCATCAATGCAGAGATAGTGACTACTGGTGGAAAAACCACTCATGAAGAATCAATTCTCAGGCACCTAAAGATTTCGAAATTCAATGGATTCAATTTAACAACAGTTAGTTGGAGTGTATAAAATCATTTCAGACTAATGAACAAGAGATGCCCTTGAAATGATCATTTTGCATATCTGGATCAGTATCAAGGGGCTAGAGAGCGAGAAGGTCGTTGCTCATGGAATTAAGGTGTTCTACATGAGGTGGATACCACCCGGAATGACCATTTTGAGTATCTGGATTAATAATCATTCAACCAACTGGAGAAACTAAGAAGGTTGTCGCTCCTAAGATTAAATCAGCATCAATGGAAAGCACCATGGAAAGGTCACTTTTTCAGTATTTTAATGGTTTTTGAAAGTAAAACCAAGACTCGATCTTAACAAAAAAAAAAAAAAAAAAAAACTGGAGCACCAGCACCAGAAAAGCTGAGAAGCAACCCACCACCACCACCACACACTTTGTCTTGAATGTTTTAAATAACTACAACCAACCTAGACTTCTGGGGACCTAGAGGCTTCACATAACCGATATTGAAAACAAGTGATTAGTCCATAGTCGGGAGGAAAGCAAAGGAAGTTAGCATGAAAAGGGAATGTATGGATAATTTAACAATAAAATGAATAAAGTTAAAATAGGCTAGAAAATACAGGTGATAATGAAAAATTAAGTGAGTAACATCAAATCATTCATTCATATATGAATCTTAAATGGAAATGAATCCCAAAGAATCTGATTCTGTGGCAATGATCATCTCATAAGTTTTCAGCTCAAAGGTGGAAGATGCAAGCAGAGCATGTGAGGAGTGTGTTGAGAAGTGCAAGTGATAGGCAAAGTGAGAGAAGTATGAGCTAAGTATCAACCGTGAATGGTTCTAGAGTTTACTTAATGAGTATTTGTTAGCATTTGTATGACAGTGTTAAGTGAGGAAGTTTCTTAAGCGTAGTTCTATCAATTTACGTGATATTTCTGCTGTAATTTCTGCAAGCTCTGTAAGTCAATTGATTTGTATATTTTATCATTAAAAAAAAAAAGTGATTTGTATTTAAGTTATCCCATGAAATCTCCAACAGTTACCCTCTCCAGTATAGCAGAGGAAAGTCAACATTGGATAGCTCTAGGCCAACTCTGCTTAATGAGATGGAATCAACAAACAGTCAAGCAACATGCGTTAATAGGTGGTATAGCTGTAAGATGGATTTGAGAATGAATATATCTAAGGCAATCCAACATTATGAATTATGTTACATGTCAAATATAAAAGAACTAAAGTTTAATGTGTTATTTGTTTAATGCACTCTCTAAGTGGTAGCAGCCAGGTTTCGAACTGAAACAGCAGCAACCTGTGAAGATGAGAGGAGGCTGAAATCTGTTAGTGTATAGTGGACAAAGTAGGAGCCATTAGGATGTTGAAAAGGTTACAAAGACTATATCAGGAGAGTGCATAATATATTCCATTAATTTCGCTTGGTCTTACATGTTGATGTGTTACATTCATGCTGCAAGGTAGAGGGAGATGAATACAGTTGCAAGAAGGATATTTGGGATTAGAGTAGCAGTCTAATGGATAATAGTTACATTTTAATCAACTTGGAGATTCCTGTTATTTGGCCATTGGCTATGCAGGTCTAAAAACTGAGGACCAAGACTAGGCAAATGACAGCAAATGCATTCAGCTAGCACTGATTAGGACTATCAAGTCAATTAAAGTTCAATGAAGCAAGACAGGAAAAAGAAAGTTCCAGAAGGGTGTGGACTACTGTGGATACTGGCTGTATACAAAATTAGGAATAGTATTCTACTTCAACAAGAGAGTTGTCAGTGCCCATTTCATTGTGCCAAATTTCATCCATTAATTCGACAACCAAAGAAGAAATTGTTTCTAGCGTGCACATTCGAGAATATGGTCAAAGACCATGTGTAGTTATAAGATGCATAACATTCAGAATACTCACATCTTGATCAAACAACTGAGCTTCCTCTAACAATTGATTAGATTTCTTCAATGGCTCAAGCTTCTTATTACTGAAAGCCCAGATGCGTATCTGCAGGTTAAACATAAAAACCTTTGAACTTTTCGTTTGACTAAATTCAGGAGAAAGAATCTACTACTCAAATCCAATTAAACATACCTTATCCTCCTCGAGGTCAAACACATTGCATGCCATGTTGTACAGCTCATATACAGAAGCCTGACAGAAAAAAGAAAGTATGCCACTATCAACAAGCATTTCCTTTATCAGGAAAAAAAAAAAAATCATTGCCAACATTTACAACGGCATGCACAGACAATGGTAGACTCGATGAAATGTAAAAATAATATTTATAATTAGCAGCAAAGGAATTTTTTCTTGGACACTTACACCTATCCAGAAAGAAAAAAAGACCTGCTGAAAGATAATGTCAGAACCAAAGATTATTAGTTGAAACTTATTGAGCTAAGTCTCAAAACCAGGCTTGTGGATAGTAATGATAGTGATACAAAAATTGCTCCTCCGGAATTTATAATTTTGGAAACCTGTTACTTCATTCTTACACATTATAAGAAAAGAAAAAAGTTATTTCCACCACAGTATCATAAAAAAATTGGACAAATGACTTTGAGAAACATAACATTCCCATTGTTTGAATATATCCCATTCCTTGAGCAGAGGAATTATATTCATTGTTGTGACTTTACTCTCACTAATCATGTGGGCAACCTTTGAAGATAACAATGAGATTCGCAGTTACAATCTTAGTTGAATTTGCTAGTAGTAGCCAAATTTGGATGGGATATTATGATAAAAACATAAATCACTGGGCGCAAAAATTGTTGCAGGACAGAGCATTTGATAAATC
Organism: Annona squamosa; assembly: GCA_035584095.1. Classification (NCBI taxonomy): domain Eukaryota; kingdom Viridiplantae; phylum Streptophyta; class Magnoliopsida; order Magnoliales; family Annonaceae; genus Annona; species Annona squamosa. The sequence continues at coordinate 35,809,913 of JAXCLR010000073.1, read as the reverse complement.
ATATAGTCTGTTCTGGATTTCTGTTGTTTCTATGAAGCATATAAGTCGACTAAGTAGCTTGATGTGTGTTTTATAATTCCACTATTTCTCCTTCTTCCCCTTATGAAGTTGATGAGCAAATAATCATTTTGAAGTGCAAAGAACCAACAATGTAGTGGCTTACAGATTAACATCAAGCAATGATGGGTTTCATTTATAGCTCCAATATTAGTGAATTAGAGGAAAGATCAAGACATGAATGCCCTCTTTTTGTTTTCTGTACTGATTTAAATCAAGCAATGATGGGTTTGATTTGTAGCACAGTATTATTGAATCAAAGAAAGATTTAGATAAAATGCTTTTTCCCTTTTTTGTTTCTCTCATCTGTACTTTTATCTTTTCCCAGAATTAATAGCGTTACCAAATCCCATGTCCGGTAGGCAGCGTTTGTAATTAGCAGCAACCAACACCAGGTTCCAATGTCTAATTATTTAGCTTCTTGATAGTGTTGAGGATGTTCACATTCAAAATCAGGTAAAATTTTTGGGCATTTTTCAAATATACCCATTATGTTTAGCCCTAATCTCAAACATACCCACTACATTTGCATTTAATTCCAAAAATGTTCATTCCATAAAAAACCATCAATTAATTTTTTATAAATACCAAAAATATCTCTATTATAAAATAATAAATGATGAAATGAAATGGAAAGAAAATAAAATTAGGGTTCTCTAAATTTAGAACTCATGTACAATTAGGGCATCAATGAGTTATGACATTCAATTTTTTAAATTTCGTCCTAAATTTGAAGTCTTATTAGTAACTTCACATATTCACTAATGACATAGGAGTTTTTAGACTGTATTCACTAACTTACGAAATGGGCGTTTTTGAGATTAAATGCAAAAGCAGCAGATATATTTGGGATTTTTAAAACATTATGGATATATTTGAAATTAGGGTCAACTATAGTGGATATTTTTGGAAAAAGCCCAAAATTTTTCTCAAAGGATCAACATTTACAATATGTATTCCAACACTAACACCTAGAAAATCTCTAAGCTTCCTTTGAAATGTGATAGCCCAAAGTTCTACATGGAGTTGATTTGGAGCAATTGCCACTCCGGAATTTCAAAAATTATATAACAAACCCTTCAATTTTTCAAAAAAATTTTGAAAGACACTTTATCTTGACACAATTGCCTCCTTGAAAAAACAGCATGACATCTTCATGTGAAATTCTCCCCAACAACCACCCCCTTCTCCTGATCCTAGGTCCACTTCTAATAAACAACCATGCCTATGTGGCATGCACAACCTAAGGTTAAAGTAATCACCCGTTGCACATGGCTCTTCATTGATGTGTGTCAATTAACCTGGACCCACCTTTGAGGTTGATTGTCCATCATTCAGTGTATATACCAAATCCTTGTTCTCCATTATAGGATTTGCTTTGAATGCAAGCTAGATTATTGTCTTTCCTTGATCCCAGTTGTATAGTTTATGAGGCTTTGCTCCATTAAAATTGCTCATAATGAACACAAAAAAGTTTTTCATGGTAAACTAAAAAGCATAGACACGATATGATATTGCTTTTTCACTGAACAAAACCAGAAAAGCACCTCCATCAATTACCAAATTAACCTAATTATCCACCATCAGAAGCCATGCAACAATATGATGGGACAATTGGCAGAAGAAAATAGGCATAATTCATTCTGGCTATAAGCACATCTTATGGGCTTTTTTAAAATCTACATTGCAATACATGGGGAGGTTAACATTAGCATTCGGCAGCTAGCTAATTGTCAGCAAATCTGCTAGACCGACAAAATATTTGTCAAATTTCCACATATGGAATGAACTGGCAATCAGGCTGCTTCAATTTTGAAAATGCACTCCCCAGATATTGTGGAAAAATAAATTTTAATATTTTGAAATAAAAGGAAAGAACGCGTATAAAACAGAAACTAATTGGAAGAACCTTTTTTCTGATATTGATAGTCTCTGTTCTGTCATCATAGCAAAGACGCAGCTGGAAGTGATCCTTTGTGCTGGAGGAATTATTACAATTCAAAGAAATAAATTATACATGTGAAACAAGGTTATCTTTGTTTATTCACAGAACATAACAAGAGGAAATAATATACACTAACAATAACCAATGTCATATATGTCATCTTTCCAGCCCATTGTTTTAGAAATCATCTAGCCTACATGTAAATTCACAGGAAAATATGGAGCAAGAAACCACGCATGGTAAATGTGGACGACTTCCATGCATTAAAAACACTTTTTATTTGACATGGACATCACAAGAAATGCATTCGACGGTTCAAAGGCAATTACAATTATTTAGTTGCATAAAATTACACATCGTAACTTGATGGCACACAAAAGAGGATGAACACAGGGGGGCTTTATCGTAGAAATTAGCTAGAGAAGATTTCAAATATAAAAAAAATCCGCTCATGGTCTAGCCTCAAACTACATTTAAAAGACTTAGTTACAAGCCAAGCAGATAGATGATAAATGCTAATGAATCTTTGAGCTGATGGATATTTTGCAATAAAACCCAAAGCCAAATGGTAAACCACAAATTGCATCATCAACCTTGACAAGAATCCTAAAAAGAAATCCTCTCATAAGCAATTGCAGCTACCATTAATTGATCTTTATCCAGAACTTTTCAGGCATAAGAATATAGTACAGTTCAATCAAAAAAAAAAAAAAAAAGAATATAGTGCAGTCATCCTTCAAGGTTTTCATGAAGCAAAGATGCTCTGCTTTCGCTTTCTATTCCGTTTGTATTTTCTTTTAGCAGACTTCTAAAATTTCATATTGGCGTTTAGTGAGCGGCTTCAGCCATACTACATGCGCACTATCTTGACAATGAAGCCAGGTAACCCAACCACATTCCATTTATATTTTCCTCATACACAATTGGAGATACGTGATAGTGAAACTATCACCAAGTCTAGACCACCTCTGATAGGGAGATTGCCAAAAGTTAATCTCTGTTTTTAACATTTACCTTATTTACATCAACTATCCAAACGATAACCGCGAGTGTGACTGTCAAGTCTTATGGAATGATAGCGGAACGGAAGAAGGATTACAGACAAATGGTGACAGGGAGCAGTAATGTCAGTTGGCATGAGTGGTCAGGAAGACTTTTTATCAAACAGATGGGACTTAAACATTATGGCATTCCTGTAACTCAAGTCTTCCTGCCTCAAAAGGCCCTGAATCGTTCTTGATTCCTTTTCTTGGATGCTAAAAGCGCCGACTACGGAGCAGTAAACCAATGCCCGCGTAGGAAAAAGAACCAGCGGAGATCATCAACTGCGGCTCAAGAAGAAGAATCGAAATGGACATGCTGACGAAAATACGGTAGACGATTCCCGCTTTCAATAATACAAAGAAAAGATCGCTACATTCTTGCATCAATCTAAAGAAAACCATTCAAGAAGATGAACCGAAATCCAAATACCGCTACAATGCAAAATTTCGGTGCATTTGCAGAAAGCGGCAGCGATCGTGGAAGCCATAGAAGCAGCTGTTACTTACTCGGCAGGTATCTTGCAAGAAGGATCTTCATCTTCATCTTCATCTGGGCTGTCAGAGTTTGATACCTCGCCGGCATCCCAGAAGAACTCCCAAAAATCGGCGGCGATTCTTTCGCCATCCACCATTTTTTCTTTCTTTCAGGAAAGGATGGAGTACAGAGGGGGGGAGGACAAGAGGGAGGGAAGAAGCGGGAGGTTGGAGAAGAAAAAGCGCGGAGCGAGAGAGGAGTATGACGACTCCACGTCTTTTGTTTTCCATTCTAGCGCGAAAACAGCTTTATAACATTGATCCGCGCGCGCATGGGTATGGCGTCCACATTCTCTCTCGCCGTATGGCAGGTTAGAAATAATAACAGAAAAATTTTTAAGTCTTATTTTCTCTCGATATTACTTTTGTGGATTCCTCGGAAAACCATGAATTTTATCTTCAATTTTATTTATATTCATAAAATTTTAAAATTTTCAAATATACTAATATATTTTGTCTAAAATTTCGCTTATACTTGTGCCGTTATAGAGTAATTAAAGACATAGTTAGCTCATTACCAAATAAAAATATTTTTTAAAATTATATTCAAATGAATTTTTAATAATCTTATAAATATAAAATTATATATTATTTAAATATGAATTTTTAACTTTTAACAAATCAAACTCAAATTATATTAAGACTTAAACATATTGGCCATCTCCATGAGGACTAATGGCTCATTTGACAGAATTCTAACAATGTTAGCGAGAATTTTATGCAAAGCATATTGGTGCTCTGATTTTTTTAAAATTAATAGTGTATGTGAAATTTGGTATGAAATCCATGAGAATACATGTAATTTACCTTTTTTGCTTTGTTTTAAAAGAAGTAAAGAATGTCTATTATTTTGGGGGCGCTTGGCATTGCGAAAAACCCAGGTGACATGTTTTCACACCCTAAAACATGTTTTCACACCCTAAAACATGTCGCATCATCGCCGCTGCCCGCAAATTCGTCCGAACAAATGCATGCATCCTTATCTCGTTAATGCATGCGGCGGCGAAAACATTCATGCGGTTTTGTCGTGTAGTACTGAGGCAACTCGCAGCAGCCGAAACTCATTACCGTAAAGTCCAAAAATAAATCCACCGGAATCAGGTACGGGGTTTCCCATAGACACACTCATCTCCCGATGAATATCTATGCATAACAGAAGACAGGTTTTACAATATTTATTATTGTTAATAATTATAATATTTTTAATTTTTAATAATTATAATTGTTTCATAAATTTCAAGAGTTAAAGGAGATGATAATAAATATTGAAAA
>JAXCLR010000073.1:35771776-35785078 GCA_035584095.1 Annona squamosa | reverse complement strand
AGTAAAATTCTTACTAGCATGTTCGTAAGTTACCTCATAAATAGAGAAAAGTTATAATGGAACAATAAAATAAAATACTTGGTCCTCACACCCCCCCCTTCTTTAATTTTTTATTTTATTTTCTCATTTTCATGTCGATGTAAACGACTTCGGGTTAATGGATTTCTGTCATATCCATTTTAATCCAAAGACTGGGATCCTAAATTTGCAAGACCGGTACCTTTATTCATTGAAAACAAGGATTGATCTCCATTTTAAGATCAGTGGCGACTCAATTTTCTTTATTTTTGTGTAAATACTAGCATGTTTACTTGAGTTAACGCTCCGGTAAGGCGGGCTCACGTGGGTCCACAAATTTAATCATAGTACGTTGTGTTATGCTGCCAAATTTATAACTTGATCCATGTATAAAAAGTCTCGTCTTAGCCGTTATGTCGCCGAATCCACAGGAGGACACTCACATGCCAAGCTATCTAAAGATTGTCTATCATAACACTTTTTGCTCCATGGGAATGCAGTAAAACTGATCCCGCGCTATTGTCCCGGAGGCATTGAAGAGCCGGGTTGAACCCATCCGACACAATCTAGATTTCATAAGGCGAGGAAAAAAATAATCCGAGCTCATCGTAGCGCTCGCAACGGGTGCTACACTCTCTATTTTTTTCTCTTCCTATTCTCACTCCCACCTCCCACTTGTGTGCATGTCCTTTGTATTATTCCCACCCTACTCCTGAATCCCTCTATGTATGTGCCATTGCCCCTAAATCACCGCAACCCTTCTCCATGCCCCCTAAGGCCGGAGCTCTTCTCACAACTTTTCAATCTGTGCTATTGACAGTCCCCTATGACAAGCCTAAACAACCCTTGCTAAGCTCTCTCATTGCTGCCTTCTTCTTTGATGTGGGTCTCTCTCTCATGCCCTCCTTCCCTCTCTCTGAGCTCCTCCTAGCGCCTCCTGTCCTCCTTGGCCCCACCCATTTTTGCCATATTATGGACCTTTTTCTTCGCACTTCATTCTCCTTCCTCCATTGAAGCAGCTGTCGTCTACACCTATGAGCTGAAAAACCTATTCTCTCTCTTAGCCACAGCTAGCCATGTCTTCCGTTTCTTCGTCTCCTATCATAGCTTCATCTCCCCCTCTTGTGCTAGTTGCCGAGCTGCAATCTATGCAGTTACGCCCTCCTTCTACCTCTTTCTTCCCCTTGTAATTCATCCTTCGCCCAAGCTTCTCTCATTTTTTTTTGTATCCTCATCTCATCATATCCTCCCATCTTGTCTCTCATCTTGCTATCAATTCCTCCCTCTCCATTAGCTCTCTCCATCCAACGGATTGATTTAACTTCAATCTGCCTTGATCTTTTCCTTCTAGGTAGTTGGTAAGTTATGACCTCTCTTCATTCTTTCTATCCACCTTCTAATTTATCTCATAATAAAACTCCTACTCACTTTTTATCTCCTAAGATTTATCTTTAGCCACGGAAGCCCTCTCCATCAGTGCTGCTGTCATCCCACTATCACCAAATAGGTATATTTGTATTTTGCTTATTACTAGAGCTTCATAGCCTGAGATGTGAGTTTGATTAATAATTTAAAGCTAATGCTTATAGTAACTTCATTTTAGTCTTGTTACATATCTACATCTTGGCATATATAAGTACACAACTCGTTAACAACATGTCGACCCGTTTATTAAATAGGTTATAAATGAGTTAAGGTTTAAGTTTTTTTAAATTGGTTAATAAACGAATTAGGATTAGCTACTAAATCGTCCAACCCGATCCGCTATCACCTTTAGTCCCAATCGAATAATCATGTCATGTCCTGCACATATTAAATTATTAAAAATTATAAGCAGATGTTTACATCTTATTATTATTTTTTCAAAATTCTCACTTTTTATAATTAACTATATCAATGGTATAAGAATCAATTTATTTAAAAAATAATATAATAATTAATAAGAAAAATTTGTGCATATATATAACTCTTACGTATAATTATATTTAAATATGTTTTAATAAATTTATATTATATTTCCTCATGATTTGTTTTATTAATGATGTGGTTTTTAATAATTAGTGAAATATAAAATATATAACATTTAAATTTAGTATAAATGTATCTTTATATTTAATAGGTATATAAATTCTTTAAATTATTTTATTTGACCCAAATTTTTTACTCAACATGTTATTCTGAAATCGGTTTGATGTCAGCTAGAAGTATATCCTGGAACCTATTAAAAAAATGAAGGTCAAATTGACCTCATCTTTACCCAGTATAAAATAGGTCAAATTTAATTTAAAAAGTAGGGTCAAGGTTGAACAAAAATTGACTCAGTATAGCTCGCTCCAATTTCCACTCATGATGAAAGGGCAAGGAACACGGGAGTGTAAAGATTTTTCGATTAAAATTTTTTATTTAAAATTATTATATTTTTATTATTTTTAATATTTTTTTATATAGTTCTCATACTTTTTAATATTTATGCCTAATTACTTCATTCTCTTTACTTATTATTATTCTTCTTATTATATCATATAATTTTTCTTTATTTTTATAACTGTTATATGGGTTTTGGTAACCAATGAAACTTTTTAATCTAAAACTTTTTATTATCTACAATTATCATATTTATTAATTATTTATTCACTTCTTTCTGAACAATTACTCTACTTCGTAATCATTTATACACAATTACTAACACATCTAACATCTAACATATCTATTTTAAGTTTATACTATTTACTTTTTATCATTACCCTTATCATATTTCATTTTTCTTATATTTAAAAAAAAAATTCATTAAAAATTTTATCGCCTCCAAAATACAACAAAAAAAATTTCATTTAGAAATTTTATCAAATAACTTGCCCTATTAGTATCTTATCTTTCAAAAACTTTTCTCTATCTTGTTTTAGATAAAGTTTATTCTATAACTACTTTACTCTATTTAAAAAAAAATAGTTAGATTTCGTTTCCAGTTTTAAATTAATTTTTTTAAGTAGTCTTTGTATTGTATTTAAAATTTATAATCTTAATATAAATTTTACTTTAAAACTTATAATTATTATAATAAAAGTATAATTTTAAAATAATTTATTAGATAGACTAAATAATAGATTGATTAAATAAATTTTTTATTTTGAAATATATGTTTTATATCTCGAGATATGTAACATATTTCCTAAAAGAGATGTTAAGTATGATATATTTTTGCTTAGATCTTGGCACCTACCTTGCTTTAATTACATTGAGTAATTTTTTTACTTTGGAACTCTTAACTATAAAAATAAAAATCTATCATACTCATTTATGATACCTGATTGGTCGAATCATAAATACCTAGTTGCACTTATAACTGTGTTTCTTTGGAAGAAAATGAAAATAATGAAGTGGAAATGTAAAAAACAATACTCAATTACTAAGCTTCCATTTTACCCTTAGATTTGAATTATTTTTCAAATTTTTTAATCTTTTCCTCATGTCTTTACATACAACTATCTCAATTTTCATTTATTTTCATTTTACTTTTATCAAATTTATTCCATTTCCCATTCTCCATTTTTATTCCGCTCATTCCAAATGTGTCAATCTCATGGGTATAGGGATACTTCTATAAAATATCTTCTATGCAACCACTTATATTTTGAATATATTCAGTGCTTCTAGTGATGATAGAGATACTATTTATAGTATAACAGAAACAGAAGAAGAAAATGATAGTGATGTAGAAGTAAATACATTAGTAAAAGCCTTAGAAAATTGGGATGCAAACAAACTACTATTATGAGTTGTAGAGATAAAACCAGTCATATATTAGAATTAGGAAAAGGTAGTTTTACAAATGAATGCTTAGAATGTGGGTACTTTTCATCATTCAATAATAAATATCAATGTCTTATCTGTAGAATAGAAGTATGTAGTAACTGTATAAAACATTGCGGAATAGATCATCCATCAGTATTAAAAGAATATATAAAACCTTCATCGTCAACCCATAAAACAAAATCAGAAGAAATAATAAATAGATTAGATGTATTAACAAATAAAGTAGAACTATTAGAAAAAAGGATGGATATATTTGATGAAAAATATAGAAAAGAAATTTATGACAAAATAAAACAAGAAATTTAATACGCAAATTTTTGAATTTAACTCGCGCTAAATTCGAATATCATTATAACGAATAACTTGAAACTTCAAATAAGTTAGAATTAAATAACTCAAATGATTTGAATATATTTATATATAATCAGATATCTTTTATTATTTTAATATATAATTTAACATAAAAACTTTCAATACATAGTTAATTTCTTTATATTTTAATCATTTATAAATTTGGTCATCGTTATTTGAAATACATTTTAATTGTATTGTCCTCACGATCAGGAGGTCCACCCTGGTGGTAATGCTATTAGCTTATTTCAGGTGCCCCCAATGCTCGAGTCCCACCTTAATTCTTCTTACAATATTTGGCAAGAATTTAATAAAAGAGAGATTGTTGTTGTCTCCATTTAAAATTTGTAAGAACATCTAATAGTTTAAATATAATACAATTGAAATAGTTATAAAAATCTCCAAAAAAAATTATATTGTCTTTGCTAAATTGCTGTTAAGGAAGCAATTTCTTGCTTTAAAAAATATTAAGCAATTTTAGATTTTTAGAGTCCAAAATTTTGGTTTGAAGTTGGATCGAGCCAAGCTAAAGGCTCTAAACACCAATTGTTGAAGTCATTCCCTACAGATAGTGTCAAATGACTGATCCAAGCCAAGTCTGAGGAGAACTGTTTTAATGTACCTAGGTGCAAAACTCCATTTTTTTGAAATTTTTTTCACATAACTGTAAAACAGGGTATATTTAACATGTGTATCAATTTTTATCATTTTCGAATATTTTAAGATTTTTTTTGAAATTGCCAGTAGTTTTTTAAAATGCAAAAAATCTAAAAATTGATACAAATGTTAAATATACTTAGATGATCGAGTCGTTTGAAAAAATTTCAAAAAAATTAAAAATATGGGTTTTGCACCTTGGTGCATTGAATTGTTGTGAAGTTTGAGACTCCGTGGATCCCAATTAGTGATCGAGTCGTTTGAAAAGTAGGAATAGAGTAGGAGTGTTAACGGATCAGGTTGCACAGGTTGGAGCCTAATTTTAATCATAACACATTTAAAATATTTCATCCACAATGGTGAGTTGTTAACGGGTTGTATAGCAAATAACCTGTAAGTCTAAATTCTAGTAGACGACGATCTCGCAGAGAGAGACGAGAGAGTATTTTCGGCTTAGGAGAAATGGAAATAGGGTAGTAACGAGAAAATAGAATTAGGGCAGCAATGGAAAAATGAAAATTAGGTGACTTGATGAAGACTTATAGAGGGAAAAAACGAATGGGTTTACATGTGTATATATAATTTTAATGAGTTAAGCAGGTTAAATAGATTGAACGAATTAAACAGGTTGAATAGGTTATATGGGTTAAATGAGTTACTAAACGGGTAGACGAGTTATAAAATCTTGACTCTAATCCATTTATTTAATTAAATGGTTAAACAGGTTGGCGGATCATAACCCATTTATTCAAAAATCTCAACCCAAACCCATTTATAAACAGGTTGGACAAGCGGGTTGATGGATTGATCATGACCATTAACACTCCTAGGTTAGAGAGTGAGAGAATATACGATTTGAAGTAAAAAAAAGTAATCCATGAACATATGATCACTCAACCATAAAGCCAATTAGGACAAAGGTCCATAAGCTGTGTAGTCACACGAAACATGAGATACAAAGTTAGGGTGATTTTTTTATTTGTGATTTATTTTCTGAAGTAGAGTTCTTTAGCCTTTCATGCCGTAGTAACTTGGTCATTTTTGTATGCTTATCATTAGCACCAAATATGCTGTCATTTTCTTAGATTTTTTGAAGCTAACATGTCTTGTGATGGTGAAGCTGGCTTCATCTTTTGCACCACTTGCTCTGTATTCACGAGACGTTCGGTAACATGCATGAGATTATCGGGGTGAGAATCCATGAAATCACGGATTCGAAGGCTAATTATTATATTTTTTACTTTTACTTATATGTTGAGATAATTTTTTTATTAACTATCTTTCAATAAATCTATTTATTTCAATTTTACTTTTATATTATGGATGTGTTTAGTAATGAACAAAGCTTTTGAAGAAAAGTTTCGAAGAGTAAAAGTTGTCAAATGATATGATATAATAAAGGTAGTAATGAGTAGTAAAGAGGATAAAGTTAAAATAGATAAGTTAGTTATGTGGATAGTTTTGTAAAAATAATTGAAAAGTATGGTAGTTGTATAGGAAAATGTGAAAAAATTATTTAAAAATATAATAGTTGTGGAAAATGAAAAGTTTTAACGTGACATTTTATATTAATTGTCAAACACACCCTATATATCAATTATATAATTTTCAAAGTATTCTATTTTCTACTCATATCTCATACCACATTTTCCACACCTTTGATATTACTAAACAAGCCGTTATTCGGTGTTGGGGTGCAAGTAAGTCCGGGTACACGCTGGTCGACCCGCTGGGTACCCTAAATTAGGTAAGTTTGGTTCCTCGGGCGAAATACATATTTACTTTCGGGTAGGGGTCGGTTACCCGGAACTGACCCGGATTTCATATATTATAATATACAATATATATACTTCAGTACTTTTCCTGAGCCGACCACACACACGACCGGCCTTATCCCCATTTGGCCATTCCCCATTTCCTTTCTCCTCTGCGGCAGCGGTGGAAATCGTGGCAGCGGGTGGTAGAAGATCAGGTAGCGGCACTAGCACAACTCCCCTCCATGGCTCGGTGATTTATTTTCTCTCTCTCTCTCTCTATAAAGTAGCTTTACCTAGACGATCGATTTGTTGGTGGTCAATTTGGGTTTCAATCGGCTAGAGGGGGTTTTGCCCGCGAATTTCGTGATGTTTTCGCGGTTGTCTGCGCTGTCGCTGTGGTACAACCGGTTGCGCGGATTTAGCCCGGCAAAAAGGGCAAATAAAGCGGCTTTACCTAGATGGGAATTTCCTAAATGGGAGCATGCTGAGCGAGTTTCTAGTTGGCGGCAGTCGTGTTTCAAGTAGCTTCGGGAACAATTGCCTGTAGAGGTGCCCGAGCTCACTCCGGCTTTGCTTGCCTGCGCAAAAGTCGGTTTCCATGTGCAGACAAGCGTACGGTAGCAGGTCGAGTGTGCATGTGAGGATCTGTTAGATATTGTTTGGGGGCGGGCAGAAATAAACTACGATTGTTATGGATTTATTTCTAATAACTTTCTATAATTTTGTATAATGTCTAAGAAGCAACACATGTTCCTTGTCCGCATCCGTCTCACATGATAGCAAAGGCTAAGTTATTGGTTATATTCTTATACTGGAAAGATTACAAATGTATTTTTTTTGTCGTGGTTCGGTTGTTCAAGAAGCTTGAAACTTGCTGGTAATAACTTGCCATAAAAATTACTTTCCCTTCTATATACTTTTGTTTTATTGCATTGAGTTTTCTTTCCCGCATCTCGATTAGAATAGGATCCATCTTAGATTTTCTTAAAAACTCACTTTGAAATTTGAATGGGCTTATGAGCCTGCCTTCTTGAGATTGGAAAATAAAATATTGGCAGGGAATTAATAAAATATATCTGGATTGGTTTCAAAATATGTGCATTATCTCATTGCCTTTTTTGAAAAAAAAGGGGCAAGGGTCAGGCTACACTTGTTAGACAACCTTGACAACTGGATTCTGTATCATTTTTTTCCGTTGAAACTTTAGAGACAAAAGAAGGTTGTTTAGTTCTCCTTCGTTTTCTGTCATTATTGTGTAACTGATCATTGAAAAAAAGGTGTGTAGGAACCGAACCGGAACCGACCTGCACTTGAAAAAATTGGGTAGAATAGACTCCAGATTGATCCGATTTAAAATAGGGTAGGGTAGATGTTTTTAAAAAATTGGTAAGAGTAGATTCTACCCCTACCCAAGGGTACCCGGACTAACTTGCACCCCTAATTCGGTGGCTTTGTTAGGCCCATGGGTTGTCGCAATAATAGTTGTCTGAGGTGGGGAGTTTCAATGAACATCACTGTGATGCCATGTTTCAAAAACGAGCCTACTGAGGGAGAGGGAGGAATTGTCTTCCACTTCCGAAGGTTCCATCAGTTGACATTTTTAGAAAGTGTCAGGCCCTTGTCACATATATTTAACTATTATTAATGATGTTAAATAATTCTTTCAATGATCAACAACGTTGGCAAATTCATAGTTATTTATTAAAATATGAAATATATTTAATACAATTTATCTAAAATAGTGCAAAACATATGTGAAATTTGAAAATTCAAAGCAAGAATTCGAATTATCGATTGAAATATTATTTTAACTAAATTTTGTTTTTAAAAAATGGATCGTGATTTGGATTAAGTAAAGATTTTCCAATCTAGATATTCTAGACTATGAATGGATTGACCTTAACCTAATTCAAACCATGTTGCGCCCCGTATCCTAATATCCCATTTTAAAAATTTGACCTCTTAACCAGTATCCTTTAGAAGTATATGAGATAAATTTATTAATAACACTAAAGTACCTCTCATGTAATAATTTTAAAGTACCTTTTCATGTAAGTGCAGAAGTATGAATTTATGCAGTATTTTGCATTTTAAGTCCTCTAACTTTGCATATTTGCATTTTAAATATCCAAGTTGCATCATTTGCATTTAAACCTCAAAATTTTGGTTCATTTGCACTTTAGACACTGACTCATAATGGAGTTAAAAACTACCATTAATTCGTGCAAAATAATGTAAATACTCTTTAATATTTTTTTTGAAAAAAAAACTAAATCTGTATTAAAGGTGAAAATGCTATTCAAGCCTCCAATAATAAAATAAAAAAGCATAATAGTCAAGTTTAAAATGTAAAAAATATTTCTTTTTTAAATATTGAAGAATGTTTTTGTCATTTTGCATGGATTAATGGTGATTTTTAACGTCATTATGGGGCAAGGTTTCAAATGCAAAGAAACCAAAGCTTTAAGGATTTAAAATGCAATGAACAAATTTTGGAGTTTAAAATACAAACAGACAAAGTTAAAGGATTTAAAATGTAAAAAATCCTTTCATTTATGCCGTGCTAATGGTATTCAAATTTAAAAATTTTATTGTGTGCAATTTTTTTAAAAAAATTCACATTTTAGGAAAATAGAAATATTTCAAACTTTATATAAGCATTGAAAATTTCCACTCCATCTCTATAGTATGCTGGTACATGAAGGTGCACAAAAATAATTAAAAAATAGAGTGATTTTGGAAAGTTTTAAAGTGAAACATTTTTTTGTTAAACAAAAACGCATTTAGTGTACAGTTTGTCAAAATACGAAAGTGACGTGAAATGGTAAGGGTAACGGTGATTGGTAAGAATGATAAGGTAAAAGAGTGATGATCTGTTCTTCTGCGTCCGGACTGAGACCTGGGATTCTGCGTTTGCCCATTGCGGGCCATTGGATGAGGCGGGATTTCTTAGCGCCGTTGGGTTGGTATTGCAGGAGAAAATGTGTTGCTCCTTGTGCGAGAGAATTGAAATGCAAAACCAAAAATTACACGTCTTCAAGAATCTTGCAGGAGCACATGATGCTCGTGCCTCTCTTCCTCTTCTTTCTTCATGGCTTTCTTCCTGTGAAATCCTCCTGCGCATCCTTCGCCTTCCTCTTCTTTCTTCGTTGCTTTCTTCTTGACTTGCACATCCTTTGCCTTTCAACCCTGCTTCCTTTCTCTCTTAATCCTTGGAATCACCCGCACCCAACTCATAATCAAGCAATGAATCCCTCCCATTTTCATCTTTTGCTCCCGGTTGAGAGAAAAAAGAAGGGAGAAGGATCGAGAGAGAGAGAGAGGACGATATGAGTATGAGGATTGAGAGAGAGAAGATGATACGAATACGAGGATCGAGAGAGAAAGAAAGAGGACGATATGGAGTATGTCAATCCTTTTCACAGTGATGAGCTCCTCCTCAAAATCTTTCGTTGCCTTCTGATTCCAATTCGCCTCCTTGTCCTTTGTCTGCAAGCACAGGCTCAGTCTACATTGATCCTCCAAGACCAACCTTTCTTTGCATATTCCACCACCGTTAACATCATCTTCTTCTTCTTCTTCCAATCTCTCTACAATCCTCTCCCACATTCGTCCAAAATCAAAATGCCTTCTCCTCTCACCCCTTGTACCGCCTGATTCCTTCCTCTCCGCCGCCTCCCTTGTCATCGACATGATGATTCTCATTGCCCACACGAGAAAGATGAGCGACTTTTTCGTGACAAAATGAAGCATTTTCTCGGATAAAAAATAAGGGGGTTAAAGGAGATGCGGACTTGAAAAATGCAAGGGTTAATATTTTTAAATATAAAGGGTGTAAGCACATAGGTTAAAGAAAGGAAATAAAAGCATTAAAACTTTTAAATAATGTAAGTTATTAGAGATTTTTAAATGATACGAATTAGTCAAACACAGACATATGACTCAGCTGGGTGCAATTAATAGTCACTTAGTAAAATGCATATAAAAATTAATATATTAATTTTTAAAGTTGTTACTAACTAAATAATGGTGGTTAATCCGTGTACGATAAGACGTTGAAGCATGAATATTTTCTTAGTTGACTTGTAACTAGAAAAAAAATATAATTTTATTTTTCCTCTACTACATTTGGTTCTAAGAGCGTTTAAAATTAACATACATCTTATGCATAAAAGTTTATGAGGGTAGAGACAAAAATTTAATGCTTAAGCCTTTTATGAGGCTCTAACTCAATTTGCAAATGGGTGTGAGAATTTCATTCCCGTTAAGCATGATGAAGGGATGAGGTTTATTTATTTATTTATTTTATTTTTATAATGGTTTGGTAAGATTTTCTTTTGTGAAAAATGAAACAATAAATACCTGTGGTGCAAATGATTTGATTTAAATGCAGAAGTTTTTTTAAAAAAAACAATGACTAAAAACGAACGGCTAGATTTCAAAAATCGGAAAAAAAGAAACAAATGCTAGTGACATGCTGGATGTAATGATAAGACATTAAAATAAAACCACCTAACATATATACGAGTAACCTAGCAGCGGTAATGCAAATGATGTCTCCCTTTTTTTATTAAAAAAAAAAAAACAAAAAATGCATATGAAAATTGAAAAGCTAAATGACGTACTGATGGAATAACAAATATTAACACTGCACTGGACTTCGGAATTGTTTGGTTGGGGTGAAAAACGACTTGGATGGAAAGAAAACAAAATTATGGTGAAGCAGGGGTATAGCTAAGGGATCGGGTTAATGGACGAACAGATCTGAGGTTGAAACGGTTGGAGATGGAAAAATTTTGGGTGTGTTGGGTTGGAGGTAAAACTTTTGATGAAAAGTTTTTAGAGTAGAAGTTGTCAAATCAATAGAAAGTCATGTGATATAATAGGAGTAATGATTATGAGTAAAGAGAATAAAGTTAAAATAGATAGGTTAGTCGTATGAGTAGCTGTGTAGAAATGATCGGAAAGTAGAGTAATTTGTATAGAAAATGTAAAAAAAAAATTAAAAAATAGAGTAATTATGGAGAGTGAAAAGTTTTAGATTGAAAAGTTTTAATTAACACTTTTTTATCCTAAACAAACATACCCAAAGTTGTACAAAATAAAATAGATAAGGAAGAAGCTTGGGTGTGCTCGACTTCTGGTCCCCTAAACGGGGAGGAGAAGGCTCCTTTTCTAGCCTTTTAGATTAGAAAATTGTTTATTATTATACTTTTGTAATATTTTGCACAATTCCACCATTTTCTCTTTGCAAAATTTTAACCATAGAAGGTGCTCTTTGGTAAATCTGTGGTTTTTGGAAACCACTACTACGCCCATTGTTTTAATTGGCTAGTAAATCAAGCCACGCTCAACCATTGATTTTGTACATTTGGTGTCCTTCATTAATGTTTTGATCTTCACTTATTTTTTATTGATTTTGAATGGAGCCCACCATTGCTAATGTTTCTTGACCACTTTAACTACTTAGATCTTCACTTGGCTGTTTAGATCTTGTAGTTTTCATCACTCACTTGAGATGTTGCAAATCTACATCATTTTTTCGTCAAAAATATTTTGATAATTAAAATCTCATAAAATATTAATTATTTGTTTAAGTCAAACTGTTTATCATGTTGACTCTACTCCAATTAACTTGAAAAAATATTCTTCCCTTCACATTTGATGCAAATTGCTATCGATTAATTATATAAATTATTGGCCGTTACTTTCGAAGTGAGCTTGAAGCATTGGAGGCTTATTCTTTCCGTAGATTCTTACACAAATTTGAGCTTACAAATATGTAAGTTAAGTTTCAAATATAAATCCACAAAAGCCTTAAATGAGTGGGCCTAATGGTTATCAGGCTATTTAAAAATTTAATTTTCACATTTAAATAAGATGTCAACACATATCATATCATTTTTTCACATTTTAACAACTTTTACACACAATTTTTCTTGAAAATTTTATAAGTCTACAACCATGTGTTTGGCAATCACGAAAACTCTTTAATTTAAAATTTTTTTACTTTTTTTAATTATCATATTTTTAATTATTTTTTCACATTTTCGTGTACATCTATCATAATCTTCAATTATTTCTTTACAACTATTTACATGACTATTATATTATTTTAAGTTTGTTTTCTTTATTACTCATTATTATCCTATCATGCCACATTACTTTTTTTTTTGTTCCAACAAATTTAACACTATGAATATTTTTAAAAAGTTTTATTTGATGCTAAACACGTGAAAAATAATTCAAAAATAAGATAATGGTGAAAATTGAAAAATTTTAGATTGACAAGTTTTCTTCTATGAACATACTTCATCAACCAATTTCTAAGTTGTCTTCACAATCATCTTCCAAGAATATCATTTGAATCATAGTAGAAGGAAAATTTATTTCCTACCTATAATATTTGCCCATAATTCACAATATACTTATAATATATCAGAAATTCCACTCATACATATAATATTTAACCTTAAACTCTTTTCATGCCCATGTCACTAACACGACTCTTAACTACTATATTAAGAGTGTGTTTGTTTAACATAAAAAAGTGTCAACTAAAACTTTTCACTCTCCATAATTACTCTATTTTTTAATTATTCTTTCACATTTTTCTACACAAACAACCTTACTTTTCAATCATTTCTACACAACTACCCATACAACTAACCTATCTATTTTAATTTTATTCTCTTTACTCCTCATC
>JAXCLR010000073.1:35755719-35771676 GCA_035584095.1 Annona squamosa | reverse complement strand
ACTCCTCATCATTACTCCTATTATATCACATCACTTTTTATTGATTTGATAACTTCTACTCCAAAAACTTTTCATCAAAAGTTTTACTTCCAACCAAACACACCCTAAAAGATGATTTTGCTCATTCAAACATTTTTAATTTTAACATTTCCACCCTAATATAACTCACTTAAATTAGTAACATTAAACGATTCAAAAGTTATATTAAGGTTTAATCATTTCAATTATGAGACTTTTAAAATAAGTAAAATTATATTTTCAATGTGTTAGATAATGGTTGCATCAGTCGCGTTAATATGGTATGAATTTATGATAAGTACATGACAAATTATGAAATACTATTAATATATTGGAAATTAAGAGTGAGTGTGGTGGATATAAACAGAATTTTTCTTATATTAAACGTTTTAAACAAATCCAACGATAAAAGACACCTCTACCCAAAACTATCTAGTCCCAATTGCCGGGTACACAAGCTTTTATTTACTCTCTCGTACTAGGTTCTCTCTCTCTTCTGTTTTTGTGTAAATTTGCAACTAAGTTCCGTAGAATTGTTGTAATTCAAAAAAAGAAAAATTCTACAGAATTGTTAGTTACGACCTCATTAACGTGTCCTTACTCCTTACTTCAAGATGTGATATGCATCCCTTAAAAGGTTATTTTATATCTATGTATTAAAAATTTCCTTTTTTATAAAAAATATTTGTTCAAGTATATAATTATATTTAATACGTATATCAAGGGTACATTTGTTTGGGGGCAAAACTTTTTGATGAAAAATTTTTAGGATAAAAATGGTCAAAATTGTTAGAACATGATTTGGTATGAGATGGATAATGATTGAGTGTAAAGAGAATAAAATTAAAATAAATATGTTAGTTGTATAAGTGGTTGTGTGAAAATAATTGAAAAATACGAAAGTTTGCATGGGAAAATGAAAATAATTTAAAAGCATAATAGAGTGAAAATTTTTTTTTATTGAAAAGTTTTGGTGGCGTTTTTTAGCCCAACCAAATGCACCCCAAATTTTATCATTTTTGAAGCTTAGCATATACGTAATCTCATTCTCAAAAATCATTATTTGGAGAGTATTCGATCATTCTCAGTTCTCAAAAACGTCGATTTCTGTAAATAAAAAAATACACATATAAGAAGTTGTAAAATTTAGTATATATCTTAAATGCATGCACAGCGTGTTGGAAAGGAAGAAAGCAAAATATTTTCAAACCTTTTTGTCCTAACTTTCCATGTATTCTCATGTACTGCTATGTCTATTCCAACTTTATTCCCACTGTCGTAACTCCTAACCGTGTGAAAAGTTTTTCGACAAAATTTTTTCCTTCTCACAAACGCACATTTTCACAAAAAATAAATATTACAAAATATATAAATTTACCCGACCCGGGTTAATAGGATTATATCCCAATAATCAATTATACATTTATATAGGCCATATTCTAACTCTGTTCCCTCCACTTTTCATTATCCAATCCACAGCAAAAATTTAACTACAAAATTTTTTTCCCACTCAGAAATGCACATTTTCATTAAAAAAATGGATAACCACAAAAGTATATAAATTTACCCTACCGGCGCTAACAGAATTATGTCCCAATGTATACATTTATACTGGCCATTAAAAATTTACATAATTAGTGCTAAGGAAGTATAAACAATTATACATTTACATTGGCCAATTAAAATTTTACACAATCAACAATCTTTGTTATGGATTTAAAAAATCGATAATAAAAAAAATAAATTAACGGATGCGGATGGATGAGATTGTGAACGGAGGGCCATCATACCGCGGACAAAGGGAGAGGAAATAGTCACAAAATGCATGCAATGTCAATGTGGCTTGTATTTTCGACGACTATGCGATTCGAACTAGGGTTTTCTCGAGCAGCCCTCTCAGTTTCTGTACCATAGAAACCATACCCGCCGCGGGTGCCGCGATTCGATCCCGGAAGCTCCCACTCTCCTCCTGCGTACCTCGTTTCTCTGGATTTTTCCCGCCACTTTCTCCCGTTCGGATGCAAACCGAAAGCCGTTATTCCCAAATGCACTCTTCCTCTTCTATGGAATCACCTTTCCAGGCTGCTATCTTGCTGGACTCTCCGTGTTCCCCTAACGCCGTCGCCTGGTCGGAAGAGAACCTTGTCGCAGTTGCATCCGGTCACATTGTAACGATTGTGGTAATCCATCAACCATCGACGCTGAACTAGTTTCTTTCAATTTATGATTTTTTGTAGCACTTTTTTGTTTGATTTCCTTGCCTTCGTACATCACAGAATCCGGCTTCGGTGAATGGACCTCGTGGGTTGATTAAAATAAAGCCGAGTGCTCCGTTTCAATTTGGAGTGGTGAAAGAAGAAGGTATAGACTTCTGAAGATTATTGATTTCTGATGACTGTTCATAATGCCAAGCAAGATAGCAAGAGCTTGCATGTTCAACAACATGTGAATATGGGGTGGGTAACCCCCATATTGCATGCCAACGCTTAAGTGGAGCTGAGGAAGTGTAGTAGACGACTGACATTTTGACACGCTATCGAAATTTTGCTGATCCAGTGAGCTGGTGGAATGGTTTTCAAACGATTCCGAGTCGTGCTCAAGCCCTCTTGAATGGATAAGTCAGTTGGAAATTTGAAACTAGTTGCAATTGTGGACTTTGGTGCTGGTTATGATATTTTATTATGTATTTAATTGGCCACATCCATCCCATGGTTATTGGAATTGTCAATTTAATATGAACACCTTTTCACCAAGTTTCATGTTTAAAACCTTCACTGAAATTATGCTGGGTCATCATGATGGATGTGTATTTTAAAATATTTCTTTGCAGATCTTCTTACTCCCTGTTTAATGCCCATCTATTTATCACGTGAAACTCGCCCATTTGTTCGTTCCATTTCATGGTCCCATGCAGGGCTAGCCCCCAATGCCGGGTATCATCTTCTCCAGTTTCTTGCCATTCTTTTCTATTTTTTCTTAACTAAGTTCTTATTTAGCTGTGTCGATTATGTCTCTGCATTTCTCCAGATGCGTCTGGGTTTTCTTGTTGCTAAAAGTTTCCACTGTTGAGCTCCATGCAGATGTTTACTTGCTGTTTGTACTTCAGAAGGCCGTGTGAAGCTTTATCGTCCTCCATTTTGCGAATTTTTTGCTGAGTGGATTGAGGTATGCCAATGCCACCGAGCAGCATTCGCATGCTGTTCTATTATAAGAGGAAGCAGATTGGGGCAGTGCAACTGTGTGTGGCTTATGTAATTCCATGCCAGCTGCTGCTTTAGTCTCCCTGCTTGGAGATACATGCGTGGTTTTGGTGTGTAGGCACAGGAACCACACAGTGTTCCCTTGGAATCATGCATGCACTGTCCCAATCTGCTTCCTTTATAAGAAAGCACTGATGTTGATCTTAGCAAACCCTTTTTGAAATTCAATTTGATTGTTTTTCTACATTTTAGGGTGTGTTTCCGAATGGATAAAACTTTTGAAAAAAGTTGTGTTGTAAAAGTTTTCAAAATGAGAGAAAATGATGTTATATAATAGGGGTAATGATGATGAGTGAAGAGAACAAAGTTAAACTAGATAGGGTAGTTCTATAAGTAGTTGTGGAGAAATGATTGAAAAGTTGGATAATTGTATAAGAAGATGTGAAAAATGATTAGAAAGTATGATAGTTATAGAGCAAAAAAATTTATATTAAAAAATTTTAGATTGACAGCTTCAGTAAAATTGCAGTCACGACAACCAATGATTTGCAATATTAACAGTGCCTCCCGCCTGCGTCACTCACCTGCTGTTCGTATCTGTAGAAAATATGCTACACAAATTATTATTCTCATGTTATTTGAGATCAGAGACATACCTTTCTATTAATCGTTGAATTAAAACATTATTTCATGAAGTGGAATGTGAGATGCTATTAATGTGTTCTTGACTCTCTCTGCTTCTAATTGTTGCATCAAGAATTCTATGATGGAGATTGTATTTTTTTTCTTATAACACTTTGATAGTGTTTGTATAATTCTTTATCATCTTCTGGCAACCATCTCTGAAGCCATGCATTATGTTATAATGCAAGCATGATTATTTTTTTATTTCATGCAATCATGATTAATTTTTTTTATTTATCAATGCAGGTGGCAGATGTAACTGATATGCTGTGTGATCACTTTGCAAGTACAGGTTTTGGGGATCTTGACGTGCCCTTGACAGTATGTTTACATTTATGTTCTGTTTCATAATTGGCTGATTCAACATTAACATTCATTTCCATATGGCCTTTTGTTTTCTTTCCTTTTCTCCTTTCCTGTTTCCATTTTTTCAGCTTGAGAGGCTGATAAAACCATTGTTTCTGTTTCTCCAAATAGGTAGTTGATGAAGACAACTGTAGAGAGAATAGAGATGCAAATTATTTGCAAGATTCTATTGCAAGTAAGAGGCGCAAGCATACTTCAAAGAAAAAGTAAGACTAATCAAACAACATAAATATTAAGCACAACACAAAAGATTTTTTTATGAATAAATTTTGGTCAGAATGAAAAAAAAAATTGTGAATAAAATGTCAAGCAGGATGCTGAAATTTATTCAAATACATAGCAGAATGCTATATTTCTATGTGGATAAAGTCTTGCAGAATGTAAAGAAGTGTTGTTCTAGTTGTTGTTGTTGTCTTTTTTTTTTTTTTGTGGTTTACATGTGTGCATGTTTCACCGTTCTTTGAACAATATTTGTGGGAAAGATTGTTCCTCCGGATAGCACTTGAGTGGCACTCCTTGGTGGAGAGAACTTGCTGCTTAAATCCTCCATGGTGATGCCATAGCATGGGGACAGTTGTGCAGAATACCCCGACTACTAAGATTTGGGAAGAACGTTGAAATTGTAAACCAGAACTTTGAAGTGTAAACCTAGAAGATGATAGAAAGAACTCATCTCTGTGCAACAATCTTCTTGTCCGGCATTTCTGTGCCCCAATGTTTTTTGTTTTTCTTCTAGCTTTTGCTACTCCTTGTTCCCTTAATTGCCGACACCTATTTATTAATTTTACCCTGTTTAAGTGCTTTCATGTTAGGATCCAAGATTTTTCCAAATTAATGAGGCCATCTCCTGAGTCTCATGATGCTATTCTGCTTTGTGATGATTTCTGCATCTAAAATTGGCTCTCCATGTTTCAATACTTTCTCTTGTTTTGGTCACCATCGACTGATAAAACCCCCACAAGTTTGCCTTTTGCTCTATTTCCCTTCCCCTTCTAATTGTTTTGTCTTTTACCTATCCTAAAAATCCTGATCTTTTCTCATCATTGCCAATATTTACATTTTGATCATTACTTGCAATAATTTCATCCAAAAGTGATGCTTATTTTATTTGTAATAACTTTGTTTAATTATTATCCTTACCCTTGTAATTTATTTCTCGTTTTTCTTTCACTATTTCAGATTTTAGTTTTTTTCCACTTTGTTTTTAACTCTTTTTCCAATTCCTATTCACATCCTTCATGTGTGCTTGATAGCAGGGGAGGAAATGAAAAACTATTTTCATCATTTTCACCCCTTTCACATTGATGCGACATTTATTAACTCAAATCCAATTCTTTTTTTCCCTTGTTACTTCCTAATTTATAATCAACACTGAATATTTTCATCTAAAATATTTATTAATTTGATCTTTTTTCACCTTATTTCCAATCAATAATCAACACTCAAATCTTTTCATTTAAAATATTTATTAATTTTATCTTTATTCATTTAGTCCAATCAATACACCGTACTCTTGTCGCATTATTTCTTCTCTTTTCTTTGATCTTTTGGATTCATCTTTTTCTTTTTACATGGAGTGAAGGTTCTTTTTGTGATTTTTTACTGATGTGATATGTAATAATTTCATTAAGGTCTCCAATCTTTCACCTACGAAGCATTCATTTTATTTGTTTTTGTAATCACTATCCTCTACTTTTGTCATATTGCTCCCTCTCTTTCTCTCCCTATTCCAAATTATTTTGCATGTGAAGAATGTACCTAGCAAATTTTGGTTAGAATGCATGAGGATTGCGACCCATGTTATCAATTGACTAACACATACTTTTTCTTCTTTTGTCATTTTTCCCCAATTTCCTAATGGACTTAAGAAATTTTCATTTGAATCACTTGGCCTAATTGCAGATTGTCGTCTTTGTTGCACGTCTAAGGTGGATCTTATCATTCACTCTCTTAGGACTTATTTGTGAAGGCCTTTGATTGCCATGGACATTTACTGGCAATCTTATCTTTCCTTGTCTTCTGAGCATCTATCTTAGCATCTTCATTCGAGCTAAGCTCATTCAATGAACAAATTTTTTTTTTGAATGTCCACAATTTCATTTCCATAATGTCTGGCGTTTCCTTGAACATCCCCTATTTGATAGGTAATTGGTGGTGTTTTATAGAATTGGAGAAAGTCATGCAGTTCTTTCTCCTAATTTAAATCCTGGTTGAAATCTCGTTCTGTTAATTATGTATCCAAATAGCAAAAGTAATTGATCTTGGTTGCTTCTTCATTAGCAATTGTAGCTAAATCCTTATTTCTAGTCTTCTGGTTGGTAAAATTGCTTTCTAGTCACTATGCTTCTAGGACTAATCCTTAAGTTGGGAAGGCATCTCTGCCCCCCATTTTATCCAAACATTCTTTAAAAGCATAAAGATTATCTTCTTCCATTCCTCAACCCTAAATTTTCTTCTGGCATAGAAGTCGTTATAAATAATAACATACACTGTGTGGGTGAATCCCAGCCATTCTTTAAGTTGTTATGCTTGCCGAAAAATGAGATCAGTCTTGTCTTGTGGGATGATTTAATTGATACCTATTGCCTGAGCCATGATATCCTTACATATGCGGGCAATGCAGGAATGGTGAGGTAGGTCATGTGTTCATTTGGTTTTGAAAGATTGAAAAATTTCCCAATGCTACCTGCTTGAGGGGCCCACATTTTCTTATCTTACCTATTCCTTCTTGAACTCTGTTTCAATGCATTCATGCAACCACTTTCAATGCCGTTTTTCATTTTTCCAAAGGTTTGTGCGCCTTTTGAATCTGATTGAATATCTTGAGATTGTTGCTATGGTGTCTACCCCTCAGTTCTAACTGGCTGTGTTTCATGTGTTGGAGTACAGCATTGTCTACAGGGGAGCTAGAGGAATCCATTCTTCTCGTGCAAATGGTGATGTCTCCAAGCAATGTGCGAGTGATAGATTCAATGGTTGTAATGATAAGTTACTTTCTGTGATCTCAGAAAAAACCACAATTCCATTCTCCCCATTCGAGCAGGGCTTATCGGTTGAGGTATGCGGTATGGCTTTCTTTAGTGATATGGAAGCTAGAAGATTTCTGGCATCGTGTTTTCCTTCAGGCTTTAATGCTTAAGAATTCATAATTTCATAGGTTTTGAAATGCAATTGTGCTCAGCGCATCTGGATTAGGGGAACAATAGAGTGCATAGATGATGCTAAAGCACTTATAAAATTTCCTGAAGAAAAGGATGGTAAGATATGAATCTTAAGAAGGATTTGTTTGCTTCAGAGAAATTAATATGGATTTTGATGGCTGACATCTATTGGTAACATCAGATGCATGATGGTACATGATCAGTTTTCCTTAATTTCTTTAGCAGGTCCAGAATGATTATATTTCATTTCAAATGTGGACAGAAAATTTAAAAATGATTTCTTCTATGCAAATAGCATACATATATGTTTGACTCTCGATCAGCTAAGTGCACTCGGGTGCAAATACCCTTTTTTAATTTTTTTTTAGGATAATTTATACAACTATTAATCTAAGTGTATTTAACATGCGTATTAATTTTTACCACTTTTTAGATTTTTAAAAATCAATTGCATTTTAGTAATTTTAAAGTACTGAAATGCTTCTGATTTTTAAAAATCTAAAAATCTCCAAAAGTGGTAGAAATTGATACACTTGAATATATTTAGATTAACAGTTTTATGAAAAAATTTCAAAAAACTAAAAAAATGGGTTAAATACACCTGGGTGCATTTAATAATAACCCTATATGTTTTGCTTCTACGATTAAAAAAAGCTTTTTCATATCATTGTTCTCTTGGATAATGTGGTTCAGGAGAAAGCTATGCATGGATTGAGATGGACACACCCAGTAAGAGTGTGGAAGATGAGAATGGTCTTCTTTCACCTTGCATACGCCCATTCATGGATTTGGATAATTTCCCAAGGGAAATGTTGTCCGTTGATCCTCATAGAATGTCAGAAATTCTCGCCGTTGGCCAAGCTGTGGAAGCCTGGTTAAACTATAGGTAATGACATAATGCTGGTTGGTTTTACTTTAGGAGGAAGACCTTAAATTTAGCTCCAATTTCGTCTCTTGCTTTCTCTATTCTTTTCTGTTGCTGTGTCTACAATGATACATTACCTAATGATTATGCAGATGGGTGGAAGGCTTCTATATGGGTTCCAATGGACATGGTCTCCTAGTAAAACTTTCAGGTTGTTGCTTAATTCTTATCATTCTTTGGCAATTTTAATAAGCAAACAACATGGAAGTACTCTTCTCCAAATTCATGCACTGGAGCAGAATAATTAACAATGACCAATCCTAATGGATTTTTAAAAATGGTTTAAATGTGATATTAATTGGAAAATGATATTGTGGGTTTTATAAAATCAAAATGTGATGTATTATCATGTTATATTCAATTTTGTTAGGTGGAAGATTTATTGGGGTTCTTTTCTCAATTCACGCTCGAATGTATTGAGTCCATATTTAAAAAGCACTGGAAAAAATTATGGGTTATATATGGGCGTGGAAAGTAGTAATATTTCGGTGGCCTCGCTTCAATGTTTACATAAAAGTGATTCCATGCAACCTCTTCCATTTTTAGCATCTTGATACTTGATGGGAAATCTACTCCATTCATTGTATTTAACACCATTTTTCAGCTAAGAGACCAAATTTTATCTAAATCAAATATGTCCATAGGCCACATTTGCTGAAAAATATACATATTTATGTGTAAATTACAAAAAATGCTTTGATCAATTTACATATATATTAGAATGCAATAATACTTTATAGAATCATTTATCCAAGTAGTGATGATATTTTAGATGATTTAGATGTTGAAAATACAATTTTGAAATTGATATTTAGTGTTAGACCATTTTCTTATGTTGATTTTAGACATTTGTAAATGGGGCCCATGTGTAGTGATGCTAGACAAATCGAAGAGGTTTTATGATAATATAAATGATTTTATACAATAGATGGAGTGACTTTTTCATTAAGCATTAAGATATTAAAAATGGAAGGGGATACATAGAAGAGAGGTTTCATAGAAGCAATGCCTATTTTATGAATGAATCCGACATATGTAAAAGTGAAACTTTGTTGCTGCTTTATCCAGCTTATATATTATAGATTTATTCTGCAATTGCTTGATTGCACTACCTTTTCTAAGCATTGGTTCATCCCTAATGGGTTCTCATGGCTCAATCAACCTCATTAATATTGATATAAGTTGCATATTTGAAATTATTAGATTACTTTCTTGTACTGAATGGTTGGTAAAAGCTTCTCAACAGTTCTCCTCTGCCATTTCGAGAATCACATCCACCACTTTTGGTGCCACCTCTACTACCACTTCCCTGAACTGTATGAACTGATTGACTTCTTGACAACAGTTGTCTTCATTACTAATCTGAACATCTGACAAGTCAAAAAAATGATACTCAAATAACATTAAAAAAACATAAGCACATGGTTACTAACTAATAAACTCGAATCTGACCCTTTCAGTTAAACTCATGTATCATATATGTCATGTAAGGCAGTTATGAGCAATTAACCGTGACAATAAAATTGGTGATGTTTCAATATTTATAATTTTTTAAAATATGAATTAAAATTGATATAGAAATACATTTTTACATTAAATGTTCTCACAATGCTTTAACTTATACCATGAAACATGCATATGCTTTATGAATGAGCATTGCATTTCATAAACACTGAAAATCATCATCGTCATAAGTTAGTTCCCATCTGTGTGGAGCTAGTTGCGTGGATCGTATTGCTCCATTCTTTACGGTTTGAACTATGTTCTCAATAATTAGTAATCATTTTCATACCTTGTTTAATTGCTCTTATCAACATTTTTTTTGTGGTCTTCCTCTCTCTCTCTCTCTCTCTCTCTCACTGATTTTTATTTGAATAAAGCCAACTCTCTTACTGCTGCTTTTATTTCTATTTGTACAAATTTGAAAATTTTTAAAATTACTAAAACAGGTTCTCAAATGTATTTTCAAAAGCATGTAAACTTGGAAACAAATATTGTAAATAATTAAAACTTCACCACCCAAGAAAAAACTCATCCGTTATTACTATTATTTTAAAATGGCATAATTGACAATATATTTTACCCTTAATTCCCAATATAACAATCTCGTTAAGATTGATTTTAAAAGTGATGTGAAGTTATAGAGTTACCCTTGGTAAAAGTAAAAAGAAATTGCTTTAATTAGAGAGTACACAAAAATTCAACTAAATGATATAAAAAAGGACAAAGTAGACTCAACCATTGCTAGGGGCATTTGTGTTGTAAACCCTCTGACTTTGCGTATTTGCATTTTAGATTCCGAGGTTTGCGTATTAATATTTTAAACTCTCTGAAGTTTGGCTATTTGCATTTTAGACCTTCGGCCCTAACAGCATTAAAAAAACACTGTTTGTAAAACATCTAAAATGCCCTTTGTAAGGGAATTTGCTTTTTAAACTCTCTAATTTTGCATATTTGCATTTTAAACCTTCTGAAGTTTGCTTCTTTGCATTTTATACTCTTGGCCTTCACGACGTTAAAAAATACCATTAAATCTTGTAAAATGTCTAAAATGTCACTTGAATTTTAAATCTCCTAACTTAATATATTTGCACTTTAAAAGGACTTGGGTTAGATTGTAAAAATAATTGGATTTCATATTGCAAAAACTGGCCTACATGTGCATGATGTGTAGTAGATCACTAAATCACCAAAATTTTGAACCTTCTTCCTCATTCATGGAATCGACTATGACTGTCAAGAAATTAAGGAAAAAAGACTGGTTGTTGCCTGGAGCTAGAGAAGTTGCCGATGCCGATATCTGCTGTTGAAAGCTTTGTTTGATGCTTGATTTGATCAATCTTTGAAGGAGAAAGAACAGTGGAGTTTTTTCTTAATTTCTTGACAGCCATAGTTGATTTATGAATGAGGTGGAAGGTTAAAATTTCTGGTGATCCAATGGTTTACTGCACTTTGTGCACATGTAAGCCAACTTTTGCAATATATAATCCAATTCGTTTATAATTCAACCATGGTCCTTTTAAAAAGCAAATTCGTAAAATTAGAAGGATTAAAATGAAAAAAATATTTTAGATATTTTACAAGATTTTAATAATATTTTTTAATGCCATGAGGGCCAAGTCTAAAATGCAGAGAACTAAGCTTCACAAGGTTTAAAATGCTAATTCGCAAACTTCAAGATTAAAAATGCAAATATGCACAGTTAGAGGGTTTAAAATACAAATTCCCCTATAAAGGGCATTTTGGATATTTTGCAAAATTTTAATAGTGTTTTTTAACATCATTATGGTTGAGGGTCTACAATGCAGATAATCAAACTTCACAAAGTTTAAAATTACTCAAACTTCAGGGTTTCAAATGCAAATACACAAAGTTAGAGGATTTAAAACGCAAATTCCCCCCACTTCTACATTACATACTGCTCCTTTTAGAAGAAATGACAAGGGCAAATCTGTCATTTAAAAAAACTCACCACATTATCTAACAAATTCTAACAGTTCTGATATATTTAGAATTAGGGGTAACATATATGGTCATCTATGTCATTTTCATAAATGTGTGGTTATTTTTGTTAATATGGGTATACGTTATGGTTAGGGTTGAAAATTGGGGCAGGTTAGGGTGTGCCTAACCCTGACACTACATTTTAAAAATCCTGTTCAACTTTATTTTTTATACCGGGTCGAGATAAGGTTGGTCCGACCCTCTCTTTTCTTTAATAGGTATCGGGACAAATTTTGGGTTAGTTTTAGGTCGGTATTGGGACAATAGGTATTAAAAAAGCGGGTTAAAATTTAAAAATTTATATATATATATATCAATATAAACTTATATCTATGATAAATATAATGGTTAAGTGATTAAATATTTTACTATTTAGGGAGTAAAACACAATTGTCATAACAAAGCATTAGTAAAATTTTTTAACTAATTTTGTTTACAACCTAACATTTGTAAATATGTGTATCAACCTCAAAAAAGACATTGATGTAAAATTTGCATTACAGTTAAAATTGCAACTTTGCAAAATAATAATAGTTATTCTTGTAAGATCTAAACAATATAGATAATATATTTTATTTCATTGATAAATATGTGATTGAGATAATTTGAATAACATATATGCAATTAAGAAATAAAAATTTACCAATATAAACAAGTTATAAAGTTAACCGTATATCAACATAAATCATATTCATATTAATAACCCATAAAGTTAAAGATATTTATTTAACAAAATAACATTCACATAAGTAAGTCATATAATTTATAAAAATAATTTATACCCTGCAGGTTGTGACATGGTCGACTTGCTTTGCCTCTTAGAATTGAAACAGAGTCTAAAATCTTGACTCGTCCTACCGCACTGGGTCAAAATCATTGCTCCGA
The DNA here is from genome assembly GCA_035584095.1 of Annona squamosa. Taxonomy (NCBI): domain Eukaryota; kingdom Viridiplantae; phylum Streptophyta; class Magnoliopsida; order Magnoliales; family Annonaceae; genus Annona; species Annona squamosa. The sequence goes on along the minus strand of JAXCLR010000073.1, from coordinate 35,758,933 downwards.
CCCTTTGTAAATCAGGGTGGGGCATGGGTTGTCTCGACTCTATTTTCACCCCTAGTTATGATCATATATGGAATTAACCAAAAAGAAAAGGAATTTTCAAAATTTTAAAAATTTAATCTTGAGAATTAAATATCTCACCAAAATTTTCAATAGATATTTTCCTTCTACCAAAAAGGAAAAAATTCAACCACAAAAAGTTTATTCCAGGAAAAAAAGAAGACTTGAAAGAGGCAACATTTGGAAGCTTTTTTTTTGTTTGTTGGATTCTAAGTTTTTCATTTTATTATTATTTTTGATATTGGTTTGCTTAAAATTGTAGCTTTCATTTTAACTTTTTCCATTAGAAATTTATTGTTGCTTGTAATTATATTATTTAATATTTACTAAATTTTAAATATTTTTTCAGGAATTCAAATTTGCTTTTTATTCTTCATTATTAGTTTTAATTAAAAATTTCGTTATTAAAAAATTTTTAATTAAAAAATTTCTGCGTAACAAGCCTCTTTGTGTTTCTTCAGTTATTTCATGTTTTATTTATTTTGAATAAAATATTTTGATTTAATTTAGACATGTAAGTTATTTTATCATCATTCCTGTAAATGAACCTTTATTTGTTGTTATATTCCTCGTAAGTCGGTATTTAAAGGGATTTTTCCATTTTAAATGTGTATCTAAAATTATTATTATTTGGGCGTTTGTTTAACTGTAAAACCTTTCAACCAAAACTTTTCAATTTAAAACTTTTTACTCTGTGTAACTTTTTTTTTTTAATATTATTTCTTCACATCTTTTTGTACAACGACCATACTTTTTAATCATTTTTACACAACTACCTATATAACTAACTTATCTATTTTAATTTTATTTTCTTTATTCCTTATCATTACACCTATTATATCACATCATTTTCTCCTATTTCAAAAACATTTACACCAAAATCTTTTTATCTAAAAGTTTTATCACTTTTAATCACACCCTTTATTTTATAATTTATCTAAAATTTCATTTCCTGTATTTTTAATATTTTTATATTTGAGCAAAACAGTTTGGCGAAATTATTGATAATTTCTCCGAAATCAGCAAAATGTTCTCTTTCGAACCTTAGTGAAATTTCCCTTTTTAGCAAAATTGCCAAATGCCAACAGTGGCATGTAATCTAGTGTCAAATTGGTTCTGTTTGGCAGCCAATTGAGTTAGCTTTCAAACATGTCTTTTGGTTCAAGATTTTGTTAATTTGCCACTGTTTGAGGAAGTTGCAGTCTCTTTACATTAAGTTTTCTAGTCTTTTTCCATTTGCTGATGTAGATTTAGGGTAAAGAGTTACTTGGACTGCAATTACTACATCATTATTCGACTAGTTTTGAAATGCTTTTGTTTGATGATATTCTAAAGGGTGATGTAGGAAAGAGCCTATTGTCAGGTTTTTAACTGCAACATTCCACCTGGTGCTGATTTCTGCACTGGCTGGCCCTTCTGTTAAATTTCCCCTTGTCATCTATGGACAACAGGTGGCAACAACTGTATCACAACAGACCCAAATACTGTTCGTATGGCACCCTTATGGAATGGTGTTCTGAGAGCATGGCAGGCTACTAGTGTGAAGATTCAAGTGAAGAACAAGGATACGTCTGATGTATGTGTATCTACATGAGATTCTTCTGTTCTTTTTGGTTTGTCTCACCTAGTGTATCCAATGTTTTAATAATTTTCTTTATTAATGTGATATGAAGACAACAACTGAAATGTTCGTGGAAATTTTGATTACTCTGATGTCCTTTTTCTTCTTGTGCAATCTCAGGCTGCTGATATCCATTCTAAAGATCCCACAATGAACAGTCTGCACACGAATATCTTGGTTATCAATTCCGAGGTGAAAACACTTAAAAGAGGAAGGGACAATGGACCTCATATAATAACTGCGAGCCAATTTGCTTCTCGCAGTGCAATGTTATCATCATTGGTTGTTTCCTGGTCACCTGTATTGCCATTACAATCTGAAAGTATCGTTTCTCCAAGTGGCTCCACCAAGTGTGCTGTATTGGCTATTGGAGGGAAGTCTGGTAAAATTTCTTTCTGGAGGGTTCACGAACCACAAGTATACAAAATTGAGAATGTTGAGCCATCTGTGGGATTGTTGTTTGTTGGACTTCTCCAGGCTCATGATTCATGGATCTCTGCAATTAGTTGGGTGTCAAATGCTGTTGCTTCTAGTTCCCGACCTATCTTGGCTACTGGCAGTTCTAATGGGAGGTGAGACAGATATGCTGTCATGTCATTATATTGCTCTCTTTCCTTTTGGAGTCATTCATTTGGTTACAATTCTCAATTTTCTTTTTCACGTTTTTTAACTTGCATATTTGATCCAATTTGAGTTTTTTTTGAGGATCAGGACACAAAAATCAATATTATCAGAGGCTACGTTGGAGACTTGCAATACAGGAATGGATATATCACGATTACTCCTGTTATAATGAGGGTGATGCAGGATGAGTAAAGAATGTAGAAGAAAGAGGAATGATCCTCTCTAGGAGAAGGGAAGAAAGGGGAAAAAAAGAAGAATTAGGAATTATAGAATTGGACGAATTTGAAAAAAAGCAAAAGAGAATTTTAATGAGACAAGGATCCCAATTAATCATAAAAATAAGTTGTCTTACATATCAACCAAGTAGCTTTATTTATTATATAAGGTAATGTAATAAGAAACATGAAAGTCTATGCAACAAGCAAAGTTATGAAAGAGGAAACAAGTAAACTTGCACAATAAACAAACTTGCAAACAAAAATAACTCAAAATAGAAACAAATATCCTAAAACAATCCAAACCATTAATCAAAGTAGAGCTTTTAGTTCCTTAAAATAATAGAATCCTAAATAAAATAAACTTTAAATTAACAAACCATAATTTTGGGACAAAGCCTAATAAACCATAATCACGTTCTCTATCATTCTCCTTGGCTCATAAAAAACTCATAATCAAATTTTATAGTGAACTTTTTTCAACTTAGGTAGCAATTGATGTAATCCAACACATTGAATTGGAACTTTGTTTAGAGGTCTGATTGGGTCATTGGGGGTAGAGACAAAGGTACCCCAGGTTGACTTGTTAGGTACTATAAAATGGATAGGGTAGGTTTTGAATAAAAAATATTGCAATTTGGGTAGGGTCATTCCTAGGGTTTGGGTATCCAGAATTGACCCAAAATTGCTAATATAT
>JAXCLR010000073.1:35725911-35749958 GCA_035584095.1 Annona squamosa | reverse complement strand
ATATATAGCCACATGTCTTCAATGGGCCATGCACAACCTTCCTTAATGTTGACCAAGGGCCATGAACAACCACACAACACATTTATCTGTGCAACTATATCAAAAGGTCATGTAATGGAATGTGTCTATGATCATACCATGTTGAGCTATCAAATAACAACTATGTAATTGAATAACACATCACCCAATACACATAAAAACAAATGCCGAAAACCACAAACAAAACATTAGAACAACCAATATGAGTTTGCATTAAGTTTAGTGTACCAACTGTCGCAGAAATATTTCATTAAATACATGGTAGGTGACAAAAAAAATCTTTAGTTCTTCGTACCAATCCAAAACACTCAAGCTATATCGCATCCCATTAATATGGAAACTAGTACCTGTCATCTGTTCCACAAAATCTATGCAGTGATCTTAAACTTTCCATCAATCTAGCTAACACTAGCTTTTCTTGAATCCTAAAATACCACAAACCATGAAGCTAATGGATGATGCCCATTCCCACCAACTCTATAACGTGTTTAATTTCAAATACATCCCTTAGCTTGAGGAAAAGAAACATCTACTTATATAGATTACGATTTCCCCAAATATCAGCAACGCCGACCTCAAATCTTTTGGAATTTTAAGCTACATTTGATATGAAGCAACAATCCTTGAGGCAATTTGCATGATCTTATAGAGGTTTAGTGATGGGTTGAGCACTTAGGAGACAAGGAAGAAGAAAGAAAAAGGAAGAAAGAAGATGAATGAGAACAGGAAGGAAGAAAAATGAACCCAGCCTCGCACCTGCCTTTTAAATGACCTTATGAATTAGTGGGTTAGGCTAGATGTGGGTCCACAAGGCTAACCTCACACCCTTTTCCTCATCCCATATAATTTCATTAATTAATATTTTCTCTAAGGGCGTTGCCCCCTTGACCACTTATGACCTAACTGGGTAAGTCAAACCCCATACCTACTTTGTAAATGTTGTCCTATACAACCCAATATGTCAAAATCATAATATATTCATGTATGCACTATATGTCCCCTAAATGTCATATCTATATATGTTTTACATCACACTAGCATCATTAATTTTTAGCAATATATTCGTAAATTACCTCATGGATAGGGAAGAGTTATAGTAAAATAAAAAAATACCTGATCCTTAAACATCATTTTACACAAAAGACTATTCATTAAAAGTTTTATTACTTCCCAAAAAAAACCTTTAAAATGAAATAAATTACATTGTAGAGAAATTTCATAGAAGTAGAGACATTTTTAAATCTTACTTTTATGTTAATGAATTTTTATTTTGAAAGTTCAACTGGGTCAATCTTCATCAAATAGTGGTAAAATGCTTCTTGATAGCAAGCCTCCAAGAAGAGATGATTGCCTATAAGAGTCATCTATTTAAAAGATTCCACATATTATTTTTAATATATAATATCAATGTATTAAAATAAAAATAAGTGATAATATAAAATTATGTACCATCATAAAACATTATATAAAATATACAAGGTCGGATTATGTATAATATGTCATATACATGCTAAAGCAATAATATTTATTTTTTTATTTTATTGTTATTTTTCTTTGTAAAAATATTTTTCTATGTTTATTTAATCAATATAACAAGTTTTATCATTTTTTAAAAATTTTACACATTTTTATTTTAAAAAATCAAGTTGTTTAAGTAGTAAAAAATGACTTAAATGCCTCTAAAATTGATGATTTTAAAAATAAAAAAATAAATGTATAGAAGTATTGTAGAATGGAAAAACTTGGTATATAGAGAAATAAATTTAATGAAAAATAAAAAATAAATATTAGAACTTAAGCATACGCAACATATTGATACAATCGGGCCTCGAAACATATAGTAAAGAAAGTAATTTTTACATATAAAAAATACAAGAAAATACATAAAAATGATGAGTCTTATTTTTTATGTTGTTTCTCTTATTAAATAAATTTAAAGTGCTTTTAGATTTTGTAAACTTGTACCATCATATTTGTCATATTAAATAGATTAATTTCATTTCTTTCACATATTATGAATTTTTATCATAAAATATTTTCAAAAATTAATTTCCTTATTGTTAGAGTCCAATATTTTTAATCTAAGTTGCAGTTCAATTAGAGCTAAGGCTTCAACATTAAAGAAATTATTCACCACTTGCAATGTAAAACTCCAAGTCTTGCCTTTGGTCTGCGGCTTTATCGAGCCTTGCTAGAGGCTTTAGTTGTCTGATGGAAAGAATGTAGAGAGAATATGAGAGGGTTCGTTAGATAAAAGCTTTCGGTAAGAGTTCATAATAGACAGAGCAAACAAATTCAATTTATCTTTATTGGGGGTGGATTTGCTCAGGAACATTGGCTCTTGCTTTGACCTATATGAAAGAAGATTTTGCGTCTTATGTCAAGTCCAAGTTCCTATCTTTAGTTCAAGCCGTCTAGTCATGCAATCCTAAAGATTTCTCTTGCTTCCTTAATATAATGGACAAGCTCATGTAGGAATCCTAAAAGTCTCATGTTGTGAAACCCCGATCATGGAGGCACGCATGAAACCCTAAGGTTATAAACCCTACGTAATGTATTGATCCTTATATAAAATATATGGATGATATTTTACAATATATGGAATTGAAATATTAAATAATGAATTATGAAATGTAAATTCAAATGAATAGTGAAATGTGAATAGTAACTGTAGGATTAAAAATATGTTAATTTAATCACTTTGGATTAACTTAATCATAAAAAAAAAGAAAGCTACACACAAAAAGACAAAATAGCCACTTTTTGATTAATTAGTATTTTCGGATTTTTAGTGGATTTTTGAGAAAAAATGAAGAAAAATTCAAAACTTGGAATCTGGACGTCGGATGAAAGTGAAATTTTTTATGGATAGCCAAAATCTTATGATGAACAAGATGAGTGGTCCATATCAAAAATTATGAATCAAGGGTCAAGATTAAATTCCACTTGAAGATAAAAAAGTAGCCCACTTTTCATTAATTATAATTTTACCTTTGGGTTATTTTTAATTAATTAAAAATCAAATAATTAAAGAAAATCTACACTTAAACCAAGGAGCGCTGGGATGTTGACATGTATGGATTTTGGAACCAAAATCAACGGCCCAAAATCAATCTTATCCTAAAATCAACTGTTGAGATGAATTAGCTTGGGGGCATGAACAAATTAATTTTAATAAATTAAAATCATTAAATAAATAGGAGCTAGCTTGGGGGCATGACCAGTAGCTAGGAGGGCTGCACATGGCTCAAGAAATTTCATGAATTTTGAAGAAAACTATTTAGAATTTAACCCATGGAGCTAAGGGGGTAAATTGCAAATATGTAAAAAATACAACACTACAAATAGGGCAATGGGGTGAACGACCAAGGCACACCATTCCTAGCTCCAAGCTTGAAGAATTCAAGTATTTCAACCCTCAAACACGTTTTTCGCTTTTAGAGAAAGAAGGAGAGAAGGAAAGAAAGAGAAAGAGAGAAGGATGAGAAGAGTTTTCTACTTGAGGTAAGGGTAACCTTCCCAAATTTCTTTTGGATGTTAAGTAGGGTAAAACCCTACTTAGATAATGCCTAAGCATGAAAAAATAAGTATAGTTATGCTGCTTAATTGGAATTATACCAAAACATCAATAATTTGGAGCAAGGATAAAGCATTCGTGAAAATATGCATAAGATGAGTAAATAATGCTATAATATTGCTAAATGATGATATGAGTTGAATTTTTATGATAGTTATGATGTTGGAATAATGATATATTAATCTCATGATTTTTGAATTTAAGGATTATGCTTAAGTAAAATTATGTTGATTTTTAGTATATGGAGAAAATGATTTATTTAGCCAAGTTAATGATGATGAATTTAAAAATCATAAAATTTTCCATGATTTTATTTTTGAAACTTATGAATAGTAACCTCAGATTAATAGTAACATGCTATAGTAAACGTGAACAGTAACTATGAATAGTGAACAACGTGATTTTGGAAAAAATTTAGATTTATTTTTATATTTTATGAGGACATATGGATGAAATTTTTAAAGAATTTATGGATAAAAATCCATGTAAATGAGTAATGACCAAGTATCTTTATAAGATTAACCTATATGGAAATGAGGTAATGAATGGTTACAAAGCAAGCATGGAAAGCAACCTAAGACATGGAATGGATGGATAAAATATCCATTTTTCTAGTATAAGGAAGAAGGAAGGAGAAGGTTAAGGACACCGACTGAGAAGGTAAGCAAGCAAACCCTTTTGAAAATATGTTTTATTCTCAAGTATTTATGAAATGTGTTTAAGGGTGATATTCCTATAATGTTTTGAAATGATGAATGTTTATGAGTTTCTATGAAAATTTATGCTGACATATTGATATCATGTGATGTTCATGGACATGTGCACATGTATGATGCATAATGAAGAGGCTTCGGTGGAAGTAGAAAGCGGATCAGAGAGTCCTCCTTCACTATTGTCGAGTCATATGAGTTGTGTGTCGGCGGTGTCCTCCCAAGAGGTAGAGGTAAAAAAATATTATGTGTGAATGAATGTATTGCATTTTCATACATAGATTGAAAAGAAAAGCATAGATTTGAAATGATATTTTTAAGAAATGGTGAAAATAATTCTCTACATGAGAATGACAAGTTACCTGGTGTAAGAGGTTTATAATGCCGGGGAAATCAAAAATCATGCATGTAGGAGACCATGTAGGCGTCAAGAGGAAGAGAGGTTCCCCATGATGAGGCCAAGTCAGAGAAAGCTGGCGTATTGGACTATGATATGTGAGATGTTCCTTGGGCTAGCGTACCCGCATACGAAGGTTTAAGTCAGGAATGGAAAGGAAACATTTGCACATCCAATGTTTATGAAATGATTTTTATAAAAAGATTTATGTGCATTTGATAGTTGAATACTTAGTAAATGTCTCCTATCGAATTGAGAGAAATGCATTTACAAATGGTTTACATGAATGGTTTCCAATGATGATTTACGAAAAAGTTTCTATTCCTTTGGTAGTTGATCACTTGATAAGTATCTTCTATCAAATGGAGAGAAATGCATTTAAATAAAAGAAAAATGCTTACTTATTGAGTTTCAACTCATGTTTTGTTTTCCCAACCTCAGACAGGTGTAGGGAAAGCCAAGAGATGAAGGATATGTGTTGCTAAAGGAAAAAAGAAATTTACTAAAGTTAGTAGATTTTTGTATGGATAGATGTCCTAATGGGATGTGATGAAAAATGACATAGGTTGTATGAAATTATAAATTTATGAATAATATAAGAAATTGATGATTTATGATGATATGGATGAGTCCATGATGAATGAAGATGAGTATATATTTATGTGATGAAAGAAAAGAAAATGAAAAAAATGAAAAAAATAAAAAAAAATATTAGATGAGATCCAATTAAGAACCAACCATGTGATCAGGACAACAATCTTGATTCACATTTATCAATCGACGAGATATTGAAGTAAGGCTTCTAGGCACCCTGGTTCGGGGTGCCACAAATATCCTCATGTTTATGAGTCTAGAGTCTTTTGTGTTGCGAACTCAATTAGCAAATTAAGCACAATCTATGTTTTGATGATTGACAATCCAAATTTGAGAATTTAAAATCATTGACATGTATATTGCAATGTTTTAAGAGAGAATTTTTTAAAAACAAGACATGGTAGATCAAGTAACAGAGTCAAGTCAACTTAGGCATTGACTTAAGTCAAGTCGATACCCAAGTCAACTCTCGGATAGACTTCAACGACCATTTTTTCATCAGAGCTAAAATTGTGGACGCATGAGCAAGCAAAGTCACAACAGAAGTTGACTTCACATAGGACTTGGTTTAAGTAGCAACCTAAGTTGACTCAATATGCGACTTAGAAGACTTTAGGCGGTCAAGGGAGAATCCGAGAAAGTCAAGTCGCACTTTAACTTGACTTTGTCATGTGACTTGGATTACGCAAGTGCGAGAATGAAGATTTTTGGAGTCCTAAACATACGATGGGTACTAAATTCACAAACCCAAGTCGTCTCCACATGTGGCACCCCGAATTCGAGGCTCCACATGATCCTTACTCTGGGGTCAAAAAGGGTTGATAACCGTGATTCAGGATTGTTGCCCTGATCACATGGTAGATTTTTTTTTATAATATGTGTATATCATCCATACATATACAATGCATAAATAAACATTTTTATTCAACCAACTTAGAAAACATTTCCCATATCAGAGTCATGACAAAATTTTCTTTTCATAAAGGTTATCATATACATCATTTACTTAAAACTCTTCATATTCCCATGCCATCTTCATCGTCATCACCAATCTATTATTTTTTTTAAAAAAAAAACATAGGTGAGTAAAGATAATCAATAAGCAAGCCATACATAAATTTTTAAATTTTTTTCATGCATTTCATGTAATGAGAAATGCTATGCATCCATGAAATTCATGACATTCCTTTGGACGAGACGCTAGTTAGGCGTCTATCCCATACCTGCTCCCATCTCAGGAAGGTTGCCGCCGGCTTGGGCTTGTACAAACAACTTAGTGATAGTGAGGGGGACATCCGGTCCATTTACTACCTCAGCTATAGCCTAATCTTCGTGCGCCATGATCATTCACATACATATGCCAACATGATATTTATAAATCATAAACATTTTATAAAAGCAATTAATAAGAAATTAGCAATCATTTCATATAAAGCATTATAGGAATGGATATCCTTAAATATAATTCATAAAACATGTAAGTAAACAATTTGCAATCATTTAGAAACATTTTAGAAAGCATATAACTTGCTTACTTGTAAAATTAGCTTGTACCTTCAACCTGTTCTTTTCCTTTTCTTATACACATAAAAGTACTATTTTGTCTTATATTATCTCATTTAAAATTTCTAGAACCTATTATTAAATTTCAAAATAGCCAGAACTTATTAATAAATTCCAAAACAGCCCTTCTGTTTTCACTATATTCCACTTTCTTATGTATCTATTAATTTCATATACATATAATAGCTTTAAATTGCTATCCCTAATCCTTTATTACACTCTTTCTTAACATATATATTAATTTGGATCACTTTTATTTAGTTTTCATATTTATTTTTTATTATTTCTCAAACTATCCTCATTTGTTGAAATCAGGCGTACTAATTTCTTTAAATCTTGATTTGTAATCCAATTAAGGTATTTAATTTTGAAATTTCTATCATGCATCTATAATTAATTAACCCACATAAAAATTTTAGCAAGAAATATTAACATTATATATTTATTTTGACATTTTCACTGTGCTGGACAGTGTTGCGCAATAAGGAGCAGCCTTAATCCTGTTAATTTTAAACCATACTTATGTCATCCAAAAATAATTTTTTATTTTTTTGAGTGATAATAATGATACCTTTTACATCATATCAAAATTTTAGATAAAAAATCAATCAAAAAAATTATTAAAAATCATTTACTATGGTTGATTCTATCACCCATTTTACCCTATTTAAGTTAATTCTTCTCAGATTTTTAATTTTCAACCAGATTAATATTTTATGCTAAAATTTTTTCATTCCTGAATAATCATGTAATGATCTTGTGAAAAAAATTTCATGTAAAAATGCCTTCGTTTACTATCTCATTCATATTTTTGTTTCTAATATTATTTAACCTCCAGATTTGAGGTAATTTAAATTAGACTTATCAAATAAATCATGAAAATATCCCTAAATTAGTTTAACACTGAATTAGTTTAATGAAATTAATCATATATTCAGCAACATCAATTATCCAACAGGTTCAAATAAAATTTTCGAAATATTTAAATAGCACTTATGCACTCAGAAATTAATTTAGTACATTTGATTTATTTGGACATTTAGATTAACGATCATCATGAAAATAAAAATTCTGAAAGTATAAAATCAAAATCAAATATCATTTGCTTAGGAAGTTGAATCTACGTTCAGGTTAAATGTTCAGCAATATTGTGTATAATTATAGCAGATTGCTTAGGAAAAATTTTCAAAATGGCATATACATCATATAAACGTCCTACATCTGTTTAACTGAAACAGCATATATTTTAATATTTAGAAATGTTGTTTAAATATAAAAATATAAAATGGTATATATAGATATCATATCAATGTTCTAGTAGTGAAAAATTAAAATCACAATATAATATCAATGTCCAGCAGAATTTTAAATCATGTTCAGTAGATTATAAAAACAACATATATTTCAACATTCATCAGATTGAAAAAAATAAATTTTTTATTTAAAATATTAAGTAGTCGAGCAACACCTCCGAAAATAAGGAAAATAATAAATACCTAAATGCTTGTACGCCTAAGTGTTGTAGCTCTTCTGTTCTAATTGCCCGGTTCAGCAACAATAATGTTTATTTATACTATGCTGTTAACGGTTCGCTATGGTTAAAATTGAATTTAACCATGGTGACCGTTTAACATAAACATACAGGTGTTATTCATATATATATTTGTAGGTTACATTTGTTATCTACTTGTTTTTTATATAAATTTTTTTGTTAACAATCCATTCAGGCATCTCTAGCAACGTCTCATTCTATTAATATATATATATATATTACATTACATATTATAGCTGTCCAAAAATCCAGCTTTAAAGTTATAGTCATAAAATTTTCTTTTTATCAATATATATATATATATTTGTTCACAAAATGCTCCATTTGGAATTTTGAAATTTTTTTTATTTTTTTTAATAAGTTAATTTATATTTGAACAAAAAATCTCTTTTTAAAATTTTGGAAAGATGTTTTCCAAAATTTAATACCTTCATTAATTTGGGCATATTAAAATAGGCTTACTCACAAAATTTCACCTCAATTGGGGCAAAGTACATATTTTAATTTAATTAAAATAGTACTTTTGGATTAAATTTTATTTTAAAAACTTGTAGGCATATTTTTTCAAAATTTAATCCATTTATTATGTAAGGTATATTAAAATAGGCTTGCTCCAAAAGTTTAATCTCAAACAATTTTATATACATCAAGATATTAATTAAGTGAACAATTATATAAAAAATAATCAAAATATCAACATCTAATTCCTGTACGTGCATGTTGTGCATGAATTGCTTTTGGGCACCTTTTTTGATGCACTCAAGTTAGGCAATTTAATCAACTACTTTTCATAATCTGATCCATCTAAATTAGAGAGCACATAATTTAGTACTCTTTATTAAATTCTTATGTGATTCTGATTTATATATATGCTTAGATCTAATCAAAATAGTGATGATGTATATAAGTCCTTAATTAGAGTCCCTGATTAGCCAAAAAAATTTCATTTATTTTTATTTTTCCATAAGGTCAATAAATTTAAATAGTTTCAATTTGTATAATTCAGAATTTCGAAATTTTGTTTCAAAAAATTTGTAAAAAATCGTTCTCATATCAAATTTTTACGACATCATAAATTACCCATTTAGTTTTTCTTATAAACCTCAAATTTAACTTTTGTAAAATTAAATCTTTTTTCTATTCTTGTCAAATTTACCGATCAATCCTTTATTCAAAATTTACAATTTAATCTCATTTTTCTAAAATTGAAATTTGATCTTTTTGTAAACATATAATCTTAATGAAATAACATATACATTGTAAGTCTTTCAGCATAAATTACATTCACGAAGTTTCAAATAATATAGATTTCACACCACATGTGACTTGGGCTAAGTTGCAAGTTAAGTCAACCTTAGGGCTCACTTGTACAAAAAGGAACTTAAAACCTGCAAAAATTAGTTTATGGACCAATCAATGAGACTTAAGCAACACATATCTTAAGAGATTGAAGATAAATATCACAAATTCAAGATCAAGTTGCAAACAAGTGAAGACTAAAGCACATGACTCAATATAAAAAAGGATATATCTTAAGATTGAAAAATATTGGGTTAAAGAGAACTAAAATATGAAAAATTAGAGTATAAAAGTCAAAGCATCAAGTTTATGAAGCTTTGAAGCTCCAAAGAGACATTGTAGAGTGAAGTTGCAACCTAAGTAGATTTCACTTGCTACTTGGTCAAGTCCCAAACCAAGTCGACCTCACATTGGAACTTGAACTGAAGACAAGGAGTAAACCTATTGGGAAGAAAATGTAGAGACTAAAGTTGCAACCCAAGTTGACTCTAGCTTACGACTTGGATGAAGTCATAAGTCGCAACCGAAGTCGACTTCTGATACATCTTGGATAACAGTCGAAAAATTCGAACGTTGGCGTATCAAATGCGCCTTACCTACCCTTAAACATTCAAAATAACTCATCCTCTATTTAAAGCACAGCAAGGGGAGTTATGAGGGTTGGATAGAGCATTCATTAAGCCCTTACTTCCCTCTAATAAGTATTCAAGTGTGTATTTTTTTATTGTGTATTCAAGTATGTATTAAGTGCTCAAAGACTTTCATTGCAAGAGCTACAACAATTCAATAATCTCAAGCGTTTAAGAGTTCTTTTCTATGCCAAATCTTCTCTCCACAATCTCTAACACGTAGAGTTTTTTTGTACCTTATTTTGTTGTATTTCTATTTGATGCAAAGCAAGTGCTTGTTGTTAATAGTACTATAATCACCACTTTAATTAAATTAACTAAAACACATTAAAACTAACACTATACGAGAGATCGTGTAGAATGATGACGAGCGAAATTGAATCCATAAAGAGGCGATAAAATTTTGAATTATTTGTTATTTACTTGCAATAAGAAGTGATGAGAGAGAGAGAGAAAGAAAAGGGAGAAGAAAGAAGTCAAAGAGAGAGCAGAAGGGGTAGGGAGATAAGAGAGAAACAAGAGATAGATGAGAGAGAGAGTGGAAAGAGAAAGGGGAGAGAGAGCAAGAGACAAGAAGGAGAGAAAAGAAAGAGAGCGAAGCTAGAGAAAGAAAGAAATTAGAGAGGAGAGGAGAGTAGAGAAGGAGAGGGGAAAGAGAGAAAGAACAAAGAGAAAAGGAAAGAGAGAGAAAGAAGAGAGAGAGAAATAAAGTAGTTGGAGAGAGAGAAGAGAAACTAAAGAGACAAAAAAATTGCAATTAATTAACCATGACTTCATTAAATCTACTCTATGAAAGCAATTAAAAACTAGAGAAATAAAATTTGACTATGAAAGTCGAAAAAGAAAATACATTAAATTTAATCTAAAAATTATAAAGCAAGAAATAAGCAGTAAATCTAATTTATAAATTAAAATTATAAAATTAACAACTACAAGACATTGAAAAAACTATAAAGCAAAAATAAAAATAAAATTACATCACCCAAAACGAAGAGTGAATCTCCACCATAGGGTCCTTTATTGCTTGCCCTAGTTGGCTAGAGGGAGGTTCCAGAAGGGGTATGTCCCACAGCAGGGAGAGTTTTTTGTGTCTATTGGATGTGTGAGGGCCTCTTTTTATAGATGGGAATGAGAGGGGTAGTTTCATACTCCAAGGATGTGTGATTTCTGCTACTTTTTTTCTTTTCCTTTACACCCTAAGACATTGATTACTCTCCTTGCCATTTTCCTTTGGTTGATTCCTTCCTAACCTTGCACTGCTTCAACCAGAATTGCAAGTTGACATGGATTATGCATCATTTTGCCACATTTAATTTCCAATTGTTGTTGCAGATGATGGCCAAATCAAATAGTGGCTGGTGTAGCTTGATTTGAGAGATGAAAGGAGATAGGCCTCAAATGGTTGCTGAAAATTAGTGTGGGTGATTTAAGAGGTCAACAATGGTTGTTGAATTTGGGAAGATGGGCGAGTTATTGTTATTTGGAATAAACGATTAAGAAGGGTGTGTATGGTGGCTTTTCTATTACATATTCTAGAAGATGGTGGACGTGTCCATGGTTGCTTGCTTTGGCATTTTGATTTGGGGCTTGCCATCACCAAATAGACACCATTTTATTAGCTACAACATATTGATAAGATGGATTGGGGGAAATCACTAGTTGCGATTTGAAGCTTGGATCGATCACTACTACTTGTTCTGTTGAATGGCATTAGATGGAATGATGAATGAAGGTGGAATTAGAGCTGTCAATTTGATGGAAGGTTTGGCTAGCCAGAGTTGGTGCTTATGTTGTTAAAATTTTCAACTTTGAGAGGTTACTGCTGGTTCATTGACACCATTTGCTGAAAAAAGGCATTCACTGGTTTGATGCATGGATTACCTTGATTTCTAATGGAGCACCTTGGTTGGGTATTTTCGGTTCATGGGCTACCCGATTGAAGGGCAGTGCTTGGCTAGGAAGATAATGGAGATGCAGGGGTGCTCTGCTGGATCTGGATGTTAGCTGTCAATCACAAGTTGATAAAATTAGTGAGCATTAGCAATGGAATGTGTTGCAAATGGCACAAATCTACTGTTAAATTTGATGCTCATGGCTGTTAAGTCATATTATACTAATTATTTTGGATAATAATTATTTAAAAGTAGATTTTTAAGATGATTTGAATCATATTTTGATTGATTTAGCTTTGTTTATCATAAAACACTCACAATTGATTGGTATGTGCAAAATTAGGTGAAATCTAATCAAAACTCGTGTAGTTCTTTGAGAGTTGAAGTATGATGACAAAGACCCACTTGATATGATGATCTTGAAGAATTAAAAGGAGGAAAAGCAATGATCAAACGAATATAGAACTTATCATGGAAGATTCAACGTAAAATGTGTGTTGAATGTGCAAATAGGAAAATTTGGTATAGAATTGCCGCAAGATAATTAATAATTGGGAGGAAAAGGATTCAAGGATACAAAAATAATGTTTTGAAGAGTTTGAAGAAGTAAAAATAGTTATTAACATGTTACAAGACATGAACAACAAATTTCAGCATTATTCAGGGTGAAACGAGTGCAAAAAGGAGCAAAATGGGGGAAATCTTTGAAGCAAATTGTAAGGACCAAAGACCCACATGGTTCAAATTGTGTGGACTCCTAAAGATGTGCAACTTTGTGCACAATTAAGCTATTTTGCACAAGTTTGAGTTATTTTACGCAAGTTTTGGTAGGAGCATCTTAGAACCTCTTTGGAGTTAGGGTTGAGGTTCAGGAGTAGAGGAGTGAAGATCAAGAGGTGAGAAGCGAGACAACAAGTTGCTTGGAGAGGTCAAGACACCATTCGGGATTTGTTCAATAAGCTTTTCTTTTCTTTCTTTCTTTTACTTTTAATTGTCATATTTGTGATGGATATTGGATATAATATTATTTTGTGTTTGATTTTGATTATAAATATGCTAGGATAAACCCTTTAACTAGGATTTAAGATGTAGTATGTGTCCAATGGAGTGAATATTATGGTTTGATTATATAAGGTGGGTTGTGTTTATTCAATATCTTATGATCTTAATGCTTATTGGGTGTATGGTACCACACTTCGACATGATCTCATATATTAGGTAAATGAACCAAAAGGTGAAAGTCTAATATACAATAATCAAGATATTAAATTTGAAAATCTAAGACTATGAAAGTAGGCTTGATGACTTTGAGGAATCTCATAAACTTCCACAAAACTTAATAGATTCTAATTTAATTAATCCCATGAAAATAGATGGTTAAGAAGATTAGGTTATGCCTTGTAGGTTTCGAAAGAATATGCAAGGATAATATAGAGATAGTTCTCCTTTAACATATAATATCTAGATTAAATAAACAATCCACATATTCTTTGCAGACACCGCATGTGAAACCCTAGATGAGTACTAACATCTCTTGACTTTTAATTCCATATTCTACATTTTTCAGATCAATTTTTTCTTTTATTATTTCTTTCCTTTTACTTTATTCTCCCTGTATTTAATATAAGTGTTTAAATCCAATGTTCTAAGTCCTAAATTCTTTGTGGATCAATATTTTATATATTACAACTTATGACTAATGCACTTGCAATGAGATTACGAACAGCGGTTGTGCAATCATGCTGCTATGCTAGCCGAAATTAAAGCTGCCACAATTTTGTGGTCGGCTGCTCGAATTAGTATTGGAGCTTGGCCGAATTGGGGAAGAAGATGAGCATCACAAATGGTGCTTTTGTAGTGCATGAGTATTTGTGTTTGTAAAGGCTCCTCTATAGATGATTTGGACCATTAAATTGACTTATAATTATTTAATAAGATAATAAATTTGTCTACATTGTTTTAAATTCTAATAAATCCTTTTAAGCTATTATTTTATTTTATTTTTTAAGCCTATTTAATTATTCTTAGCATGCGTAATTTCATTTTATAGCAAAATAAATTTTTATCATATTTTATATTTTAAAAAATTAATGCAAGATGACCCATTTTGTTACAAAGTTAAAGATTTTATAAAAAACTAATTTTCACAAAATTTCACATAAAACCAATTTTTAATTAACTTTTATACTTAAAGGTATTAATTTACTATGAAATTATACAGAAATTTCGAGAATTATATCCTACTTGGCTTAGTATTAAAGACCAAGGCTAAGTAAAAACAAGTGCACGGTTTGAGTGAGATTGACCGTCTACTTATGCTATGATTGTAAAGGCCTCCTAGAACTATAATCTAGAAGAGAGTAAGAGCTCTAATTGTGTTTCTATTGAAATAGTGGAACCCAATATACAAAGATGTGTTCTTGAAAGAGTAGAGTAGGGAGGATTTTCCAGAACCACTATAATTTCTTATGTTTGCTATTTGTGATTCTATATACTCTATTACTCTCCACATTTTCATTCAAGGAGACAAAGTTTATAAGGGGTTAAGTTTTTATCTATCAAAAGAATTTTAATGAACCTAATTCAACCCTCCCCTCTTGAGTTTTGCCACAAACTCGAGACTAACAAGTGGTATCAAAGCAGATAATTGAACTTACACCAAAGAGATCTATTATAAATGACATCCTGATTAACTTCCATCTCTGCATTTGCTTCAGGACAATCTTTTAGAAGACCACCCCCATTTGATGGAAGTAACTTTGATTACTGAAAGTTGAGAATGAAACAACTTATTATGACAATTGACATGGACTCTTGGATTGCTATCCAAGATGGGGTTACTCTACCCACAAGTGAAAGAGCTTCCAACTAGATTGTGGAGGAGGTTAGACCAGTAAAGAGTAATGTCAAGGCAATGAACTTATTATTTTTTGCCTTGACAATTGTCGAATATGATAAAGTGCCTTCTTGTTTAAGTGCCAATGAGATATGAGACACTCTAATTTCAATATATGAGGGCATTTCTTAAGTCCAAGGAATGAGAAGAAACATATTGATTAGAGAGCTGGAAAGTTTTATGATGCTTTATACAAAAAACATGTTTGAAATATTTGCAAGATTTTTTGAAGTTACTAATGCTTTAAAATGTTTAGGAAAGGTAATATCTGAATCTGAACAGGTCATGAAGATCTTAAGAGCGCTACCTGAATCTTAGACTTTCAAGTTTACTACAATTGAAGAAGCAAAGACCTTAACACACTGAAGCTTCAAGACCTAATCAGCTCACCCATGTCGCATAAGCTTATAAAGAAAAGAAATGAAGAACACCATAGAGGGGAAAATACCCTAGCATTAAAAGCCACACAGAAGCTCAGATGAATCTACCTCTTCATCTCAAAATGAAGATGAGGAGATTACACTTCTTAGAAAAAAAATCAAAAGATTTGTGAGGAAGGAAAAGGATTGAGCGCCTCAAAAGGTTTCAAGGAGAAAAGTAGAAGAAAAAAGAAGAAAAAGCAACCAAATGCTTTAGATGCGACGGTATGGGACACATACAAGCTCAATGTCCCACACTTAAAGAGACAAGTCCAAAAAAGGAAAGAAAAGAAAGAAAGGAGCAGCACTAGAAGATTCTCAAAATATAAAGGAAAAGGGATGCATGTCAATAAGGGCTCATTATTAACAAGCAGCTCTTCAAATAAAGATCAAGAGGCTGCAAATTATGTAAGAATATGTTGTGTGGTAAGGATCGAAGATAAAGATATATTAAACTGCCTCACACTATAGAATTGGTAGAAGGAATGATTGCCTTAATAGATTGCATAATCACTGAGGAGGTAACCTCTAGACTTGTCATTCTCGTTCTAAATCTGTTTATTCTTCTACCTATGATTGTCTCAAATTTTCCAAGTTAGAAGAATTATAATAAGCATATGATTCATTATTTGATGAAATAAAGAAACGAGGCAACAAGTATATATTAAAGAAAAAGCAATATGACTCTACCATTATTATGAATGAAGCTAGCTGAGAGAGTCAAATGCCTAGTAGATGAAACCAAAGCTCTAACTACAGAAATCGAAAAGCTAAAGAAAGAGAATGCAGTTTTAAATGAATCATTGGCAAAATTCTCTTACTCAGGGAAGAGTGTTAAGATGTTCTTCATTATACTAACTCAAACAAATGGAAGAGGACAAGGATACTTTATATTTGAGCAAGGTGAAAACATCAAATCAAATGCTTCAAGATGTGTCAAACCTCAAGCCAAGGTGGCTACACCTCATGACCAAACTAGAACAATTAGGGAAGGTTAGGTAAAAAGACCATCTTGGCAACCAAAATGTATATGGAGATCTCCCCAAATAATTTATGGGGCATGTAATTTCTGTAGCAAGTTTGGTCATAAAATATTATCAATGAAAAATTAAGAAATTGCATAACAAATGTGCTAAACTAATTTGGGTACCAAAGAACATTGTAATTGTACCTTCTAGACATGAGCAATATAGGCTTCAAATGCTTACTAACTCAAATAGACCCATGAGATGAGTACAAAAAAAGATTAGCTTTATTTGATTTTTTTGTGGGTACATCTTAGAGAAAAAGCAAGAAACACATAGTTCATGGACAATGGGTGCTCAAGACATATGACAGGAGATAAAGCCCTATTCGATGATCTCAAGGCATATAATGGCGGAACCATAACATTTGGCAATAATGAGAAAAGTAAAATTAGTGGTAAGGGCAAGGTTATGACATTTCTAAGGCATGTATAGAGGAAGTTCTATTTGTTTAAGGACTCAAACACAAGCTAATGAGTATTACCCAATTATGTGACAATGGTTATAAGGTTTGTTTGAATAATCTATATTCAATGTCTTTGATGGAAACCATATAGTTTTTAGTATAAAAAGAGATGAGAATATATATTTGGTATGCCTTGATGAATTGCATGGAAAATGCATAGTAGCTATTGATAATGATTCATGGGTTTGACACAAGAGACTTGGATGTATTAATATGTCAAATATCAAGATCTTGAGGAAAAAGAGCTTGGTAGAAGGTTTACCAAAGCTTAAGTATGACAAAGATAAAATTTGCAAAGTTTGCTAAATGTCCAAACAATCAAAAATATCTATTTCACCGAAGAATGAGTTCTCAACCTCTAAGCCAAACTTGAGTTATAACATATGAATCATTATATACCATCCAACATTTTGAGCATTGGAGGAAAGAAATATGTCTATGTCATTGTTGATGATATTTCGAGATACACTTGGATAATGCTAATAGCTAGCAAAGATGAAACATTCTTTATGTTTGTTAGTTTTTCTAAGTTGGTGTAAAATGAAAAATAAAGTACAATTATATCTATTAGAAGTGATCATGATGGTAAATTTGAAATAAACATTTCATAGAATTTTGCAATGAAAAAGAAATTCACTACAAATTTTTTGCACCAAGAACTCCTCAGCAAAATGAAGTTGTAAAAAGAAAGAATAGAGTTATACAAGAGATGACTAGAATTATCCTAAATGAAAGTAAATTATTTAAGAAATTCTGGAGTGAAGCAATAATTACAACTTGCCATGTCTTGAATCAGGTTACCATTAGCATAATTATGCTAAATGAAAGTAGATTATCCAAGAAATTGTAGAGTGAAGCTATGATTACAACTTCCCATGTTTTGAATCGTGTTACCATTAGCTTAATTTTGAAAAAAAAACCCCATATGAGCTATGGAAAGGTAAAAAATTAAATATTTTATATTTTCATACCTTTGGTTGTATATGTTATATCTTGAATAATGGAAAAGACAACTTTAAAAAATTATATGGCAACAAAGAGGAGCCATATTTCTTGGCTACTCCTCGAATAGCAAAGTATATTGAATATTCAGTATAAGAACTCACATAGTAGAGGAGTCTATTCATGTTATCTTTAATGAGTTTAACCCAACTCCAAAGAAGGAGGTTGAACTTAGTGATGTGGATGACTTATAAAAGAATTTTGGAAAGCTACAAGTGCAAAAGCAAAAGGGAGAAGAGTCCAAACTAGATCAACATGCAAATCAAGAGGTAAGTGAAGGAAACATTACATATAAACGCGCTAAAGACATAAAATTCAAAATTGACCATCTAATTGAGCAAGTCATAAGAGACATATGATGGTGTGAAAGCCAGAAGCTCAAGGAAAAATATATATAGACATTTTACATTTATATCAAAAATAGAGCTTTGATTGATCAAGCTCTCAATGATGAGAATTGGATAGTTGCAATGCAAGAAGAGCTAAATCAATTTGAAAAAAAATCAAGTATGCCAATTATCTACTAGACCCAAAGATTGCACAGTTATTGATACCAAATGAGAATTTAGGAATAAGCTAGATGAGAGTGGACTAGTGGTAAGAAACAAGGCAAGACTTGTGGACAAGGGGTATTGACAAGGACAAAGGATTAATTTTGAAAAATCATATGCCTCGATAGCTAGAATAGAAGTCATATGCATATTACTAAATTTTGCATCTTATATGGGTTTCAAACTGTTTTAAATGGATATCAAAAGTGCATTTTGAATGGATATCTTAATGAAGAGGTATATATTGAGCAACCTTCAGGTTTTGAGGAAAATAATCAACCAAAGTATATATACAAACTAAAGAAAGCTTTGTATGAATTGAAACAAGTTCCTAAAGCTTATTACGAAAGATTTAATAAATTTTTGATTGATCATCAGTTCCAAAGAGGCTAAGTTGACACTACTTTATTCATTAAGTACAAAGAAAAAATATTTTGATTGCTCAAATTTATGTAGATGACATAGTGTTTGGTGCTACTAATGAATTGTTATGTTAAGAATTTTCTAAGTTAATGCAAAATGAATTTGAGATGAGCACAATAAGTAAACTTAACTTCTCTCTTGGACCACAAATCAAGTAATAAAGTGAGTAAATTTTCATAAACTAATCCAAGTATATCAAAGAAATGCTCGAGAAGTTCAGATTACAAAACAATAAAGAAGTAAGAACAGCCGTGAGCTCTACAATCAAAATTGATAAACATAAAAAGGTAAACAAGTAGATCAATGCTTGTATAGAAGCATAATTGATTTGTTGCTATATCTAACTTCATCTAGACTAAATATATTATTTAGTGTTTGTATGTGTTCTAGATTTCAATCAAACCCTAAAGAATCCCATAGGATAGCTATTAGAAGAATATTTAAATCTTGATAGACACAACCAACTTAGGCTTATGGTATCTCAAGGGCTCAACATTTGAATTAATTGAATACTTGAATGCGGATTTAATTTCTATCTTAATTTTTTAATTTCAAGAATATTATTTATTCCCATTATTTATAATTGATCTTAAAATAAATATGATGGATTTCCTTGATCGTGCACTAAAAATAAACTTCTAACTAAACCACATATTATTAATAATTGTAAAAATTAAGAAAAGCTAGAGATTAACTTGCATTTACTTATACATAAAAAAACTTACATTTAATTAAGCAACCACTATATCCAATGTCCTACCTTGATGAGTATAAACCAGAAGAAAGGCAAGAGACAATTATAAAAGATCCTCCAAATGAAAACTAAAGAAATGTATATTAATTAAGAACCACCTTCATCATCCAATAGTTCATCCAGTGAGGATATGTAATAATTTACTGCATGGCCCAAGTCGAAAACTGTAGTTCTTATGTATGCCTTACACAAACTGAAAGAGTAAAAGAGAAGAGAAGCAAATTCAATAACTACGAAAAAATTCAATGATGTAGAGGTATCTTTTAATCTTCATCATTCTATTTCTTATCCAATTTCATCCTTATTAAATGAGTGTGACAGAAGTGCAATACTAGATGAGCTTCAACAAGCATACGATGCCCTATAAGTTGAAACTAAAGAACTTGGCATCAAGTATGCAGAGAAAAAATATAATTCCACAATTATTATGAATGGAAAATTAGCCAAGAGAACTAAATTTCTAGTAAAAGAAATGAAGGGATTAATAGAAGAATTAAACAAATTGAAGAAAGAGAACCAAGTATTGAATAGATTATTATCAAGGCTCTCGAATTCGAAAAAGTGTCTAAATATTTTGAAAATGACAACTCAAATAAGAAAAAAAGGACTTGAATGTTCAACTTATGAAACTAGATAATGAAACAACATTAAGGGGTCAAATTGCACCAAGTCTCATAATAAAGCACATATGAAAGTAGTTGCACCTCATTCTCAATGAATTTGAAAAAGAATTTATTGGTAAGGAGACCTATTTGGCAATTAATAAATACATAGAGTTCTCATCAATGAATCCCCAATGCATGTAATTTTTTTGACCAATATTGTCATAAAATTTATCAATATAAGATCAAAAAATTTTATGAAAGAGGAGCCAAATTAGTGTGGATGTCTAAGGGCATTTTGTAGTTGCACCTACGCATAATCGGGAAGATTAAATTCTAATATTAGCATAATGGACTAAAGCACGAGGTACTAAAAGGCTGAGTGAAGCTTTAAAATATTTTACAAGTGTGTCTCAAAGTCAAGACAAATAACATATGGTTCATAAATATTGGCTACTCAAGACATACAACTGGAAACAAAATTTTCTTCAATGTGTCAAAATCATATAATAGAAGGATTGTGTTATTTGAAAATAATAAAAAGGTATAATTTTTGGTAAATGAAATATTCTTGGATTAGCAAATGCATGCATTAAAATGTATTGTTTGTAGATGGTTTTTAGCACAAGCTATTAAGTATTAGTCAACTGGATGACAATAGATATAAAGTTGTATTTGAATCATTTATATGTAATATGCTAGATGGAGAAGATGTGTTGTTTAGTGATAAAAGATGTGAAAACATTTATTTGGTTTAACTAAATGAGTGAAACATAAAAATATTTGTCAGCTATGAACAACATATAGGTATGGCACAAGAGACTCAGCTATATTAACATGTCAAATATTTAAAAAATATGAAAAATGAGCTTAGTTGAAAGGCTGCCTAAGCTTGAATATGAGAAAAATAAAATTTTGCAAATCAAGTTAAGTATCAAATTAATTTAAGATTTCATTCTCACCTAAGAATGAAATCTTAGCATCTAGGCTATTTGAGCTATTGTAAATGGATCTTTATAGACAATCAGATATATTGAATCTTTGAGGAAAATGATATATGTTTGTGATACTTGATGATTTTTCTAAATTCATATGGATAATGTTTTCAACCAGTAAGAATGAAATTTTCTCAACATTCTCTAATTTTTCCAAATTAGTGCAAAATGAAAAGTAGATTATAATTATGTCAATTAGAAGTGAATTTAAAAATAATAGATTTATTGAATTTTTTAATGATAAAAAAATTCATTACATATTTTCTATACGAAGAACTCCACAACAAAATGATATTACTAAAAAAAAATAATGCAAGAGATGATAAGAATTATATTAAATGAAAAACCAATTATCGAAAGAGATTTTGGGGACAAGCAATTAGCACAACATGTCATGTACTTTATCTTATTACAATTAAAGTTATCTTACGAAAGACATCATATGAGCTATAGAAAGCAATAAAATCAAATATTGCATATTTTCATACTTTTGGTTGTACATGTTATGTATTAAATAATAAAAAAGATAATATTATTAAATTAAGTCCAAAAAATAATAAAACTATTTTTCTTAATTACTCATCAAATAGTAAAACATTCAAGGTTTATAGTAAAATCACTCAAGTAGTTAAGAAGTCTATTTATGTTACATTTAATGAATTTAATTTAGCCCCAAGAATGGAAGATGAATGTAGTGATATAGAAACTTTATCGAATGAAATAAATTAAACTATTAGTGAAAATAGAGGGGGAAAAGAACTCAAGAAAGATGAAATCCAAAAGGAGCCGCTTTAAGAAATAAGTGAATGTAATATTCTCTACAAACCGCTTATTAATTTAAAATTCAAACAAGATTATCCTATACAATAAGTGATTAAAAACATTTATAATGGTGTGAGAACTGGAGGATCAAGACAAATATATGTGACCATTTTTCTTTTATTTTTAACATAGAATCCAGTACTATTAACATGCTCTAGAAGATGAAAACTAAATTAGCACAATGCAAGAAGAGCTAAATCATTTTGAAAGAAACAAATTATAAAAATTTATTTTTGGACCAAAAGTTCATTCATTTATAGAAACTAACTGATATTTAGGAACAAACATGATGAAAGTAGTTTAGTTATTTGAAAAAAGTAAGATTAATAGCGAAGGAGTTCCCAAAAAGAAGAAAATAATTTTAAATAATTTTATGCCCCGATATCTAGGCATAAAACTATAAGAATTTAGCTTGCTTTTGCATAACATTTGAGTTTCATATTATTTCAAATGGATGCTATAAGTGCACGTCTTAACAGGTATTTAAGTGAAAAGGTTTATGACTAACAAGATTCTAGTTTTGAGGAGAATGATCAATTAATCAAAGCTTGTTATGAATTAAAATAAGCTTCAAGAGCTTAATATGAAAGACAGAGCAAATTCTCGATTAATCATAATTTCAAAAGAGGAAAAGTGAACACAACCCCATTCATTAAGAATAAAAATAAAATATTTTGTTTATACTAATATATATAAATGATTTGTATTTGGTGCTACTAATAAAGATATCTATAAGAATTTTTTAAGTTAATGAGGGTAAAATTTGAAATGACTATGATAGTTGAGCTCAATTTCTTTTCTGAATTGCAAATCAAACAATTTAAGAATGAAATCTACATGTGTCATTCAAATATGTGAAGAAGATGCTCAAGAAGAATGGAAAGTTGACCTCACTGAGGTCAAAACTACCCAAGTTGAACTAAGATCGCGGCTTAGGGTTTAAGTTGACTTCAATTCACACCATTTTGGATCCCACTTTATTTCTTTCCTTTTACTCTTTCTCCCCTTAGGTGATTTCTTCTCCCTTTCATCTCTATATCACTTCCTAGTCATTTTCCCTCTATATTTCATGGTGAATTCACCTCATTCACCGTCAATGGCTCCAAAGTATGTACATGAGAAAGCCCACAATGAGAAAGGAAGCACCTCCCTCTTCAATCCCCTCATAGACAATGGTTTCCACTATATCTAGGGGATCAAAGATTGTGGAAAAGAGACCAAACACTGAGGCCACTATGTCACAATAGTCGTCCTCCCACTAGGTCCGCTTTGAGGAATGTAACCCTTCAATCCATAACTCTAAGAAGAAAATAAAGAAAATAGTTAGGAGGAGGAAGTATTTACTAGTAAAAGGAGATCAAGAAGAAAAAGGTAGTAGAGATGCCTGTTGAGCATTTCAAAAATGCTAAACAATATAGGAATTTCTACAAATCTTTTTATGTTAAAGTCTTTGATAATAAAAGCATTGATTTTGATTTCCTTAGAGCATATGATTTTTATATTGATGCAATACTCAATTTTCAAGGATGGACATCACATTTGAAGGAGGCTAACAATGTATACCCAAATTTACAACATAATTTTATTATGCTTAGAGTTCAAATGATTTTAATAAATATATTAAAGGCACTCAAATAGATTTGGAAATAAATCAAGAAATGGCTTGTGAAACAATTGGATCTATCTTAGGGGTTCCTACAATTAAAGAACCCTTACCTAAAGATTTAACACTTGCAACTTTGTATAATGACTTCATTAGAAGCAACTGTTGGTCCCGAATTGATGGCAAAACCCAAGAGGGGAGGGGTGAATTGGGTTCTTAAAAATTTCTTCGGTGACT
>JAXCLR010000073.1:35697921-35711413 GCA_035584095.1 Annona squamosa | reverse complement strand
ACATTTAATTCAAAAATTTGCATGCATACATGTAAATTTCACAAAAATAATATTTTTGGACCTGTTTAGGTTAATCTGACCCTTCCATTCAATCCAGAATGTTCAAAAACATAAAAAACCACTATTAGATCGTCCAAATCGGATAAATGGATCATAAGATATGTGAAATTTAATTTGAATGGTTATTGGGCTGCCACCTGTCCTTTTCTGGTGGGCCTTACTGTGGGTGGGCTAAAAACGGGCTTAACTGAATGGTCTGGGCTTTTAGTTCTGGGCTGGTTCTGGCCCTACTTGAACTGGGTTGTTTCCACCTAGGCCTGTTTCACAAGCCCACCCAGGTACAAAAGGGTTTAGCTATGGGCCTGATGGATTGGACTCAGGATATAGCCCAAACCAAAATGCTGGGACCAGTTTGCGAATTTCCGCCAGGGTGTTTTTTTTTTTTTGCAAAACTAAAAAATTCTGGGACCAGTTTGCAAATTTTCTCCATGGGGTTTTCTACAAAACTACATCTCCTTCCCTAGGACAAAACCCTAACCCTAATACAACCATACAACCCTAGCCGCCCTGCCGCCGCCACCAAGCCTGTTCTGTGTCGTTCACCGCCGTCTTCTCCGGCAGCGCAGCACTTCGATAGCCAGTCCGTCCGGAACGCAGTCCGCCCACATCGCTGCCGCCCAGCAGAAGCATCCATCAGCCCCGTCCAGTGCCGTCGCTGATCCACCTTGGATTCCGGTGTCTGGCTTCCAGCGCCCAAAACGCTGCCATCACTGCTGGCCAGCATCTAAATCCCAGAAGCCGGATCGCAAACGGAAACCCAACACTGGTTGAATCCAGCGAAAACGAGTAGAAAACGATACGACTTCCAATTGCCTTTTGTTTTAATAATAAACAAATGGAGAAGAAGACAACGATATATCATGAATCCTACTTTTGACTTTCATGGCTTTCCTTTTTTTTTATTATTTTTTAATATGAAAATCAAAAGGAAAGGTGGCAAAGTAATCCAAACTCGGTGGCAACAAAACCAGCAGTGAAACATCTAAGATCCGGCGGTGACAAAACCCAGACAATAGCTTGTTTGCTTTTTATTTTTTATATTAAATCATCCGGTTCCAAATGAACAGTGGCAACCACAATCAATCCAACATAAATCCAACAGCATACATGAATTCATAAATCTTTCTTGATAATCTGACATGAAGATTATGGCTCTGATACCACTTGTTAGAAAATAACCATTGATTAAATCCATAAATCAATGCAGGATCTATCTCATGCTAAAATTATTAAGAAATTAATACCATAAACGGAAGCGTACCTGAATCCATGGATGCTAATTATTTATGGCTTTAGGTCTTCCAAGTTAATGCACCCAGGGTTTTGGGAGAGTGTAGCTCCTCTTCTTTTCTACTGATGGGATGGCAGAAAAGAAACCTGACAGGATGCATAACCCGGGGACCACAACCTATTTTATAGGAAGCCTAGTTTCCTATTTCTAATTTAGCCTATCATAAAACTAGAAATTAGAATCTAGGCTATATGGTTTCTACGCATAGGAGATCCATGCTTTATTAAATGATTTAGATCCATAAATCCTTATAAGATCACTTTTATTATTTGGACCATTAATTTATAATAGCACATATATATAAATAATATATGTATGTACAAAAATTCCAACATGCAAAACTTATGCATCTCCCAATAATTTGCATATTTTCTGGGCCGCTTGGATTGCAGGTAATTGATGTTTTTCAGTGGAATGCATGCGTGATATAATTTCTGGTTGGTGCTGAAATTCTTCCAATGCTGCAAGCGTGATTTGGACAGATGAGATCATTCGGTGCCTTGGATTTTATAATCAGTGCTGCATGGATTCTTCTGACGTGGACATCATCAGTGGATGTGCTGAACTTTTGCTGGTTCGGTGTTGAATTTAAATTCGGCATGCATGGACTTGCATGGACATCTACATGGTGCCCGACCAGAATTTCCGCTAGGATTAAAGAGGACGATTCTGGATGCCATATGGACGTTTGGGTGGTAGTCCTGGTTTCATTAAATGGTCCAATATAGCTGATGAAAATTTGAACGGTTTTAAATCAGTTCAGGCGGTGGACGGCTAGGATTTTCTGCCTGAACGTGACCTTCATGGGCTGAAATGGATGGCCTGGATGGTGGCTTGAATTTCATGGATTAACCGGTGATTGATGGAACTGAGTTGAACGGTGGAAGCTTGAAAAAATCTGGACGGTTGGGATGAATTTGTTTGCTGTCGTGGACAGCCTGGATGGATTGATGATTTCTGGCCGTTCATTTGGATGGCCGAACGTACAGCTGCTGTGAATCAGATGCTTTGGAAGTATTGGTCAACGTGATCTTCTGCATGTCTTTGGACGTGCATGAGCTCCAGTTGGACAGCTTGATGGACGGTTTGCAAGGCGGGCCCCATTTAGGGAATTTGTAGATGTGCATTAAAAAATATTTCAATGATAAGCTCATCAATTTAATAAACGAGCTAAACATATATACAAATTCTTTCAAGCTATTTTAATTTTATGGCAACAAGTAAATTTATAATTTCAAGTAAAAAATTACACAAAAATTATTTAAATAACTTGATGTTAAAATCTAGTGCTCAAATGTTGCTAAAACATATTTTAAAGCAAATTTCACATTAAACACAAATAATTATCCACCAATTGGTATAAAAATACGCACAAAATACATTATCATTTATAACTATCGCTTGTGCAATATTGAGAATAACTTGTAAATTTTTTTCTCAGGTATCCTGAAATATGATTAGAAAAATCAAGGTGAACTAGGTTTAAAAAAACCAACGGTCATAACAAGCTCTAAAAAGAAAGAAATACTAAGTATGAAGGTTATGCATAAAAGGATCAAGTCAGTTTGAGGGCAGTCCAATTTTGAATTTTTATAATTTTTGATCTAAACCTAGCCCTTTGTCCTATCAAGCCCTTATTATTGTCTAGACAAGTGAGTTAGTGGAGGAAATTAAAATTAAAATTTGATGAGATGTACGTGATGTAATTTAACTTGGACTTTTCTTTGGTACTACCTTCACGGGAATGATTTATTTATTATGTGTGTATTGAAATAACATAGATAAAAAGGAAGAGTTACTAGCGAATTAGGAGTTTTTGTTATGAAGTTTTTGAACTCCTAATATTGGAAAGCGGGTAAGGTGACAATGTGTATAATTTTAACTGAGTGAGATAGGATTTTGATGGATTTTTTATAAGTGCAATATTTAGAAACATTTGTTTAATGGTCTCATTGAATAATTAGACATTTGATTCTTAATCTTGATTATTGGTGTTTTTCACAATTTTTTTTGCTCTTTGCTTAAGATCATTAAAGTCTTGATTTTAAAGTGGTTTGATTTAACTTAGAAAATTTTATTTTTTTGATGACAAGTATGGCGACCCAACCTAGGCGACCCAACATGAGCCTTATTCTGGAATCATTTATTGATTAATAAACATGAGCAGGATTGTTGTCCTGTTACACGGCGAGTTTATAGTGTGGAAATATGTCTATAATTTACTCCATAGGAGTTTGTCTTATGGCACTTAGTTTTTTTTTTTTTTACATCAATTTGCCCATCTTAGCTATCATCAAGCCCTGATATATACATCTAACATTTATTTTCCATATATCATTTCCATCATATAACATAAAACCTCATAGCATTCATGTCATGTTCAAATATACATACATCACCCATCATTATTTTTTCAACTATTTAACATATACCAATCCATATCATACATCAATAGTGTATAATTTTATAAATAGCAATCAGTTTGCATACACTCGTTTCAAAATGCATTACTCATCATATAATTGCATACAAAGGAATGCAAGAATTATATTTCTTCATTCATCTTGTGCTTCTCCTCTATAGCCTTCATGTACCTGTCTTAGGGTTTGAAAAACAAATCATGAGTATTAACTCAGTAAGCAAGCTGCATAGCTTTTAAGCAAAATTTTCTTTTGAATAGACATCTTTGAAACCAATATTATACCCACTCGTGGGTATATCATGAATAATGCAATGCATTATCATCAACATAAAAGTGAACATCATATGATAGTATGGTAGCTAGGCGATCATCCCATCATCCTGCTCTCATCTAAGGGAGAGCACCGCTGACTTGTGGCATATTTTAGCTACTTGGTCACACTAGAGGAGGACAATCGGTCTGTTTACACCTCTAAAGTGGACCTAGTATCTCGTGCACCATGAACATAGACATGTTAACATGATTTTCGCGAATAAATATTTGAGTCATAATTTCTCAACATTATTTAATAAAACATTGTACAAGTGCATTTGTAAGAGTTATAGGGATGACTATCCTTAAATAATTACAAAAGCAGTTAAACATCCATTTGCAAGATATATTTCAAATCATTTAAATATCAATTTACAATATATTATCAACATTTTAAGAAATTAAGTTTTTCAAAAATTCGCTTGCTTACC
Source organism: Annona squamosa (assembly GCA_035584095.1). Classification (NCBI taxonomy): domain Eukaryota; kingdom Viridiplantae; phylum Streptophyta; class Magnoliopsida; order Magnoliales; family Annonaceae; genus Annona; species Annona squamosa. The sequence continues at coordinate 35,706,897 of JAXCLR010000073.1, read as the reverse complement.
TGAATTCACTTTAGACTCCTTCATCAACCTTTTATTTGCCTTTAACTATATAAATAAGAATGACATTTCATTCATAAACATAATTTCATATGCTTGCACATTATATAGTTTTCCAACCCACATGATTTTTAACAACTTACTTAACCTGTTTGTCTTTCAAGTTAGGTATTCATTTTACTAATTTACACATTGATATGGCTTGTGCTTCCGTAGCAACCATTCTTTTTATTTTCAATACCCCTATTTAGGGTAAATTTTCACATCCATTATAACCATTAAGGTTAACCCAACATATGGAAGTTTATTACTTCCCGTTTATCATTTAACACTCATTATTTATATTTTTCATATTGGTGCTCATTCAAGGCACTTATGAGTTAGGGCTACTAATTTTAATCCTAAAATTTTGAGATTTTATAATTTTTTTAAAACAATCCTCTCTTTTCTCATTTACCCCATTTTCCTTTCAATTTTTTCATTTTAGCTAATCATAATTGGTCATTTCTCATTCTTGTCATCCATACCCTTCATGTGCACTCTCTTAGTCACACATACATTATATGTTAATCAAGGTTATATCAACAGCACTTTGTCTTTCATTTTTGCTTAGTTTAAGCGCTTAGTTTAAGCATAATTTAGGGTTTAATTATGGAATTAAAATCCATCAATCAAGTTTCTCAAAACAACAACTTTGCTTCCATGCTTTCCACCTTAGACACCTATATCGACATGACTATTCAAAATAGATTTTTAGCTTTTTATTTTCAACCTTTGGACATCCCTTAAATATCCCATTTGTAGGGTATTTTACTCTCATAATCACTAATTTATCATGTTGTTTAGGATTTGCATCAATTCCACCTCAAATGAGTAGAATTTACACCAAGTTGTCAACTACATGTTTCACCCTTTAAGGTCCATCAAACATGCTTAGTTTAACATAAATTAAACATGGAAATTATTCATGCAATCCACACATATCATAAGCTCAAAACGATAACATTAAATGGAATTTAACAAAAATTCCAGCTTGGTGCACATTTTGTAAACGACCCTAACTTCACACATAACTTTCTTGAATGCTCAAATTGAATATCCCCATTCATTTAGCATTCAATAAACCTATCAAGGGCTTCATAAATTATCATTTAGGATTCATAATAAATCAAATTTATGATTCATGAATTGAGCTCGAAAACTTAGAAATTATCAAACCGAACTTGGTTTAATACCTACTTGAACTTGTGTGGTTTTGCTCGCACTTTTCCTAGCTTGGTCCCTTCTCTTTCTTCTCTTCTTTTCCTTTTTTTACTTTCCCTTTTTCCTTCCTTTTTTCCCTACTTGGGACGTTCTCCTTGCTGCCCTTAACTTTTTTTTTCTCTTTTTCACCAAATCTGTCCACTTAAAGTATCGTGCAAATAGCCCTTTCTTGTACCTTATATGATAGGTTTTTACCCCTCCTTTTCCACCTCATTTTGAGGTTTATTAATTCAATGTTTATCCCATTGAGCTGTTGGCATATTTATCATCATAATTTCCATTTTTACAAACTTTTAAAAGACCAAAAATCTGCTCAAGTCCATCCCTTGATCACATCCCATGTGGCCATCATTTTTGGCATTTCGTGGCAACAAAATCTGCCCAAATTCCCATGCATTGAATGTCCCTTGATGAGCAGCCCCTTTTCATACATTTTCGCATTTTAGAAATTCATAAAATTTGCTCAAAAATCCCATTTCATGATACCTCGAATGACCCATTTAATACATTGACGTTTCATTAAATGAAAAGTTACTTTTTGAAAGAAAAAGTCAAAGGGTTTTGTCCCCAAGTGATTAAGCAATTTTCCATAGGATTTAGCTTAATCCAAGCCATCCATAAGATAAGCCATCTCATTAGCCATCTACAAAAAATTTCATTTCAAAATGACCTTTCTAGTGTAAGTTATGGTCATTTGAAAATGTCTCTTGAATTTGGATAAAATTAAATAATTATCATCCTAATTAAATCATGATTAATATAATCCATTCCATTCATAAGGTAGATCATGTCAATATGCTTACCTCTTAAATTTCACATCAATCCGCCTAATGAGCGCCAAGTTATGAATTTTCAAACAACAACCTCGTTAATCCCCATAATTATCATCAATTCAACATAATAAAGGTGATAATAAATTAGATTAATTTAATCACCTTACTTAATCAATTGATTTAATCTAAATTGTTCAATTGAATCATATAATTAATAATGTTTAATTGTCTAAATTACATGTATGGTTCTCGATTGTTCTTAGTATCACAACAAGCAAAAGTTTAAGTGTCGAGGAATTTATTATGTTACTTTTATATCTTGTATTTTGAGTGCTTTTTGGACACATGTGAGGATAAGGATAGTATTTTGTGTTTAATATTGATTGATTTAGCTTATTTATACATGAACACTCATGATTTTATGTAATTTGTGTAAAAAACATGAAATAGATGCAAATTTGGTGTCAAGGATGATGATTTGGAGTTGGAAAGTTAGGCTTAATTGCAAAGTTAAGAGGCATAGTGAAAGAAAAATAGCAAGGAAAATGGGTTAAAACATGCTAAAAAAGTTTTAACGCTATTTAGAGAGTATCGGGTCAGAAACCTAAAATTTTCAGACAAAAACTCGAGCTTCAGAGGACCACACAATTCAAACTATGTCAACCTAGTGCCAACATGATTAGAACTGAGTTACTCCTTGAAGCACAACTTGTATGATAATTTTGCATAATTTTGGATTGTTTGCTATAAAACACTTATTATACACGAGTTGAGGGAGCTTTTGAATGTGTTTTGAGCTATGGTTAAGAAGAAACTCAAGAGCCAAGGAGATGAGCTAGGAGGCACATTGCACAAAGATGTTAAGACACCCTTCAAGCTTTCAATTCAATAAGCTCTTTTTTTCCTTCTCTTTTGATTTAATTGACTTGTTATTGATGGATATTGATCGCAATATCGGTTCGTGTGTTGATTTCATTGAGAACATGTCTGAATAAACTCATATTCTAGGGTTTAGGATATAGCATGTGCTTTATTTATGGATGACTTAGTTTTTATTGTTTATGAAAGATGCTTTTTATGAATTTGATATCTTGTGATCTTAATGCTTGCTTTGTATATTGGCTTGCATTATGGTATAATTTCATGCATAAGGGGAAGGAACTGAGGTGTGGAAGTCTAAAGACATTAAACCTGAAATCTAGATCATGAGAATAAGCATGATGACCTTGAGAATTTGCTTAAACAGCTACAAAACTTCATAGTTTTTAATTGACTTAATTTCATGAGAATAAGTGGTTAAGAATGTTAAAATATGTTTTGCATGCCAGGAGAGAGGGAGAAAAATTAAAAGTAGGATTTGTTCTCCTTTAAATAATGTATCGAGATTAAATAGGCGAACTGGTTATCCCGTGTAGACCATCATATTAGAAACCATAGATCCTAGATAATCTCATTCCTTGATTCTTACTCTTTATTTAATGCTCTTAAGAATTACTCTTTGCTTTCTTACTCTCCCTTTCAATTTTCTCATTACCAATTGCATAAAAAGTGTTCAGAATAACAATGTCTAACGTCCCAAATTTCCTATGGGATTGATCGATTTAAATACTATAGTCTACAACCTATGCACTTGTAAATAGACACCTAATAATGGCCCTTAAACAAATTGTGAGCAAGCCCTCCAAATGGAAGGAAGCTCCTTCATCATCTTGGGCAACAGGATCTACTATTCCTAAGAGGCAAAGGACCCTAAGCAAGAGTCCATAGCAAGAAGCCTAGTCATCTCAACCTTCCATTGGAGATAGAGTCCATTTTGAAGAAGGTAATGCTCTCATTACCTCATATTGAGAAGAAGAAGATTTTGAGAATTCAAGTGAAGAAGAGATGATAACTAGTTAAAAAGGTAAAAATAAACAAAAAGGAAGAAAGTGATAGACATGCTTATAGAATATTTTAGAAGTTCAACCTAACACCATAAGTTCTACAAAAGTTTGTGAAAAGAAGATTTTCACTCCATAAATTGATAATTTCAATTCTTAAACGAGTATGAACTTGATATTAAAGCTATGTTAGATTACCAAGGATGAACACAATTACTAAGAGAAGAAGGAAAATATATATCCAGATTTAACTAGGAAATTATATTATGTATGAAGCGTAGTTGAACTCGCTGTATTTGTGAAAAGGGTTAAAATAACTTTAGGGATTACTAAAGGTTTTACAACATATGATATAGTTAATGCACTAGGAGTACCATCTGAGGAAGAACCTCTGCCTCGAGGACTTATTCTCTCTACCATGTATAACAACTTGACATGAAATGACATTTATGTTAAGAGAATGAAGTTCTTGCACTATATAGATCTGCTCTTATACTTGAGAGTCTTACAACTACTAGTGGCACATTGCATACATCCAAAAAGAGGTGGCAGAGGCTTTGTTAACCCTCAGGAAGCTAAGGTAATTTTGAAGCTAGCAAATTATAGGAAGATAACCTTATAGACGTTAATTCTATAAGCCTTTGTAGTTAAGAAGAATAATCCTCACAACATGAGCTTGAACAACATGTGGATCACCAAGATATTAATTCATTATAAAGTAGATTTGTGAAATAAGTCATTCGAAGTCATGAAGAGCACCATGTAATCAACAAGAGCCTGATGCAGAGAATAAGGATCAATGTCAAATAGTTTTGACTTGATCAATTAGCTGCACGTCAATGTCATCTAGTACAAATGTCCTTAAAAGAGGAAATAGAAGTAGAAGAAGCAAGCTATGAGTTTGATGCAAGAGGAGATATCAACCTAAAGGGGAGGCTCCACGTGAAAAAGAACCTCAGGCTACTATAGAAGCTCATTCTCCTGCATTTGCATCAATACTTCATTCATATCATTTCACATTAGACTCCAAACTCATTACATTTTTACAAAATATGCAAGAAAGCATCATGGACTTAGGTAACATAAATAGCTCATTACTCACCATGCATGCTAAACAAGAAAACCTAGAGCAAGATCTCAAAAAATCGTGCTTCCGCATTTGCATTCGGAGGACCATATCAATCAATTAGTTCCATTGACCCATTTATTTAACATTCACGAGCCTCACTCTCACCATCAAATGTCTATTATCCCCCAACAACTCCTCCATATGCACTTAGCTAGTTTCAGTATGTCATAACATACATGACCCATTTTAGCCCCCCTATTTTTAGCTTACTGACAAAAAAGAGGAGGATAGTTAGGAAGCACAAAGGATAAAATGTACAAAGCATAAAATACACTGAGGTTTTGAATTAAAATTATGTATTGTCATCTGAACTAAAAATTGTATTCTTTTTTTATGGGGGCCCAAGCCCAACCGCTTAAAGGCCATACTTGCAGATAGAAGGATTCGAATCCGACGCGAGTGGAAACATTGCCACCAATGAGAACTAGTTGCCTTATGTAGCGTTCTCAAAACATTGTATTCTTGTTTGAACTAAAATGATGTATTCTTGTTTGAGCAAAAATGATGTTTGTATTGAATGATGGAATTTTAAAATGATGTCTCTTTTGCCTAAATGATTGATGAATAGTTGATATACCTTTGAACTTCAAATGAAGGTGTTTGAACTATTGGATGATTCTGAAATTGGATGAGTTGGCATTGAAATGAAGCAGTATTGAAAGTTTTGAATGTTATTTGTAAAGAACTTGACAGGATAATATAAATATAGTTTGATCGAAATGATTAAGGCAAGACTTGTTATAAACAACACATTGAATAAGCTTTCAGTAAATATAAGTATGTATGATCTATAATATCAACATTGAGATATTATGTGCGAAGGTATACATTTTAATTAAGTTTTGTCAATCATCAAAAAGATAGAAATCGTGAACTTTTATGGAAAATTATAAAGTAATGATAATTTTGATGATTAACAACTGAATTGAAATGAAGTAAAGCTACTAATAATGTTTTGTTTGAGCTTGTGCAATATAAAAAAAGATTTAAAGTTTACAAATGCAGCATAGTTGAAGTTGTAGGTCAAGTAGACCTTATATGCAATTTGAGTAAAGTTGGAACCTAAGTGACTTCAAATGTTGAATTGGAGATAGATTTGAAAGAAAGCAATCAAGTGAAAATGAAGTTGCAAGTCAAGTAAACCTTATATGCAATTTGAGTGAAGTCAGAACTTAAGTTGACTTTAGAAGTGACTTCAAATGTTGAATTGGAGATAGATCTGAAAGAAAGCAATGAAGTGAAAATGAAGTCGCAAGTCAAGTTGACCTTATGCACAACTTGGGTAAAGTCACTATCTAAGTTGACTTGAAAAGTGACTTCAACAACGATTTAAGAGACAAAGATGATGGAAAAGAAGTAGACATATGTGAAATCACACTCAAAGTCAACCCCAAATGTGACTTAGGTAAGTCGCACCCAAAATTGACCCCATGTGTAACTTGGAAGACACACAAGGAAGAAGAGCTCACTGAAAGAAAAATCAATTTGAAATCATATCAATAGTCAACCCCAAATGCGACTTCGGTAAAGTCATGCCCAAAGTCGACCTCATGTGTGACTAGAAAGAAAAATAAGAAAAAAGAACTTAATAGAAGGAAAAATCACTTTAAAGTCACACCCAAAGTTGGCTCCAATTGAGACTTGGAAGAAGAAGATGAAAGTGGATCTTACTAGAGGAAAAATTGAATTTGAAGTTGATACTAAGTCAACCTTAACTATGACTTGGTTAAAATCACATGGCAAGTTGACCTCATATGCGACTTTAGTTGTAATGGTCATAAAAAAATTCAAATGTTAGCATATTAAATATGCACCATGTACCTCTAAATGTTTAAATATCCCTCATGGTTATAAATATCTCATCGAGAAAAGTTAATGTGGTTAGCTAGAACATTCTTTGTGCTTATAGTGTACTTGCATTTAAAGCTCCGTTAAAGAAGATTCAAGTCAAGCTCTTAAAATCAAAGAGCATGCTGTGTTGTAGAGTTCTACACAACTTATAAAGTGTAATTTTCTTTTATTAAGTTTTCTATTGGTTGTATTAATACTTGAGTTGGTATTAGAGACCTAGACCAAGGTTTGTAGATAGGCAAAGGATTGGTTAGAGTTGTGCTTACTAACTGCTTGTGTTGTTTGAGAAAGGCCCTTTAGAGCTAAATTCTAGAAGAGAGCATTTACTTGAGAGCATTTGCTCTAAGCCATAACTCAATGCTATGTAGAATTCAAGACATAATAGGTATGTGGTTAAAAAATAGAAGTTTGGGGGTTGCTCGAACCACTACATAGATCTCCATGTCTCTTGTGTGTTTTCAATTTATTGCACTCTTGCTCTTAAAACTCAGCTCCACTCATTTCACTCAATGGAACTTAACTCATAAAGGGATTAACCTAATTCTCTCCTTTCCTTTTTTGTTAAATCAAATAATCGTGAACAACATTAATATCATAATAAAGACAATAATAAGACCCAAGTTTTGGTTATGCCATATATAGGTGTGCAAAAGCTTCTTGTGTTATAGCTAGGACGAGGTGTGTTAGATTTTCCTTCAAGATGTTGTTGTAGCCTATGTGCCCCATTCAAGTAATCCATGTGGAAATGATAGTTTTGAAGTATTTTTATGGTTGAATTATGCGTATTAAAATGTTAGATGAATTGTCATGATATTGATGTGGTATTTTAGTGTAAGGTATGGTCTTAGGAGTGCATTTTCCAATTTTTCTTTCCTTTATGAATTTTTTTTGTAGTATTCGGTGATTATCTTGGTGTTTACATTCTATATTCATGCATACTAACTTTTATCATTGCATATTATCAACATTCATACCATGCGTGAATGCTCATGGAGGTGGATGTATGTGTTGTATTATAGGCCAATTGGTAAATATTTTGTTTATTTTATGACCTCAATCCTAATATCAATATGTAAAAAGAGGTATTTTCAAGCTATATAGTTGGCAATGTCATCTTATTCTTGATATCAATGTAAGTAAGGTGTTCCAAGTCACCTAATAACTTTAAAAGCTTAAAGGTCTTGATATTACCGTGAGAGAGATGCGCCAAATTGTACAAATCATTATACATTATCTAGGAGCTTGTCACTTTCATATTTCGATAGTTGAGTATTGTAGAGTTGTGAAATGATGAGTGTTTGCATGTCATGCATTTATATATAATTAGTTGGTGCGTTGTTGATTTTACAATATATTTGACAATTTAAACTACTTTTTGAGCTTATTGAAGCTCATTTTGTTATTTTATTGCTTTTAAATGATAAGCATGCAAATTCACAAGTAAAGAATGGATGATAATATCCCAATGAATTATCACAATGCAACATGGTTTTGAGTGTGAGAAATTTATACAGCAAAGTGTTGATGTGTATATATTTCTGTCTTTTTACTGTTTTCAAGATCGTATGACTTTTATATTGCTTTTTCAATGGTGATTCATGGTGATGTATATCATTTTTGGGGGATTAGGTCATGTTGTAGCTTTCTTTTGGTGGCCAATTATTATTTATGGAGGAAAATTTATATGACATGTCTCTTCGTGTAACCTCTATTTTGAATATTTTGATGGTTGATGAAAATTCTACTTCATCGATTGTGTTGAGCATTATTTATAGTATTTTAAAAATCCTTTTACATGTCTAGTATCAACATGCACTGTTCCATCTATAAATATACAGAATTAATATAACAAAATGATAAATTATTAAATATTAATTTTGAAGTTGTATTTTTAATATTTGAACTATCTAAAATATCATTTTATATGAATAAATTATTCTACAAAGTCTTATTGTATTCTAATAAATATGTGGATCTAAGTATTTTTTTCTAATTTATACATGAATATACTGTGGCGCCCCGAACCGAGGCGTCACATTTGTCCTTACTCCAAGATCTTGTCGATTGGTAAATGTGACTCAGG
>JAXCLR010000073.1:35685606-35697821 GCA_035584095.1 Annona squamosa | reverse complement strand
ACTATTCACGTGCACTATTCACGTGCACTATTCATCCGAATTTCATGCATAATTATTTTAACCTTCATTTCCATATGTTTCATATCCATCAATATATATTTCTCAAATATATTACCTAGGGTTTACAATCCTAGGGTTTTATACACATCTCAAAGATCGGGGTTCCACATATACCTCATTTTGAGCAAATGTGGCACATACGCATATTTGATTTAAATGAAATTTGGTCTATTAGATAAACAAATGATATCAAATACAGTGAATGAACTGGAATTTTCATCAAGCATTAAAAACTTAAATTTTGGAGAGGATACATGGAACCGCTTCTATATAACCTAGTTACATAAAAGTGGGCCTGTTATTTGTGATTACATATAGTTATAGGTATTCCCTCTATTAGTTTGTATGATAGATGTAATTGTGTAAAGTGAAAATTAAATTCCTATAAACTTTTATTAACATGCAACATTTTTCTCATACCATGTGGTGTAATTGTATGACTCTCTACATTTTGGGCATTTATGGAAACAGAATCTTGTACATGTGTGTTTTTTGTTGAGTGGCCAATTAGGTTGAGTAGTAAAATGTTACAATGAGCTATCCATGCACTATTTTTCCCTTATTGTGGCCCTAGTGTATAGAATATTGTCATAAATTTACAGAATTTTTTTTTTTTTTTTTACCTTCTTTAAGCACAAAATATTATCTGTTGAAGTTTAATTTTGAAGCATGTATGTAATGCCTTGATGGATTTAACACAATACCGAGATTACAAGTGAAATGGAAGCGGATTAGTGCAATATGCGCATATTGTTCTAAGAAATGAGTAGGTGTCATGCATCATGACACGAGGAGGTGAGGTATGTGGAGACGTTGTGTGGTTGGATGAGAGGGGAATCCAAGTACACAAGAAGAATGCCCCTATTCTAATTTTCTTTTAAGTAAAACCTATGTACCTTTGTGTAAGCACTTCAAAGGCATATCCAATTTCGATAAAAAAAAATATTAAATTCTATTTATATCCTCGTGTTAGAAAATTAAATTAAATTTTTTTCGCATTCATACCTATATATTGGATGAAATTGCAAGCATATCCATTTTCATGAAATTATTGTAAATAATTAATATATTCCAAAAATAAGTGAAACTGTTTTTTTCTCATTCCTAAAAAGCAGGGGCTAGCGTGATTAGAATGGCACTTTCTTAGCGACAAGATGCTAGTCTTTGAAAGGTAATGAACTACTAGTTTGGATGGAAGCAAGAGATATTTTCATGGCTAGCTAAATAGGGATATCAGTGGGCGGAAATTGAATCAAATTTGTCAACATTGATGGAATGGCTTAATGGGGAAGAGGAAATCATCTTCAACATTAGTAATTAGCAGCATAACTGAAATGCATCAGAAATCTTTTTATCATATTCATTTTTCTCGTGTCCTTAGATTGACTAACCAATGAGCGCATTTTGTTGCAAAATGGCTTTAGGGCAAGGAGGTTCAGATAACATCTGGGTGGAAAATGCTCTTATGTGTATTAGAGATGCTATTTATCTAGATCTTGTATCTTTTTTGCATAGTGCTGGGCAAGTTCCCCCTACATTCGATCCTATAGTTTTGGAGTGAATGAGGTTAGGAGTTTTCTCAATCTGATGTTTGTATATTAAAAAAATTAATTTATTACTAACAGACAAGATATTTTTCATTTTATTGATTTAACTACCATTAGTAAAACTCTGACAAAAAGAACTCACTTGCAATTTTAGGCAAATGTTGAAGGACATTTTACAATTTTTTAAAACTATGGGATGCGTTTGTAAATTCGCCCAAACTATGTACTACGTAGGCCTGCGAAACCCCTTGATAATTATTCTTTGTTCATAGATGATTGATATCGGGCGATATATATCTAAATCATTAGATATATAATTATTTATATTGATAAATTAATATTAAAAATTTTCAAATATCAAATTGCATTTTATTATGTTTTTTAAAATAAACTTTTCAATTTATATGTTATTTCTTGTATTATCACCCACTTGATAAAACGATTTTGATGAATTTTAATATAATTGGAATGTATTTTATTTTAAATTTATGACGATTGTAACAAAATGTGTGTGGGAGTTTGTGAGTCTATTAGTTAGGTTCGAAATAAAATGGTGCTTATACCTATCTAATTTTAAAACATAATTCAATGGCCAAAACATATTTGAAAAATAATTTATGCCATGTTAGAATTGTTATAATGGTTATAAAATATTGAAATCATACAAATATATCTTGAAGTGATTTATCATAAGTTCAATCGACTAATCTGATTTTGAGACACAATAAAACTGTGTCATGATACTAGCTATAAAGTCCCAATATATATTTATTTTTTATGTTTCATAAAATTGTTATTCTAGGTATACTTAACTTATATAAAAACCTTTTTTTGGGGTGTGTATATAGTTTGTAATAATTTTAAAAGATTTATAGTCTGCCGAAATATCTTAGAACGATATTCATATGCATTAGAATATTCTATACATATTTTGAAATAATTTAATGGATTAGCAAAATATTTTTTTTATTGGTATTTATACAATGTGACGACTAGTAATAAAATTAAGCACTTTCACAGCCCTCACAACATGGAGGGAATTTTTGCAAAGACCCCAACCTAGGGGAAATCTATTTGTGCACCCTTGTCTCGTGCCACCATGGCACTGCCCTAGTGATAATAATAAAATATCCGTAGAGCATAACATATGTGGCTTGTATATACTTTATCCTAAATTAGACAAAGTGGGGTCTACGTTTTATATTTTATTCATCTGTGTACTAAAAAAAATTTAAAATGATATAACTACTGAAAATTGTTCAAATAAGAAAAGCAAGGTGAGCCACACTTCGAAAGTGTGGATAGATCATTTTCATCATTGAAATTATCGTGTACTTATGAGCCAAAACATCAAATGTTTTTCAATTAGGTCGATTGTTTTTAGACAAAATGTTAGATATTTCCACAGGCTAGCAAAATATGTAAATAGGTTTAGATAAGCTATCTTGACTTTTTTTTCTTTGTTAGGATTCCTTTTTAATGAAGGACTCATGACTATAAGTAAGAGCTCAAGGCCAAGACTACAAGACACATTTTGGAGAAGAGTAACCCCCCAAGAGAATCTGGTGTTGGATTTAGGTAATGTGGAAGCGTACCCAAATTCATCAATGTCATAGATTCTACAGAAATAATATTGTTGAATGTAAAGTCTTCTCCTAGATCACTTTCTTCCCTTAATACCTATAGTCGATGGGCAATTATAAATCGTAAATCATGTGTAGGAAAGACCTAGATGCCCCTGCTTAAATAGAGCTTTCCTATCATGCTCAAATAGAAAAAAAATCAATCATTTATGAAATTGTTATATTCCAAAATATACAAGTCTTCCACTTTTATGCAAAATTTTAAGGGTTACTATATTACGTTACCTTATAGGATTTAACATTTGGAGATTGAAGAGGTGGACTTGAAGTAGTTGTTGTTGAAGTTTTCGGAGCTTAATCTTGAAGATCTTCTACAAATCTTACTACTCATGCAAAAATACTAATTTAGCTTGTCTTTTTTTTAAGTCTATTATTTATATCACCTTGGAGTTGATAGTGATCAAACTAAAAGGAAGTGAATCAAAAATGTTAATTACTTCACTAAGTGCCTAGAGTTAGGTTTAAATCTAGAAGATAGTTGTTCAAACTGTACAACTATAACTTATGTAATTTGAGTTAATTAGTGTAACCTAAGCTTTGTGTGCTTGGAGAGTGGATTAAGTCATGAGAGATAGAACTACTACAACTACATTGTCTTTTTGGTTTCAATTTATTTTATGGCTGGGCTTGTGATTTATGCACTATTGTTTGTCTAAGTTCTATTTACTAGCTGTTATATGGGAATAATGCATATTAAAGTGGAATAGTTTGTAATTTTGATCTTTTAGATTTTGCAAACCATTAAACTTTCTTGAATTTAAGTACTCTATGATGTTCAATAATATTTATTTAGTTGAGATTCAAAAAATCATTTCAATTAAAATTTGTACAAAGTGTTATGGTTTATGAACTTCAAAGAAGTTCAACATTATCCATACATCTTTTCCAATCATATAAATTAATCAAATTATTTATATAATTGGAATAGCATTTTTGCACATATGTTGTTAGCCCAGACTAAGTAATAAAATAACTACAATATCCTTGCATTTAAAAATCTAAAAAAATTTAAAAAAAATATTTTTTACACCTAAGGTAAAGGCTAGCAAGATCATGACTCATTTCTATAATACATAAAGGTATCCATAAAGTGATAACATGGGCATAACTTGATTGATAAAGCCTTGACTTTATGTCTAGGAAGTTAGGATTTCAATCCCCCTTTGAAGGTGAATTGGACAAGTAAAATATCTAAGCCATAATTTATGCATAAATAAATGATCGTATAAAGTATTAATATATTTAAGTGAATGAAAGGCCAATTTTGAGTCAAATGTACTGTAATTTATGATATATCTAAATATACAAAATCATATCTTATATATATTGCTTCTATATAACTAGATTATATAGAAGTGATTTCATGTAACCCCTTAATTTTTAAGATATTAATAATTGATATAGAATTTAATCAATTCATTATATTTAACATCAATTATTTAGTTAGAAGACCAAGTTTTATTCAAATCAAATATGTGCATGGGTCACATATGCTCAAAAATGGTTATCGATGTGTAAATCAGAGAAAATATTTAAATCCATTCATATACATATTAGAATATAAACTTTATATAATCATTTATACATATAGCAGTGATAATTTAGACGGTTTAGATGTTGAAGATATTATTTGAAAGTTGATATTTAGTATTAAATTATTTTATTATTTAATTTTACACATTTATAAATGAGGCTCATAAATATTGATACAAATAAAATGATATCTATGATAATATAAATAATGCTAAATACAGTAGATGGAGTAATTTTCCATTAACTTTGAAGATATCAAAAATGAAAAGATTACATAGAAGAGAGTTTTCAAAAAAGCAATATATATAATATAAAAAAATATTCGAATGCATTTGAACAATACCATAATTATGCAAGTGGAAAATTTTAGTTTATGAATTAAATATACTTAGAAAAAATACCATAATTATTTATGAAAAAATAAAAAATATAATTAATTGTTAAAAAAAAGCTCCATATGAGAAATGCTCCAATGCAACTCGTTGTATTTTACGATCGTTAGATTTTTAATATTTTATTCTAATACATCCATTGCATTTAAAATTATTTATTTAGCATATATACTAAAAATTGGGTGAATTGAAAACTCTTAGTAATCTTTAAAATATAATTATAAATAATTTCATGCTAGTATATTTGTTATGAATTATATAAATTTTCAAGTCACATAAATATTAATGGAATAAAATATAATGGATGGCTTTGATATAAAATAAAAAATCAAAAATTTTAAAAATACAATCGATTGCACATTATAATCAATTGTATTTGAGAATATCTCATGATTATATACAATATATTGTATATATACTTAAGTTATAATATTCATTTTTATTTTATTTTTATTTCATTTTTTATTTTTATTCATAAACTTATTTTTCTAAGTGTTTTTGATTCATATATCGAATTTTGCTATTTTACAATACTTTTACATATATATATTTTTATTTTTGAAATCATCAATTTTAGGGGCATGTAGGTCATTTTTCACCCCTTAAAAATCATCATTTTTAAAAATATAAAATAAATATGTAAAATTATTATAAAAGATAAAATTTGGTATATAAATTAAATACACTTAGAAAAACATATTCATCAAAAAAATCAAAAAAAAATCTCTTCAAAAAAAGAAAAATCAAAAAATGATATAAAAATAAAATAAAAATGAATATTGTAACTTAAACATGTATATAGTATATTATATATTATCATACCTCATCTCTATTCACATATATAAATGAATATTAGTAATGGTTGAGATATTGAAAGAAAATATGGAAAGTGATTAAAAAACCTTTATACAAACATTTGTTTTAAATCACTACCATGTAATTTTTGACAAAAAATTAAGCAAATATTTATACTTAAGACATTTTTCAAAATATAAGTTAACAATAGTCTTTTTTATAAAATGATAAAAGAAATGGCGTTTAAAATGGCTTAAATTTATGAAAAAAAAGATTAAATTTGAAAGAAAATTTTAAAGTAAAAAATAAACAAGTGGATGTAAGCATATGTCAATGCAACAAGCTATATGGAATCATTGTCAATACTTTTAGATTTAGGGTGTATTTGGAAAGTGATAAAAAATTTATGAAAAGTTTTTTATGTAAAAATTTTTGAAATAAGAGAAAATAATGTAATATGATAGGGGTAATGATGAGGAGTAAAAAGAATAGAATTAAAATAGATAGGTTAGATGTATGAATAATTATGTATAAATGATTGAAAATACGGTAGTTATATGGGAAGAAGTGAAAAAATAATTTTAAAAAAAGAACAATTGTGAAGAGAGACAAGTTTTAGTATGAAATGTTTTTGGTATAAATAAACATCTTATTATAATCTTGAATATGATAATAATGATCTGTTTTAAAAAATATCCAACTCAAAAATAAGTAACCACTTTTTATTACAAGTCACCAACCACTTTCAAGAAAATTTGCTTTTCCTCTATTGCAATTCTTTAATTCATTTTCAGGATCGAGATATATTCAGGGCCTATGTAGCTTCATGTAAAATCCGTGAATGGATCTGAATTGTATAGCAATGGTCAGAAAATAGATCCCAAATTTGACCATTACCGCACGAGATGTCAAGCATTTGAAATAGCCTTGAAGGGGATTCTAGCAATGCCTAATTTTGTCATTATCCTACTCTACCCATTAGTAAATACAATAAATCAAACTTATTCATGCGACTAATGTCAGAGTCAATGGATTTTGTACTTTGATTTGATGTAAACTGGCCATTTGTTCATTTTGATGAAGTAACGAACATATACGCTTTGATACCCTGTCTTATTAGTCAATTTAACTATTCGTAAGCACATGATGTGGCTCAAATTAGATCCATCCAAATCAAGTTCTCACCATCTTATAATCTTTTAGATGAGTATTTTCATACACCATGACAACTGATATCACAATCAAGCACATTCACGACCCTCATAATATAGAGAAAAATTTCTATAAATACATTCATTCCGTGTGAACATGTAAAAACTTCTACAAATAGGAGAAAAACCATAAAACTCACTAGCATGACGCGTGATTCAAACGTGCCTTCTACCAATCCTGGGCTTAGCAAATTACCACGAGAGTTGTGGCCACTATCTTATAATTTTAATTGCATCTCAATGAGCAGTGTCAGTCCAACTAGGTCTTCCAACTAGGCATGCATGTTGAGTGTTCAACTTTAATAGATAATCTCAACAGGGAAGCACCATGTCCTTGTGTACAACAACAAATGCTGGTCACTCAAATCCTTCATCCACGTGTACAACAACAAAAGAAGTATTCAAATCACAATAACAGAGCACGTCAATCGGATCCATAACCCACTTTTTTATGTATATAAATATGTACTATGTATTGCATTTAATGAAGTGTGAGTTTTAGCTCTGTTGTCTTTCTTTCTTGGTTTATTTCCTCTCAAACTTAAATCATCTACATGGTATTAAAGCCATTTTGGGGAAGAAAATCTTCTCTTATTTTTTCCTTCTATTTCTACTGTAATTCCTACTTCCTTTTTCACACTGCGAAAAAATTTCAGCTGATATAATTCTATCTATCCAAACTTCTTTGTTGGAAATTTTTTTATCTAACCAAATTCTTCTCTTTATAAGTTGAGATCCCACAAACTACAAATCCAATATCTAAATTCCCATTTCCTTCAAACATTAATGTTGCTAACTTTGCAAGTTTAAGACTCATATAGCATAATTTTCTTCTTTAGGAAACTCAAATGACTTCCTGAACAAAAAGCTAAGATTTACTTCGCTTTTTAACAAGAGACACAACTTCTCCACAACAATATCTACAAGCTGAAAATAATACTCAGATTGTGAATCTAGAATACATGTTGTGGGTCTGCAGTGATAGATTAGTTAAGTCCTAGATCATCGGAACTCTTTCTAAAAATGCTTTGGGCTATGTTGTAGGTTTGAAAACTGCAAACAAGGTATGGAAGGCTTTAATTGATCGTTTTACATAATGTTCCATCACGCAAGAATTTGATCTTCTTACCCAACTTCAGATATTATTACCAAAGAAAATAAATATAAATCAATTTATGACCAACTTAATGCCATTAGGTAGCCTATGTCTTATGCTAATAAAATTTTCAAATTACTTTAAGGATTTGATGATAGTTATGAGGCTTTTAAGACCAGCGTGCTCTACTCTTCACCATCTTATGGAGAAATATCCCATAATTACAAAGCTATGAGTTGTGGGCACGAAAAATTTTGTCTTCTCCTATTAATCCTGGTATGGCATTTGTCGCCAAAGCAAAGCATGGCCTTCTGTTCGCAAATAGCATGTTTCTTCTGCGTGAAAATATACAAGAGGACGAGGAGGACAGGCAATCTTCACCTCATGGGGTCTTAGGTTTCCTCACACTAATTAACTAGAACACCATTTTCTTACTCAGAGACATCAAACAGCCTTCACCACAACACAACTTATCAATTATCCTAGTCATAACCACCCTTGTTACCAACCCCTTCTCAATTTCAACAAGTAGATAGCTCATAAACTATCTTCTAGCCAACCGAAGCCATCTAAATATGTCAAATTTATGATGCTTTATGCTATTGGCATCGATTTGGTAACAATTATCATTGGAGGATACTCCTCAAGGCCTCATTCCTATGCACATTTCTTATTCAAGATAATGATTGGCATCCTAACACAGGTGCTAATGTTCACATAACTGTTAATATAAGTATTCTTTTTGATCTTATGTCTTATACTGGAGATTCAAAGGTTATGGTTGGGAACAGTCAGTCATCGCCAATTACACATATCGGTTCAAGGCATGTTAGGCAAGCCTTAGCTTCTCTGCTTTTGAAAGATGTCTTAATAGTTCCTAATATTAAGAAAAACTTACTATCAATTTTAAAGCTCACTGCAAGTTATCCATGTTATTTTTTTGAAGAAATTATGCATGTTATTTTGAGTTTAATAACTCTAGTTTCTTGGTAAAGGCAATCACAATAATGACTTATACAACTTAAAGACTTTTGATCCTGTTGCCCTCTTCTCAAGTGACATCAGACTTCAAATGAAGACATATGACACAACAAATTAGCTCACTCAAATAATAAAGTGTTAAAATTTTTGCAACATCAGTAGTTGATTATAGTTAATAAATTGGTTACTAGTCTTTGCCAAAGTTGCCAATTAAGTAAGAGTTGCAAACTTCTATTCATTGTAGAAAGCTCATCAACATTTTTTCCATTATAAAATATCCACTGTAATCTATGAGGACTAGCACCAGTTGCTTCTATACAGAAATTTCGTTATTTTGTTATTTTGATGGTCATTTTCTCTCAATTTTGTTTGTTTTATCCTTTAAAAGGGAAATCTGATTTTTCTTTGTGTCTGTTTCCTTTCATAAGATGGTCTCAAACCAATTTACCACAATAATAAAAAATTTCAATTAGATGGTGGAGGTAAATTTTCTAGTACTGATTCAACAATATTTGCAAGAACATGGAATCTTACATCAATTCTCTTGTACAAACATTCCTGAGCAAAATGGGGTTGCAAAGCGCAAACACAAGCACATTGTAAAGCTTGGCTTAGCCTCTTCTTTTTATACTTCCACGCCCTTATGTTATTGGGTTGATATTTTTACTACTGCTATTCATGTCATTAATAGATTTCCTATATGAAGACTCTTCATGAATTGTCGATACTCAATGTTTTTTCACAAGAGTCTAAATTATAGTGCTTTTCAAGTATTTGGCTCTCAATGTTATCCTTACCTATGCCATTATATGAAAAAGTTTGGTTATCGTTCATTATCCTCTGTTTTAAATACAACGGTTATCGCTACCTACATCCTGAAATAGGTCGAGTATATATTTCTCGTTATGTTTTTTTTTTATGAAACTGCTTTTCCTCATTAATCAATTGGTTCTAGTTCTTTATCATCCATCATAACCACAAGTTGGACACATGATCAACTTAGGGAATGTGCTCATCTCTTTTCTTCTTATGGCAAACATTTTTAAAATGCACCAATGCTTTATAAGATAATTCCTTGAATATTCAATCTATTGCTAATTCAGTCCTCTCTGTTGTTAACTCATTTTTATACATTCATTTTGGATCATAACTGGATGAAAATTTGATTAATTAAGATGATTTAATTATAATATTCTTTGATTAAGCTTTATTCCATAAGAACACTCACCATTTGATGCAATTTATGAAAATAAAGGAAGGATGTGTAGTTTTAGTACAAATCATGACCAAATTGGTAAGTACTAATGAAATTTGAGCTAAAATGCAAATTCAAGACTCAATTATAAGGCAAAATAGTGTCTAATGCAAGCCCAACCGTGTTGGAGGAAGCTTCAAGTAGAAGGGAAGGAAGCAGAAAGCAAATCAACCAAAATCGCACATCAATTCGTAAACTCCAGAAGACTACACAATTCAAATCGCGTGGAGCCTTGCTATGCACTATGTTGCACAATTCATACTTTGTGCACAAACCATCCCTCCAAAATCTATATAAACCCCTCCATTGAAAGTCCTAAGACATCCTAGTGGCTTGAGCTTGGAGCGAAGTCAGAGGACTAGAGAAGGCGAGTAGCATAAGGAAAGGAGCAAGATGACGTGTGGCTTGAAGCATTCAAGACACCATTTTAACCAATAAGCTTTCTTTTCCTCTTTCTTTTATGAGTTTAATTGCTTGTTTGAGATGAATTCTATATACAATATTGTTTATGTTTGGATTTTACTTTGAACATGTTCGACTAAGTACTTAACTTAAGGTTTAGGATATAGCATGAGTATAATGTAGTGGATATTGTGTTTATGATTTATTCATGATGGGTATTGGTTATAAATTTAAAATCTTCTGTTCTTAATGTTGGTTGGTACATGGGCCCATACTATGACATAATTTCATACAGTAGGTGATAGGACAAAAATATAGAAATCTAATATACAATAGTTAAGATGTTAAACCTGAAAATTTAAGACCATAAAAATAGGCATGATGACCTTGAGGAATTTCATAAACTTTCATAAAACTTAATAAATTCTAATTAACTTAATCTTATGAAAATAGATGGTTAAAAAGATTAAAGTACGCCTTGTAGGTTTTGAAAGAAGGTAAAATAGGGATAGTTCTCCTTTAATAATTAATATCCAAATTAAATAATCATATCACGTATTCGTTGCAGTTGTTGCATGTGAAACCCTGAAACCCTAGATACTCTTCTCTTGATTTTTATCCTTCAATCTACACTTCTAAACTCTCTTTTTTACTTACTAGTTTCCCTTTATTCCTCTTACTCTATTTGGGTTATTCATAGAAGTGATTAAAAGAAATATCCTCAGTCTCGAATTTTCTATGGGAACGATATTTATATAGTATAATCTACGACCCATGCACTTAGTATGAGAAAACGAACATCTACTAGCACCAACTGTGTTTTACCTACCCACTTAAACATTATACCTTTGGACCTTGAAGCCATACCAAATGCTCCCTATGAATCTACTTTGTCTCCAGAATTATCTCCTGAAATTATTACTCTTCAACCAAGGCTATCATTACCAAGCTCAATCATCTCCGACAAGTTGCCTTTACATGCACCTCATAATATTTCATCTTCTTTAGTATCTTTGTTACATCCGATGGTCACAATATCCAAGGCAAGTATATCTAAGCCTAATCCTAAGTATCACGCACATGTTACCTTTATTATTTCATCAAAATTATGGAATATTACTTCAACATGAAAGCATTCAGGTTGGAGGTGTTGGTCCCGAGTTGATGGTTAAACCCAAGAGGGGAGGGGTGAATTGGGTTCTTTAAAAAATCTTTGGTAAATAAAAAATCTTAACCCCTTGAAAAATTAATCCCCTTTTGAAAGCAGATGGAGAGCAATTAAGATAAAGCAGTAAAAAGA
>JAXCLR010000073.1:35665314-35676378 GCA_035584095.1 Annona squamosa | reverse complement strand
AATCAAATATATATATATATATATATATATATATATATATATATATATTCACGACCACCTTATTAGTCTCCTACATTGAGAATTTGAGATAGCCCCAAGAAGAACGGAATCATAATTGAAGAGCTTAAAAAGAGCTACCATCATTGATGTTGGGTTTCAGCCTCCACAGCATCAGTACTGAGATTCTGCGCTTCCATGAGCTTCATTTGGCGTTCTGCATGTTCTCTTTCACAAGCAC
The DNA here is from genome assembly GCA_035584095.1 of Annona squamosa. Lineage (NCBI taxonomy): Eukaryota > Viridiplantae > Streptophyta > Magnoliopsida > Magnoliales > Annonaceae > Annona > Annona squamosa. The sequence goes on along the minus strand of JAXCLR010000073.1, from coordinate 35,676,140 downwards.
TAATACCCATGATGATATCAAGCATGGTACCAGTAGTGCCGAAAAATACTAGAGGTGCCAGTGACTTCCGCCGTATGCCCACTGGAATTGCCAACAGAGCACCAGCAATGGAGAAGACCCATGTGCCTAAAGCGCTGCAAATTTTCGAAACTTCAAGCAAATAGAAAACAAAAACACACACACTACTTTCAAAAAGATTTAGCAAGGCATCTGCTTGAAAACATGGGATGTGCTACATTGCTAGTCAACCACAAGAATGATAAATGGCCTGGCAAGTATTAGAAAATTCTAAAAATAAAGAAAAATAAAAACCCATGTGAATGAACTCACATTAGCAAAATCGGATCAAGAAACGGCACCAAACTATACCTTATTACAAAACAATACCTGTAACGAGCAATGAAGAACAACATGTAGATAACCAAACTGCACGTAAGTATGCGTGGAGCAGCATAGCCCGGGTAGGAGATATGATTGGCCAAAAATGATCATATCCCAGGACAATTTGTGCAACCAAAGAATTGACAAAAATATGGACAAAAGTGAATCCCCCACGCTGGCACAAAACCTTCTAAACTCATATTCGAAAGTACCTGATGGGTTGAGAAATCCATTTGGGAATACTGTAAAAATATTGTGAGAAATGGTTGTGGTAGCATGAAGGTTCCATTGATACAAGTATTTAGAGGACGTAGCCAGACATCCTTCTGTTGAAGAGGAAACCATGAATCTCATGAGAGTTTGATGCTTGCTTAGGATGAAAATTGGCGGCATGTTTAATGCACAAAAGTCAGACGGGTACTAGTGGCAGATGAGTAATTAACACACTCGAACCTGCCCTTGGGAGGGTAACAACAGCTGAAAACAGCTGCTAATAATACCCCACAGACTGAGCAAAAGCAGAGGTTCTAAGGAGGGGCTCATGTCTGATTAGCTAGTTGATTGGCAAAAATATGGACAAAAGTGAATCCCCACTGGACCGTCACATGTTGATTGTGACATAAGGGTATGGCAGTGTACAATGTTCCCACTGATGCAAGTTTAGCTTACATCCTGCTACTGAAGAGTGGTTTTCTGTAACTTTATCCCAAGCCAATAAAAGACTCAAGCCAAAATCCTCACTCTGTTCATAATGAAGAGAATGCCAAAACAGTTAACATTTGTTTGCTTGGTGCTTTTCTACATAACAAGTCACCCTGAAAAGCTATGGCATATTTTTGTTGATGATTGCTGCTTTTCATATTTCAGTTATCTTATGCTAGGACCCATCGCCCATCCACACACTTCGAACCCAAGATTATTCAGCCCATCCTAATAGACAATACGCATCTAACAAGGTAGCTAACTTGGCAAGGGCATCTAGACTGAGAATGACATCCAACACCTTAGCTTTCATGAAGGTGACTTTACTAGGCTATAGGCAGTTGTAAATCACAAGTTGATTGCTGAGAACTTCAGCGCATGATAGATAAAGGCCTGGACAGTTGTATTGAATATAAAAATGCTAAGATTGAAAAGAATGAAGGGGTTAATAAATGTTTGTTCTAGCAACAGCCAGTTCTAAAAAGAAATGAAACCAACCAATCTCAAACAAAGAACTCTCCTACATTCTCTACCACTTGTTTCCATCGGTGTTGAATTGCTGGTCGTGATACATTGAATGAAAATTTAACATAATTTGTAAATGACATGATTTGCTAAAATATATGATTCATAAATTTAATTTTATATTATGAAAAGGGTAATAGATAAACTTTAAGAGTTCAATGAGCTTGAATTGACGTATTATCATCAAGGTGTCTAATATTTGAAGTTAGAGGATTGGCACCATTCCATATATGAATTGTTTTGAATTTTTGAGTGTGGACCCAGAAAGTGTTTTGGAAACTGGATTAGACCAGGCAGTTGGACCAGTCAGATGTGAACCAACCAGTCCAATTAACTTGCAGTTTTTGATATTTTCAAAAAACTGTTTTGAGCCAGTTGGACCTTTTGGTAGTACCATGAAAATTTGTCCAATTATAATCCAGTCCAGACGTTAAGAAAATAATAATAAATAGAAGTGGAAGTCCAGATTCTGCAAAAAGTGCTGACTGCTCCGTCGAAATTTTCACTTCAGTGTTTCAATTCAGAACAATACAGATATACAAAAGAAAAGGAAATAATTAAAAACTGTGTAAAAGAAAGAGAGAACTCTCTACTTCTCATATTATCTACAAGAAGGAAATAAATAAATAAATAACTGAAGAATGGAAATAGCTCTTACTTAGAAACGGAGCAGTCTTCCAGTTGCTTTGGTGGTTCTTGCGTGTCTGCTCCTTTGGCCATTTTGCCTCTTCCTCACAATCTTTTGTTCCTTAAACTCCAGATTACCTTTGTAAACTCTAGCTTTCCTAGATATTTAAAAGAAATACAAGAAACGTTTTATTTTTCAACCCAGCAAACCTCTTCAATAAGTACAAGATCAATGAATCTTACTTCCCCATATCTCCAGATGTCTTATTGCTCTAGTCATACAAGTATAGACCTGCATGCATTTCACTTCCCACACCAACATTATATAAGGTATAATGACAAATCATCTATCAGTTGGATGATTATAGTTCTCTCATAACATTTTGGGATTACCATTCCATGCCACCAGAGTGCAATTTCATTTCAGCTTAATAATCAAGTTATGAAGATAGTCAGGTGTCACATGAGAATGAAAATCAACGCAGGTCGGGGCGGTTTAGGGTGTGTCCAACTCTAACCCTACTTTTAAAAAATTCTGTCTGACCTTACTTTTTATCCCGGGTTGGGACCTTAATAAACCCCAAGACAAATTTCCAATTGATTTCGGATCGATATTAGGACAATGGGTTGGGTTGAAAAAGCGAGTCAAAGCATACTTGTCAAAGGCGCAAGGCGTACTCAGGCGCAATGGGTTCCTAGGGCCTAGGCACAAGGGTCGCTTTCAAGGCCCGAACCTAACTGAAGAAAGGCACACTTTAGATAAAATTTATCTAAAATACAGTACGTGAGACTAGTGAGTAAAAAGTAGTATTAAACCTACAATTATCAAGAATAAAAAATAATTCAAACATGTCATATAACATCATAAATCTCATTTCAATATATTAACATTATTAGGGTGTGTTTGAAGTAACAAAACTTTTTTATGAAAAGTTTTTAGCGCAGCAGTTTTTGAAATGAGAATAAATGATATTATATGATAACGGTAATGATGATGAGTAAAGAGAATAAAGTTAATTTAGATAAGTTAATTGTATGAGTGGTTTTGTAGAAATAATTAAAAAGTAGAGTGATTGCGTAAGAAGATGTGAAAAATTAATTATAAAATATGGTAGTTGTAAAGAGCTAAAAATTTTAAATTAAAAAGTTTTGGTCTGAAAAGTTTTTAGTGCAACCAAACATGGCCTCAATTCAAGTCAACTACGCTAAGTATAATTTGAATGAAACAATTTTAATTTTAAAACAGCAGCAACATGTCACTTTTCCAAAGTTCAAACAGCAGCAACATTACCAACATCTAATTTAAAACAGCAGCTGCAATTCAAATACTCAATTAATTTGATGAATCAGCAAACTTAGCTTAAAAAAATCAACCTATAGAGCGCCGGAGTCTTTGTAGAGTCTATCTGAACGAAAAAATAAAAATGCATAAAGAGGGGCATGTGATCGCATACAGAAGAAGAACAGAGAAACTGGAGAAAAGAGGTGAACTAAAATCAGGGTTTGGGAATTGGACTGTGGATTGGCACCAGATAGAGGAGGAGGAGGAAGAGATGAAAAATAAATAAATAAATACCGTATGGTAATGGAAGCAGCAGCTGGCAATGGGAGCTTCAACTTTCTCTGTTTTCTTCTTTTCTTCTCCGTTTGGATTCAAACAGCAAGCACAATTTGTTTTTCCCCCCTTTTTTCTTTTCTGTAGCAGCGGGAATAGAGACGGTTTCTGGCTGGGAAGGGGGTGATGGAAGCAGCAGCTGGCAATGGAAGCTTCAACTTTCTCTGTTTTCTTCTTTTCTTCTCCGTTTGGATTCAAACAGCAAGCATAAATTCTTCCCCTTTTCTCTTTCCGTGGCAGCGGAAATAGAGAAGGTTTCTGGCTGGGAAGGGGGCACGAGCAGCGTAGTTGCCCTAAACAGCAACCAACTGCTTTTTCTTTTTCTTTTTTCTTGTTTTCGTTTTTCAAAGCTTTTTTTTTTTTTTTTATGAAATTCAAAGCTTTATTTTAAGGGCATTTGATTACAATAAAAAATTTTTAATCTAAAATTTTTCTCTCCTCGTAATTATTCTATTTTTAAATTATCTATACCAAAAACTTTTTATTTAAAAATTCAACCACTTTCAAACACACCATTAAAAAAGTCAATTTTACTAAGGCACTCAAGCACGGATGCCAATCTCCTGCACCCGGGAGCAGGCAGCGCATACACCTATTTTAAAAAAAAAATTTCATAAACTTGTTAGACCAAGTGTATTTAACATGTGTATAAATTTTTACCATTTTTTGAGATTTTTATATATTTATTTTTTATTTTTGAAGATCAGTGGCATTTTAGTAATTTAAAATTACCTAAAATGCTACTGATTTTCAAAAATAAAAAATAATTATCTAAAATACTCCAAAAATAGTAAAAATTTATACATATGTTAAATACACTTATATTAACAATTTTAGAAAAAAAAATTCAAAAAAAATAAAGAAAAATAGGTGTGTGCACCCAGGAGTAGGCAACACTGCCACAGTAGTGGTGAACCAAAATTGAGGTAGAAAGCGCTAGATTGGGGGAGATGATGAGTCAAGTCGGCCTTATCGATTTGAAGGGTACTAAAGTGTAGAGTCTATGGATCAATCTGAGTTTGGATTATGGAAATGAAAGTTGTTGATTGCAAGAGGGATTGAAGCGAGAATTATACATTAGCTGGGGATATTGAAGACGAGAGATCCAACTGAGGGTCATCAATGATGAAGGGATTGGAGTGAGATCTACTGATGAGAAGGGTATCTACCTTTGAGATGAACAATAAGGAAAGGAAACAAATGACTATGACACATAGGTGAAAATGATAGGATCTTGAGAGATGAATGTGGATTGTTGTATTCTCCTGAGTAGTTCCAGTGAATTCTTGCCCACCAAACAAGTTATGCATTGGGTAAAATTTTGTGGAAACTAGTTTAACCCAGTCAATAGGGTGAAACACTGATTAGTTTGTCTTTAAGCCTCATCAATGGAGATGGTACATTAATTAATTAGACGGAGAGAGTCTGTAACAGGAAGCGACTTTGATTTGACTTGTCACCACAAAAAGTTATCAACAACCAATAGACCATTGGCACTTCAATGTATCCATAATGACTTTTCCAAAATTTTAGCATTGATTTAGATGATTTTTGGGATTTGGCATGTTATAGGTTATATGTGACTAGTTGCATGAAGATTAGTTCTTGAGAAACTCTTAAAATCTTTACAAAATGTCATTAGGAAAAAGCTAAAGGGTAATGATTCGATATTCAACATAAGCATGGAGGTTCCATGCTTACCCTTGTTTTTCTTAATTCTAGAAATTTTAAAATCCAAACTATTATCATATTTATCCATGTGTATTTATTAATGATGTCAAAACCGAACTAATGAAGGGACTAAATTAGTTTGGACAAGAGATGTTAGTATTACATATTTGTAACGTCATGAATATTTAATTGTTTCTAATTATTTATGTATTCATAAATCCTAAGACTATATGTCAAACTTAGAATCTGGCACTCTAATTACCAAAACATGTAAAAAAAAAATTTTAATATACGCTTTTCAAAAATACACCAACTAAGAACAAATATAACACATTAAATCAAAAAGGAGTTCAAGAAAATATAGAATTATATATAGAGAAATCTGAAATATACACATGAATTTTGACTTAATTCCTAATATGCCTAAACATTTTCAATAATTCCTCCCTTACCCATAAAGTTCACCCAAAATTCTATTCAAACTCATTCCATTGTCGTCATCAGCAACTGTAATTAGCATCATGATAAAATGATTGATTTATCCTTCTTGTCTTAAATCTCGAATTTGTCCACCCAACTCAAGCAATGATGCCGCCTTTCTCCTTTTTAAGTCCGTTAATTGGAGGGAAAAGACAGTTAAGAGAATACCACTCCTTAGGTTGACGGTGACATAAAAAATCCCATACTCACCTGTAGCACGTGATTTTTTCTGCGCTATGATGGGCCGACAAATTGGCATAAAAATATAAGATAGGCTCAGTAGAAATATAAAAGAAAAGTAGTTGTGAACTAAGTAGGAAAGTAAATGGGCAAGTATGAGAGAGGAAAATAAATATGAAATGCGATTTAGTGGGTTAGTTGGTTAGATATGATGCGAGTTAAATACAGAAATTAAATGTGAAAAATAAAAATATAAAAAGATTAGAAAAGGGGTTCAAGATCAAAAATTAAAAAAAAAAGTAAAAAGTGTAAACATGGGGGTTAAAGAAGGGAGATGCAAGTGTTAAAGTTTTTAGATGATGCAAGTTCTTAGACATTTTAAATGATGCAAGTTAGTCAAACACAAACATGTATTTCAGTTAGGCGCAATTAATAGTTAGTAAAAGTGCATACAAATGCAGATAAAATTTAATATATTAATTTTTGGAGTCGCTACTAACCATATAACAGTGGTTAATTCATGTACAATAAAGCACTGAAATACAAAGATTTTTTGGGTGAACTCACAACTAAAAAATATATAAATTTATTTTTGTAGTATATTGGTCCTAGGAGCGCAGAAAATTAACATATATCTTATATATAAAAGCTCAAGAGGTTGGAAGCGAGAATTTAATCCCTAAGTTTTTTATGAGACCCTAACTCAATCTGAAACAGGGTATAGAAATTTTGTTTTCAAAAATAAAGTTGTCCTTTTTTCTTTTAAAAAAAGGACATGGAATGAAATGATAAAATAGCGTTGGTTAAAAGCAAAATGATTTAAGTAAGCATAAATAGAACATTAGACAAAAATGCATTGGATTGATGTAAAAAAAAATTATGAGAAAAGAAAGGAGAATGAGATACAATAGGATTGGTTTTTTGTTTTATTTGTTTTTAAAATGATGTAATTGGAGTGATGAAGCAACATAAAAAAGAAAAATGATTTTTAAGTAGGCCTAAAGTAGAGCATTAGATGGTCCAAATATATGATTAAATAATAAAAAATTAGACAAAAGAAACGAGAAAGATGGTATGCGTTGGATTTTTTTTTTTTAGAACAAAGATGTTGGAATGCAAATGAAGAGCAGATGCATGCGTATATATATTTCTTTTGACCGTTTTTTGACATGAAGGAGAGGAGAGCTAGAGTAATGCTGGAAAAATAAAATAAAATAAAAAAGGCATCCAATGAAAAGCAACTCGTATGGGAATCTTGAAAAAAAATGGATGAGAGAAGGATTTTGGGTATGTTGGGTGTGGAAAAAATGGGGGAAGAGGGGGCTCCTTTTATAGCCTTTTATTTTTGAAAAATTGCACATTGGTATGTATTAGTAATATTTTGCACAATTTCACTTTTTCTTTTTACAAAATTCTATCCCAAAATGGACTCCTTGGTAAATCTATGGGTGGTTTTTCAAAACCACCAATGGGACCATTGTTTTGCTTGGCTAGTAAGTCAACTCTTTTCTAGCCATTGATTTTGTGTATTTTTTGTCCTTCATTTATGTCGTGATCGTCGCTTATTTTGATGTCCCTTAACCACTTTAGCGGTTTAGATCTTCATTTAGTCGGTTAGATTTGGTAGTTTTTATCTACCATTTAAAATGTTGCAAATCCACCTCCTTCTTTGGTCAAATTTATTTTGACTACTAAAATCTCATAAAATACCAATTATTTGTTTAATCCAAACCGTCCATCACGTCAATTTTACTTCAATTGTCTTGAGAAAATACTCTTTATTTCATCTTGAATGCAAATTGCTTCTGATTTGTTGTATGGATTATTAGTCATTACTTCTGAAGCGAGCTTAAAGCATTAGAGGTCCATTTTCCACATAGAACTTACACAAAATTGGGCTTGCAAACATATTAGTTAAACATTCAAATATAAATTCATGAAGGGCCTTATATGGGTGGGCCAAATGGTAGTGAACCTGTTTAAAAATCTAATATTCCCGTTTAAGTGGGGTGTCAACACCTCCATTATCACCTTCAAAAATCCTAATCGTAGTTAATCACCAACGATCTGCCAGAGCAAAAAGGAACAAAGCAGCCATAATGGTCTCTTTTGTTGGTGATTGCTAGTGAGAGGTTGAAGGACATTCTAGGCCCGAAGATCATGGTCTTAGATTTTTGGTGCTAGATGTGTACGAAATTGGGAAGATGTTGACAGACAACAGCATGAGGGTTTGATTGGTTATGACAAAAATTTTGTTTTCAAATCCTTTTTTCTTTTAAAAAAAGGATGTGGAATAAAATGATAAAATAGCGTTGGTTAAAAGCAAAATGATTTAAGTAAGCATAAATAGAACATTAGACGAACAGGTATTGGATTGATGTAAAACAAAATTTATGGGAAAAGAAAGGAGAATGAGATGTGGCAGGATTGGTTTTTTTGTTTTATTTTATTTTTAAAAAAAATGATGTGAATGGAGTGATGTAGCAGCATAAAAAGAAATATGATTTTTAAGCAAGCCCAAAAGTAGAGCATTAAATGGTCTAGATATATGATTAAATAATAAAAAAATTTTAGACAAAAGAAATGAGAAAGATGGGATGCATTTGATATATATATATATATATATATATATTTTAAAAAAGAAGATGTTGGAATGCAAACGAAGGATAGATGCATGTGTATATATATTTCTTTTGACCTTTTTTTTACATGAAGGAGAGGAGAGCTAGAGTAATGTTGGGAAAAAAATAAAATAAAAAAGGGTGTCCAATGAAAGGTAGCTTGTATGGAAATCTCGGGAAAAAAAAATGGATGAGATGAGGGTTTTGGGTATGTTGGACGTTGAAAAAATGGGGGAAGAGGGGGCTCCTTTGACAGCCTTTTATTTTTGAAAAAGTGCACATTGGTATGTATTAGTAATATTTTGCATAACTCCGCTTTTTCTTTTTGTAAAATTCTATCCCAAAATGGAATCCTTGGTAAATCTATGGGTGGTTTTTCAAAACCACCAATGGGCCCATTATTTTGCTTAGCTAGTAAGTCAACTCTTTTCTAGCCATTGATTTTATATATTTTTTGTCCTTCATAATGCCTGAATCATCGCTTATTTCCTTGATCTTAGATGGAACCCGCACTTGTTGATGTCCCTTAATCACTTTAGCGGTTCAGATCTTCATTTAGTGGGTTAGATCTGGTAGTTTTTATCTACCATTTGAAATGTTGCAAATCCACCTCCTTAGGTGAAATTTATTTTGACTACTAAAATCTCATAAAATACCAATTATTTGTTTAATCCAAACCGTCAATCACGTCGACTCTACTTCAATTGTCTTGAGAAAATACTCTTTACTTCATCTTGAATGCAAATTGCTTCTGATGTGTCGTATGGATTGTTAGTCATTACTTCTAAAGCGAGCTTAAAGCATTAGAGGCCCATTTTCCACATAAATCCTACACAAAATTGGGCTTGCAAGCATAATGGTTAAACATTCAAATATAAATCCATGAAGGGCCTTAGATGGGTGGGCCAAATGGTAGTGAGCTTGTTTAAAAATCTAATATTTCCATTTAAGTGGGGTGTCAAAACCTCCATTATCACCTTCAAAAATCCTAATCGTAGTTAATCACCAACGATTTGCTAGAGCAGAAAGGAACAAAGCAGCCATAATGGTATTTTTTGTTGGTGATTGCTAGTGAGAGGTTAAAAGACATTCTAAGCCTGAAGATCATGGTCTTGGATTTTTGGTGCTAGATGAGTAGGAAATCGGGAAGATGCTGACGGACAATGGCATGAGGGTTTGATTGGTTATGACAAAACATGGGCAATTAGTCAAAGAAGAGAAGGTAGCCATAGATTTTGCATGGGAAGAGGAATAAGGTAGAATTAGTGATTCATTTGAGTGATGTTATGGTGGATCTTATGAGTCTCCTCGAACTCAGAGAAGAACAGAGGTTGTTGTAGAGGTAATGGTGAATGATGTATGGTGATTTTTCCTGGACCTTTCACCAAAAAAGTGTCACAACTAGTGCATAAATGTACCGTTTTTTTAAAAGAGAAACTCACTCTTAGGGTGGATTTTGTTATGGACGACTCAAGATTCTTGATGAACGACTGCAAACACTGGATTCAGTGGAGATAAATGTAGCAGATTTGATTTCACAACAAGCCGATTTTGCCATTTAGGTTGCAGCTAATGACTATTGGAGAAAAAGACTAGACCATGAAGCTTTAGCGACAACCAAAGGAGGGGGACAATGGAGAATCAACGTTTTGGTGCTCCAACTGTGCTTATAATATGGAGATGATCTGTCTTGCATAGAACCTGCACTCCTTGTCTTGATCCCCAAATTTGGAATGGTCAATTCAGCAATACTCATAACTTTCGATAACAACAGCATCAATGATAGTGACAATCAATTCATTAGATGGGGGCAACGATTTTTGAGGAAGATGATTCATGGGGAATATTTTTGGCATTTTTTGAAACCCTAACCCACATAGGCCATGTGTATGCACTTAACATGTATTTGATGATTTTTATGCATTATGGAATTATGAAGATATTTTGTGATTTTTGCTAATTAAGGCGATTAGGGTTATGGGTTAGCATTAATGATGTGCTTAATGATTTTGAGCCAAATGAGG
>JAXCLR010000073.1:35650442-35665214 GCA_035584095.1 Annona squamosa | reverse complement strand
AATACGATGTGTTTTATGAACTCTATATGACCACCATTATCAGGATAAATATCCGATAAATCCCGCCGTGTGACAGGGCAACAATCCTGATCACGTTTACCAATCGACAGGTCCTGAGGTAAGGATGTGACGCTCGGGCTGGGGCGCCACACATTTAGAAAAATTAAACTTAAAAAATATTCAGAATTTTAAACCTGATTGACGAATAGTAATGATGTGGGTATACGAGGGATTTGGGATAAACTTTGTAGGTTTGAGAGGAATTATTGAAAATGTGTGGTTGTATTATGAACAAAGATGAAAATTCATAAGTACGTTTGAGAATTTTCCATTACATATTTATAAAACTACATGTAAGAGAATTATGAGAAGCACATCTTAGAAACCCCTATAGCATTTTCACATTCTTATTGGCCCATTGCAAGTTGGTAAAGCCTCTTTAGTAATATCTTGAAATGGTTGAAACAGCTTGGCGCATTCCAGTTGAATGAAAATATTTCTTAATTAAATGCTTTATTATTATAATTAACCATGCACTTTTCTTTAAAGATAACATCTATGATTTCTGATTATGATGGTGCTGGAGACATGATGCCCCTTTCGTTAATCAGGAAAGTTGTCCAAGAACAACTTATGGAAAATTAAATAGAGAATAAAGAGATCACAAATGGAAGCAAATGGAGATGATGAATAGGAAAAAAATTATATATATAGAAATATTCAGGTGCAGCGTCACTGAAATGCGCACCACATGATCATCATATCATAATCTACTCCACTCATTGTATTTAGAATAGTATATTCTATTACCATATCAATTTTCATCCTAATCAAATATGTATATGGGGCCCATCTGAAAATGATACAAATTCAACGTAATAAAATAGTTGATTAAATAACAACTTTGAAGTGCTTTTTTCAACATGTAAATCATTTTTTATAAAATTTATATAAGGATAAATGATTATATAAAGTTTCATTGCATTCTAATATGTGTGGGGCCCACTTTTGATCAAATGTACTACTGTTTCAATGCAGTTGTGCTGTATCGGAACAACTCCTTGTCCCCCCCTCTCTCTATATATATACATACAGAAATATTTAGGTGCAGCATCGCTGAAATGGGCCCCACATAGTCATCAAATCATAATCTACTCCACCAATTGTATTTAGAATAATATATTATTTTACATACTAATTTTCATCCCAATCAGATATATACATGAGCTCCATTTGAAAATGGTACAAATGCAACGTAATAAACCAATTTTATATAAATAACAACTTTAAAATAGTTTTTTCAACATGTAAACTATTTGCTATAAAATTTATATATAGATAAATAATTGTATACAGTTTTATTGCATTCTAATATATGTAGGGCCCACTTTTGATCAAATGTACCGCTGGTCTGGTGCATTTGTGCTGCACTGGAACAGCTCTTATATATATAGAGAGAGAGAGAGGAATATTTAGGTGCAGCACCGCTAAAATGGGCCCTACATGATGATCAAATCATAATCTATTCCACCTATTGTATTTAAAATAATGTATTCTATTATCATACCAATTTTCATTCCAATCGGATATATGTATGGACCTATCTAAAAATGGTTAAAATTCAACATAATAAAATAATTTGATGTAAATAATAATTTTAAAGTATTTTTTCAACATTTAAACCATTTGCTATAAAATTTGTATATGGATAAATAATTATATAAAGTTTTATTACATTTTAATATATGTGAGGCCCACTTTTGGGCAAATGTACCGCTGTTCCGATGCAGTTATGCTGCACCAAAACAGTGGTTATATATATATATATAGAGAGAGAGAGAGAGAGCAAAGTTGTTACTAGCCACTATAGTAAAGAGTCATAGTTTGCATCGAAGAAAGAAGAGCAAGAATAGCAGGGCAATGCTGGCGCAACTGCTAGCCGTCTGGCAAGTTGTAGATTGGTGTTGAAGGCTTAAAGTTGCTGCCCTTGTTGATCAAAGTAATGAAGTGACGACGATAAAAACTGTTGTTGGTGGCTAGCGTGATTCTTGCAAAATTGTGACTTTGCGGTGTCGAAAGGAAGAGAATGGATTTAGGACTTAGAGAGAGACAGTGATGGCGGTTGCTAATGGAGGTTGAAGGATGTTCTAGGTCTGAAGATCATGACATTGGATTTTTGGTGCCAGATGTGTAGGAAGTTGGAAAGATGCTATCAGACAATAACTTGAGGTGGAGGGGAGCTTTAATGGTAGGATGGGTTTTATTGGCTATGACAAAAATGGGCAATTAATCAAAGAAAAGAAGGTAGCCATAAGTTTCACCCGGGAAGAGGAAAAAAGTGGAATTAGTGACTCATTTAGGTGATGTTCTAATGGACCTGATGTGTACCCCCAAACTTAGAGAAGAACAGAGGTTGTTGCAGGGGTAATGGCGAATGATGTGTGATAGTTTCTCTTGGACCTTCCACCAAAAGAAGTGTCGCAACACTGTGTGTGAATGTACCAATTTTTTTTAAAATAGGAAGTTACTCTTAGGGTGGATTTTGTTATGGACAGCTCAAGTTTTTTGATGAACGGCTACTAATGCTGGATTCAGTGGAGAAAAATGAAACAGATTTGATTTCACAGCAAGCTGATTTTTCCATTCAAGTGCTAGAGAAGAAGACCAAACCTTGAATCTTCAGCGGTAGCAGAAGGAGGACAATGGAGAATCTATGTTCTAGTGATCCAGTGGTACTTATAATATGGAGATGATTGGCCTTGCACAAAATCTTGAAGCTTTGTCTTCTTCCCTAAATTTGGAATCCCCAATTCAACAATACCCCTAACTGTCGACATCAACAAAATCAATTATAGTGGCAGTTAATTCATTGGATTGTGGCAACGATTGATGAGGAAGATGATTCATGGGGAATACTTTTGGTATTTAGAAAAATTAAACTAAAAAAATATTCAGATTTTTAAGCCTAATTGACAGACAATAATGGTGTGGGAATACAAGGGATTTGGGATAAACTTGTAGGTATGAGAGGAATTATTGAAAATAAGTAGCTATATGAGGAATAAAGATGAAAAATTCATAAGTTTATTTGAGAATTTCCCATTAAATATTTATAAAACCACACATAATAGAATTCTGGGAAGCACAACTTGGAAACCCCTATATCGTTTTCATGTTTGTATTGGTCCATTGCAAGGGAGCCAACCCATGGGAAGTGTTTCCTACAGTTCTCTCATAAGAAGCAACACATCCATCGTTCATTTTCATTTGATGGTATGGATTGAAAGGAGTAACTTGGGTATTTACAATTATTCACAAGCAAGAGTCAATTGAGCTGCTCTTACACACACCTAGCTTGAATCTCTTCTCTCATGACGATCTCTCCTTCCCCCTTTTCTGTCATAGCTTGAATCTCCTTTCTCTTGGTGATCTCTCCTTCCACCCCTCTTGTCATCTCTCCTCTTACACACACCGGTAGTTCCATCACTCCTCTCCCAATTTGTCTTCCCTTTTCCCTTTTCTGCACTAGCTCGAATCTCCTCTCCTGTTGATGTCATTCCTGAGCACCAAATTACCCAAATCTATGAGCCACATGATTGTGGTGTTCTCGGCATCAGTCGTCGTGATAGCATTCCGCGCTAGCCACACCAAGATGCAGGTTTCATTCAAGATTACTAGATCTTGATCAAATCTTCCACAACAAGAAGAGGAAGTAAATCCCAGTTGCAAGTGCACTTCCCTAGAATTTTTCTCCCACCTCCTTGATTTACTTTCACATCTCGTTTGCACTTTTGCAGTTTTTGTGAATCCATTGCCAATTATGAGTGAGTGACGAGTGATAAAGAGGTTGATCGCAACCATGGCTACCGTTGTTGCCATATCTGACAGAGAAGTAGAAGTTGTCGATGACTGAAATTGACAATTGGATTGGTGCAACTTACTGCCAGACTTATGGTGAAATGGTCAAAACTCTGGATATCAATAGCCATTAGACCTAGATGAGGAATTAGGCACCTTATCTCTATTTTCTAGGTGTGAGAAGCCACGTAAGATTAGACATGTTGCGGTATATACATCAACAAATAGCTATAAAATGAAATTAATTCTCATTAATTCTTATAGTGATTTTGTTTATCCGAATTTCTACGTGGAATAATTCCAGTTACATATTGTCCATATGTTGTCTATAGTATCTATTTTCATTATTTCGGTTGAAGTATACGGATTGTATATTCAGTTTTCATTAGTCCTTTTTGTTCTTTAATATGAATTCATGCATGGGATAAGTGCTAGTTATATCTGTCTGTCAGATGACCTGCATTTAGAATAGATAGACAGTCATCTAGTTCTCTAATCATCCATTCTTCTTTTAGTTTCAATCTCTCATCGGTGTTGTTGTGATGATCAGTCTAGTCTTGGGTTAGATGATGAATTTGATGGAATGATAAGACTTTTGAAAAGCTTCAAAAACTAAACCTAGATGCAATTATGCTCATATGTTTAAAGTAAACGCCCAAGAGTTGGGCACATGCACAGTTGCATCTTGATTTAATCTTCTTAGTAGATATAATTGTTATTGCATTTGATAAGCTAGTTGAATTTTCCATATATACGTACATATTTTAGTTTCTCATTTCTATGATCCCATACATGTGGTCCGTGATATGTTATAGTCTTACAAATCCATCAATAAAGTCTATCATTGCTATAATTGTTGTAAATTCTATCCTTTCTTCATAGTCGAATTGAAGTTCTTGTAAAAATTTATAAATGAAGAAAAATTTTGATCTATTCAATGATCTAGAGAAATGTTAGAATGAGTGTCACTGCAGTTTGAAGATTGTTGAAATCTCATTATGTTGTAGATTTATCCCATTTTATAATCTGTATAGTTAGAATTTATGAATGGAGGTGGGTTATGATCTCCACTAATTTATGAATGGAGATATTTGAAGATTGTTGGGTAGATTGCTAGAGGATTTTCCATATCTGCATACAAATTTTTTTATTTTTATGATTGTGTACATGTGGTTTGCGATATGTTATAGTATTGCAAATAATCAGTGAAGTTATTGCTGAGATTTTTGAGAATTATGTACTTTCCACACAGTCGTTCCTATTCTTGTAATAATTTATGTATCAAGAATTTGTAATCTATTGAATGTTCTGGAGTGAGATGTTAGAATGAGTAAATTCTTGTCCCAAGTATGATTCTTTAACAGAATCCAAACAATTAAATTGAACTTAAGTTTCAAAAATATATCAATGAGACATAATAAGATCTCGAATATTATAATATTTTTCAGCATGAATATCTAAAAAATTAGAATAATTTCCATTATTATGATATGAAGATCTCAAATAACATATTAATTATCCAAAAATGGAAAAATAATTTCCTTTTATCATCATATTAAGATCTCAAATATCATACTTGTCGTAACCAACACCTATGGTGTCATGGTTAACATCCCAGGCATAGATGCTTGAGGTCCCAAGTTCGCGACTTGCTGATAGCATTCATCCTACATCGTCAAATTAGGGCCGGATAAAAAAATACTTGTTTTTCAAAAATGTTAAAAGAGATTCATAACCATAAAAAATCTGAGCTAAGATATTTGGATTTTGGTTTTCGGTTTTTGCTTTAAGGATGTTTTGTCATCATCAACATCATCCATGTTGTCCAACGTAGTTAGGTCTAACCATAACAATACTATTCTAATTTTCTTATCTTTAGAACTAATTTTTGCAGGTTGTGAAATATTCTTACTGCATCTACCCATGTTCTTTTGGAGTCTTCCTGTTCCTTTATGAGGAATTGAAACTCACTTCCATATAATGTTTTATTGTTCTTTTCTCACGCACAATGTAAATATCTTTTTATCCATTACTGTATTATTTGTCATTATTGTTCACGAATTTTATTGACTGTTATTCCCTTGTCTTTCAACTGATCACTATTATCCTCAACTTTGTATCTTCCCAACATTCTATCCCTTAGGTTTTCAAGCGGTATACAAAACAAAAATGATTTCATGTTGGATACTATGTTACACATAAATGTCTTCAAGATGGTAACCTCTAATATATTTGATTTATCTAGTCCAATGAACAACATGCATGTGATTAATAAACTTAATTGAGCAAGTTTTACTTTCTTTATTATTAGCATTCTATTCTATTATTATTTACTAGTTGCCATTTATTTTGGGTTCTCCAAATATAAGCACATTTGTTTGCCAAACTCCACATATTTTCCTGTTGTTTAATCGTTTTCATATCCAAAACAGCTACAAAAAACCATTAACTTGATTATGTGTATCCGGTCATGACGTGTATACACCAGGTACATGACCTTTGAATACAACAAAACATCTCGACATCTCAACACCTAAACCTATCATATTTTCCAAAATAATTGCAACATACATATAAGAACAATTGTCTCATTTTTATGGTATTGCATCAGATAGTTTGAGTGATTATGATGAAAAGACAAGAATATAAGTCGTAACATAAAACTAAGAAATGCTATTAAACAACCACTGTAGTCTTTAAAAAGTAACAATTGGATTGATCCTGTTCCACATTTTCGATAACCCAATACAAGTTTAATTCTATTTACAAAACCATGAAACAAAAAAAACGCATGTAGTCATTGACACACACAATAGCATTTTCTAAATTCAAGTCCAAACAAGGGACATTACATAAAACTATATAGTCCATACCAATCCAATAACTGTCACAAGTAATATGAAAATAAGAAGTGTTCAACTAGATGCTACTTCTATTGAACAATAACATCAACTCGAAGGCCTTCTCTAATCTCATTCGACATAATTGCACGCACATGATCGTTAGCTGCTATAAACGTTGATGCAACATGGGGGTTCTTATTAAAGTAACACATAGTCACTGTTAAATCAGCATTGGTCATTCCCATGGACTCTGGTAATGCAGGCAATGCACAGTAATCCTCTATCTAGTCTTGTTTAAATGTGTGGGTATGTATGTGTGACACAGTTTTGGTTTGACCTAAATAGGTTTTGGCAATGGCGAAAAACTCTTGCATTGGTGACTGTGGCCATCTACGGATGAACAGTCTAGGTCGATGCTCAAAAGAGCTAGGGGATGGTCCATTGGCATGTGATGGCATATGCGAATGGATAGATGAACTTCCTATTGAGGTCCCAGATGAGTCCGGAATAGCTAATTCGTCCCCCGAACCAATGGTGGGTTCCTCGCTCTGAGTCTCCATGCTAAATGTTGCCCCATCTTCATCCACCCCACCTTCTTCATCCCATCCTTGTCATGACTCTTCGAACCCCTCAGTGAAATGACCCGTGGCACAATTACTATCAAATAACTCATGTAAATCATCCTAGCTAAGTTGTTGTGGCCGCCTGAATTTTTTGAACCTACTATCTTGCTGTAAAACAAAATTGAGTGGATGTTAGCTCATTCCGTCCATGGTGTTAAATAATATGAATAATATTTACATAACGGTGGCAATAAAAGACATATCATTGAATGTCTCATACGTATATTAGTACTTTCCAGGCAAATTTGGGACCAACAAATCTACTCTCTGCCGCATCCCAGCCCATGTTGGTTTTGTTTTTAATTTTCAAGTACATACTGTATGTCTTTCTTAAAGTTATTACCCTATTTCGCACATTTCGGGTGCGGATGGAAACTGCAAAGAGATTACTTAACTCCTGGGCAATTGCTTGGAAGACTACGTCTTTAATTTTATTAGCTTCTATGGTTCCATTGTGTAAGCTCCAAAGAAGAATATCTACTAACTTCTTATTTTGTGCTTTCGTCCACTGATGTCTATACTTGGACGACAAAGGACTTACGCTACTTGTTCAGTGATGGGATCCCTCACTAGGTAGGGGTGCAACTTGGGCCTGGTTTAGCCTGGACTTGGCTCGCCAAACTCAGAATTTGGCAATGCCAAAACTGGTTGTTCGTGAGCCCAAACCCGATTTTTTGGGTTGATAAGAACCCTAACCCGCACAACCCGAACTTGATTTCAATACCCCTTATAAAGGGGATTTTTCCTATGCCCTAGCCTGTAAATTCGGATTTCCCCCCAATTCCAAGCTTCCAGGCTCTAGCAATCTACCCACCACTCTTGCATCCTGCCCGCGCGGTCGCGCATTACCACTGATCGACGACCGATCATCTGCCTTGTCTACAACGGGACGAGGGACGACTGATTGTGCAGTTCATCTTCTCTCTCCGGTGCTATCTACTTCTGCCTATCATCAACTGCTCCAACCTATCAACAACTGATGCACCTATTGTTTTCTTTCATGGAACCCGACCATTCCCACAGTATGTTGTTAGCTGGTTACTTTAACAAGGTATTTAATTTGAGTCAAAGTATTTTTATTTTTCACTAGTTACACAGGTCATGAGAAATTCAGGCTGTTTCCTATTTGATTTCATGAACCACTATCTTTCATTTCTAGTTTGAGTCAATTAATGTTAATTTGCTAACTACTTGCTTCTAGGTCGTTATTTGCTTAATGGTGTAGAAAACAGGCCCCTTTATGAACTTCATTCAAGTAAGTGAAATCTTATATTTTTTCCACAACTATACAGAAGTTATCATCATCGCAACATTGATGAAGTAATATTGAGATGGCTTGACTACTTGTAATATTAATTTTTGTCCTAAATAACTTGTTTTTTTATGCTATATAATTGCCATAGAGTGATGTATACTTAAACATTTGCATGTTGTAATTGAGGATGGAATGTTAAATAGTGGATAAATGGCAGAGTTGACCTGATGAGCCATAACCTGTTAGCGTTGTTCAAAATTGAAAATGTAATCAATAGCAAAAATTGCTAAATTCTAAGAATTTCCAAGCCTAGAAAAGTAATATCACAATGAGGAGGCAAACTAAAGAAAATCAATTCTTCAGAACAAGAAGAGATGTTTTTTTCTTTTGGAAAATAACCAAAAAGATGATTAGAAAACCTGAAAAAGATTCTTGAAATGACCACAAATTGGGTCCTGTTAGTAGATCATGCTACTTGTTGAAGTATTGGCACAGATATTGCCAAACTATTTCACCATATTATATTTTTTGTGCAATATTTGGATATAAATTATCCATTCTCACCATCATATGGTTTTATTTTATTAGTTTTGGTTGATAATGTAATGTCAACTTCTTAAATATCTCAATGATTATGTGATTGTGGTTTCTGTAGTTTTATACCTTTCAATTTTGTCCCATGATAAATATTTTATACCTTTATTCTAATTTAAGTCAGTGTGCATAGCAAGATGACCATTTTCTCATTTTATTAGGAACTATTATGCAGAAGTTTTCTTTTGATACCTTGGTAATCTAATTCTAAGCTTGTATACGGTAGTGTTTGTTTTAATGTAGGAATGCAAAAGCACCATATAAGCAAAGATGTGTTAATTACCTATGACAATAATTTTTTAATCATTACTTACGCATTTTTAAAAGCCTATCTATTATACACTTTATGGTTGGTGAAACTTTTTATGTTGATGACATCATCATTACCTATTTTGCACCTTATTTTGAATCACTTTTGTAACTTATTTTTAATTTCTTTTTATGTCAAACCAATCACAATTGTAATGCTTTTTTTTTTGCTTTTTTCCTAGTTTTATTATTTATTGAAGGTAATTCTCTATTTCCATAATTTTTTTCAATTCAAAAGCTGTTCTAGACGATTCATTTCAGGCAGTCAATGTATCTCATTTGTTATTCTAGAAGCAATTGTTGCATACTGATCTATACAACCAGTTGCAATGACATTGTTGGCAAAACTAGTTTTTTAATTTTAAAAAAATGCAATTTTTAAATCTAAACCATTCATATTATTACCCATATATATTTATCTATGATTCCAAAATCAATTTGATTGGAAAGTTAATGTTGTAAAAAATAATACAACTTGAGAGTTGTAAATATATCATATAATTTAAAAAATATATATCATATAGGAATTTCTGATCAATGTGATTTAGGCAACATAGACAAATACATATAGATGAATGATATAAACTCGTGAACATTTATGGTTGATCTATTTCAATTATGTTTCCCTTGCATTGTAAATCATGTGTAGTCACTTTTGTCATCTGCTATGGTATCCTGATGTGGTCCATAATTTTTTCTTCCTACTCTTAAGCAGTATTTGAATTTTTCTTGCTTTCTTGTAATAAATTATTTTTTAAACTTTTTTATACAATAGGTTTGTGATAAAAACTATATATATAGGATGAGTGACAAAGACATATTAATAGGAGAAACTCAACCTAAAACTTAACCCGAGCCTGAATTTCAAAAATAGTGTTAGGGTTGAGATTTATAAATAGAGTTAGGGTTAGATTAGGGTTAGGGTTGAAGTTTTATAAATAGGATTAGGGTTAGGGTTGAGGTGAACCCGAGTTTCATAAACCCGAGTTGCACCCCTATTGTCAAGGGTTGCCTCCCCAATGAAAACACGTCTAAAGTGGTCTATGTATACCGTTTGCAAGTTAATGAGCACAATCAAGTGTAGATGACACAACTGAAAGGTTAACGCAATAATATATGTATAAACACATTCAAATGAATTTTGGGAAACAAGTCATAGAAAATGAAGTTATTACGCCCACAAATAAGATTAATAAAATATTCATAGCATGTCACCATATGTATTTGATAGAGGACAGTCATCATATATGTCATACATATGTAAATTTCAGTTTACACAGACTTCCTATATGGATGCAAATTTCAGTTTACACAGACTTCCTATATGGATGAATTATCTGCCCACATTCAAAATGCTAATTCATCGCGTTTTGCCCTTCACTCATGTCGGGCCTCGCTAGACACCTCCCTCACCATAACTTACATTTGTTCGTCATCTTCAATATCACTAATACCATCAAAATTAGTGAGGTTTGGTTCTTCGATGATTTGGTAGGGTAGTTTAGAACCATCTACAGTGGTTATGTAATTATGAAGAATCTTACATGCGATCACCATTTGAACCTGAATCCTATAGGAGTATGTAGTCACGACTTACAGAGATAGAAATCTCTTTTTCCACATAGTAAACAATCTTTCAACAATTGATCGCAACCAAACATGTCTGAAGTTAAACACCTCTTCACTATTCCTTAGACTCCTCCCAGGTCCGAAATTGGTCATATGGTATGACACACCTTTGTATGGTGCCATGAGATCGGACACATGCCCGTATCCCGCATCCACCAAGTAATAATGGCCTGTAGCAAATGGTGGTGAGTTGTCAAGTAGGCAATCACATTTCATGAATATGAGAAAGCGCAAATGGAAAATTCTTACCTTGTGGAATTGTCAAACGATTGGTGGAACGTTCCAGTGCATCTTGTAGGACATGCGCATCATGCACACTACCTTCCTAGCCAGCTAATATATATGTCAACTTTAAATCGAAGTCATATGCTACCAGAACATTCCATGTGGGGTCCCCATGTCTATTAATAAACGTGAAAGCATTTTCAAATGGATGTAAGACAAGAATGTGAGTACCATCAATAGTTCAAATACATTCCTAGTAAGTAAAAAAAATGTCGATCTGATGTGCAATCTCTACGTTGTTTATGACCGTCAACACCTTGATAAAAAATGATTTACGGTGTACCTGAAAGTATGGTGCTAGAGTGGGGTCAGAGGAGATCTTTTGGTGAGCTTGATAACTTGGAAGGGCAATGCAGTCTTCATGTAGAGAGAGTACTGATTGTAAACACTTATGAAAATAGCGATGCATAGTCTTACTAGATCTACAAAAGTACATACCGATGGAATGATTTCGTACATTATGGGCCAAAGTGTGCGAAAACATTGTCATTTGTTCACTTATGGTTACATATCTAATGGATTGAAAGATCCCTTTACTCTTCACTAAATCGCACAATTGATTGAATGCGAATGTAGTCATTCGCAATTGTAAGATGCATTGTCGATCCCCCCCACAAACCAAAGAATGCATAAATAGTTCACGTTCAAGTGCTAAGTCACGATTACTAAAATCTGTCCGGCTTTGTACTTCCTCCTGAACTAGTGCTAAGGCTCCACCGATTCCACCTACGTCGCTCAATGTGTTGACCTGAACAATTTTCAACCGATTCCACAATAGCTGATAATGCAGTTTCGAAAAAGAAATCCATATATGGGGAGGAAGAACTATTCATTTTGTAGCAGTCTGAAAAGAATTATTTACTAGTTAATTCAAGAAGATGCATATATAGATAATGAATATTTGAACTAATCATTTATGAAAAAGAGCCATCAAACAAGGATCACGGAAGTACATACAAAAGCATACATTGACAATGGGCTATAGTACATCGAGGGTCTACTTATCACAATAACATTTGATTATCATAACTTCACCAATGCATCATAGTAGCTGGGTTCAGTTCCTAATTCAACTATGGATTAGGATTCTTTTA
This sequence comes from Annona squamosa, assembly GCA_035584095.1. Classification (NCBI taxonomy): domain Eukaryota; kingdom Viridiplantae; phylum Streptophyta; class Magnoliopsida; order Magnoliales; family Annonaceae; genus Annona; species Annona squamosa. Next base: position 35,652,724 of record JAXCLR010000073.1, on the reverse strand, counting down.
GATGAAGATGAAAATTCCAAAAAAAAGACTGTGCAAGATTAACAACAACGTTCTATGTAAGATCATCACCATCATCTCCGGCGCATGCATGTGGCTTTAGTTCTAATTTTTCCTTTATTAATTTCTATATGGGCAGCTGTCATCAAACACGGATCAACATGATGAGTTGGACTTTGAGTTCTTGGGTAACAGAGAAGGGAAACCTTACCTACTGTAAACAAATGTGTTTGCTGATTGTGTAGGAAATAAAGAGCAAAGGATTGAGCCATGGTTTGACCATAGAGAAACTTTCCATGATTACGACATCCTATGGAACTCGTATCAAATAGTGTAATTAATAACTCCCTCCCTTTTCCTTCCTACATGCCAATTTCTTAGGCATCCCATTTTCTTTGGTCCAACACTTTTGTGTCATGGTTAACTTTGGGGGTTTGAGTATAGGTACCTAAGCTTGCAAAATATAAAGTTTTCATACTTCAATTTATATTTACTCTAGATAAGTAACATTTGTATGGGGTGAAGTTCTCACACCATGAAATCACTAAATTACCCTCCGTGTAATCCTATCTGAACACAAGTGAAAAGCACAACTTTTTATTTTTTCTAATGGTACAATTTACGAGTGGAAAGCGCAACTTAATTTGGTTTCTTTAGATGCCACTTTTTAATAGGACTTCCTCTAATAAAAGAGAGTATTTTAAACTCTAAACAGTCATACAGGGTATGTGTTTAGGGCATTAGAAGGGAGGTAATTCAAGTCTTGTCATGCTATAAGTTAAAGGATGTTAGAGCTTCACCTTGTAAGAGGGGTCATGCAAATTTGTTAAAGGGAGTGAAGCCCTCACACCATGAAATCACTAAATTACCCTTCACGTAATCCTATCTGAACACAAGTGGAAAGCACAACTTTTTGTTTTTTCAGATGGTACAATTTACAAGTGGAAAGTGCAACTTAATTTGGTTTCTTTGGATGCCACTTTTTAATAAGACTTCCTCTAACAAAAGAGATTATTTTAAACTCTAAATAGTGATATAGGGTATGTTTTTAGGGCATTAGAAGGGAGGTAATTCAGGTCTTTCCATGCTATAAGTTAAAGGATGTTAGAGCTTCACCTTGTAAGAGGGGTCATGCAAATTTGTTAAACTTGAAGCCATATTATGGTGCAAATATGAAACTAAGGTTGCGGCGAAAATTTCACAAACATTTTCGAGAACCACACCAACTTATTTGGCATGCTAGTTAATTAGGCTAGAAAAGAGAGGGTGACAACAAAACCTATGCCCAACCTATGACCACAGATTTTTCATGGATGATATACCAATTAGAGTATTCAAGAAAACAAAGAAATGGAGTAAGATATCCATCAAAGCCCATGCAGATAATTGCAAGCTCGTGGGATGGTATCCCTATTGGGCAACAGAAGGAGCGAAGGAAAGGTCGGATTGGACAAAAGCACCATTCATAGCTAGCTACAAAGGCTTCAGTGTAGATGGGTGCAGACCATCAGATTGGGAAGGCTGCTCTTCATCCAGTTTTTGGTGGAACTCTACAGAATACATCAGGCTGAGTCCGACCCAAATGTGTGCATACAAAGATGGGAAGAAGAATTATGTGACTTATGATTACTGCTCTGATAGGCCAAGGTTTCCTACCCCACCAGAAATTAATCTGAAATGGATGCACTTGTTTGTAACCCATATGAACAAATGTATTCAGTATGTGAAAATGATACACTTGGAAATTATGTAGAAAATGCAAATGTTTCTTTTCCTCCACATTCTTAATTAAGCAATGATTTTCCTTTAGATTGACAAATGCCACAAGACCAAATCTAATGACATCAATTTGGATAAAAAGATAGGGTAAGACCAAGTGAGATGAGTTGCAGGGGGTCCATCGTGTTGGAAACAATGTTCAAAACAAAACAAAATTGACTAAAGATTGAGTTTTGATGATTAACAAAGACTAACTTGAGTATATTTAAAGTACTAATGAGTTTGCCAAATGTTTTTAAGGAACTGAAATAGCCAAGTTGATCCCCAAGTCGACTTGGACTTCGACTTAGGGTGAAGTCAATCCCAAAGTCGACTTCATTATCGACTTGACATTAAACCTCAAAGGCAAAATCAGAAATGGAAGAGTAGCAGGTGAAGTCGCAGGCTAAGTCGACTCTACTTGTGACTTGGGAAGCTAAGTCGCAAACAAAGTCGACCTCACTATCGACTTCAGTCGAGAAAAATTGTCCAGACCTGATTTTGGGGCACAAAGTTGCCCAAGTCGC
>JAXCLR010000073.1:35630492-35650342 GCA_035584095.1 Annona squamosa | reverse complement strand
AAACCCACCAATTATAATTTCTCAATATGTGTAGGAATTTGACAGATGCCAATACAGGAAACTTATTTTTAGTTATAGCTTTATATATTTATTCGTTTTTGAATTTTTTAATGCAAAATCCAAGTTGGAATAGTTCTAAAATGAATTATTAAATATATATCTTTTATAAAATAAATAAATTTATGTAAAATATTTTTTAATATTTAAAAATTAAATGTTGTAATATAACTTATTACAGTTTTATTTTTAAAAAGTCATTTATATAATAATCATTACAGTTTTGTATATTTACGTAAATTTCTATTTTATTATTAAAAATTTGCATGCAAATATAATCCACGAATTAACAGCAATAGAATACAAACATTTAAATTTAATTTTTAAATTTAAAATAAAAATTAGGATTTTATATTTAACATGAAGGGTTATTGTTGTGAAATAGATTAGTATAAATTTTTGAAATAAAGAAATTGTTACCATTCTAAAATGAAAAAATCAAATTCACTTCACTTCCCATATTTTCATAGACTATTTTTGAATACTCTCCCTACTCTTTGCTTAAAATCAAAATCTTTTTTAAAAAATTAACCCTCCAACATGCATCTTCATGTTAGAAAAACTTAACCCTAAGCTTATATATCTTAGTTTAGAAAAATCTGATCATACGCATACATTGTTATACTTAAATTAATATTTATTTTAAATTTTAAATTATAACAAGCAATGATTTATTAAATTGATAGTTTTACATTGATTTCACTTGAAGTAAAATTATAAAATTATTTACATGTGAGGATTATCCTATATATTTTTTGAAAATTATAAAATTTTTATGGCCCTTATTTATATAAAATCATACCACTTTATTAAGATTTTTATGGATATATCAGCTATATATTTTATTTTTATTTTAAATTTTATAATTAAGGTATAAATGACTTTATAAGGGGCTTAGGATCATATTACAGATGTTAAATTAGGATTAACTTACTAATTTCAAAAATTAGTAGTTAGATGTGGTTAGGTGCTGTTAGATATGGTTATGTGCTGTTAAATGTGGTTAGATGCAGTTAGATGCTGTTAAATTAAGGTGAATTTCATTAAGTTGTATTATCTGAGTTTCAAATTTCATAATTAAGGAATAAATGACCTTATAAGGGGCCTAGGATCATATTATAGGTATTAAATTAGGATTAACTTATTAATTTCAAAAATTAGATGTGGTTATATGTTATTAGATGTGGTCAGTTTCTGCTAGATGTAGTTAAATGTGGTTAGATCCTGTTAGACGCTGTTAGATTAAGCTGTTTCATTAAATTGTATTATTTGAGTTTCAAATTCCATAATTAAGGAATAAATGACCTTATAAGGTCCTAGGATCATATTATAGGTGTTAAATTAGAATTAACTTATTAATTTCAAAAATTAGATGTGGTTAGGTACGGTTAGATACGGTTATATGCTGTTAGATGTGATTAGATGTGGTTAAACGCCATTAGATTAAGGTGATTTCATTAAATCATATTATCTGAGTTTCAAATTCCATAATTAAGGTATAAATGACCTTATAAGGGATTTAGGATCATATTATAGGTGTGAAATTCAAATTAACTTATTAATTTCAAAAGTTAGATGTGGTTAGATGTGGTTAAATGCGGTTAGACGCCGTTAGATTAAGGTGAATTTCATTAAATCATATTATCTGAGTTTCAAATTCCATAATTAAGGTATAAATAACTTTATAAGGGGCCTAGGATCATATTACAGGTATTAAATCATGATTAACTTATTAATTTCAAAAATTAGATGCGGTTAGATGTGATTAGATACCGTTACATACAGTTAGATGCGGTTAGATGTTGTTAGATTAAGGTGATTTCATTAAGTTATATTATTTGCGTTTTGAATTCCGTAATTAAGGAATAAATGACCTTATATGGGGCCTAGGATCATATTACAGATGTTAAATTAGGATTAACTTATTAATTTTAAAAATTAGATATGGTTAGATGCGGTTAGATATTGTTAGATGTGATTAGATGCTGTTAGATTAAGGTGATTTCATTAAATCATATTATCTGAGTTGCAAATTCTGTTATTAAGATATAAATGACCTTATAAGGGGACTGAGATCATATTACATATGTTAAATTAGGAGTAATTTATTAATTTCAAAAATTAGATGCAGTTAGATATAGTTAAATTCTATTATATTTGAAAAATAAAAAAAATATTAATAAATTTTCAAAAAATAAAAAAATAAATGAAATTGTTATTTTTGATAGTACCTTAATTACATTAACTTTAAATAATATAACATAACTTCTAATATAAAATATATTTTTCAACTTTACCAATTATAATGAAATCTTATTAAAAAATATTTTTTTACACAAATATTTTTAAAAATTGTCAAATAATGAAAAATTATGTCTATGTATGTTTTAGTTATTGATCCAACAAATGAATGAAATAGACTGAGATTTTGCGTGTATATATATATATATATAATACAAATTTTATCAAAAAACCAAACATTCTCACGTTTTTAAACAAATATACTCACACTGTAAAATTACCACAATGCCCCTATTTCTTTTTCTTTTTTCATGAGAAAGGCTTTCCATGGGTTGAGCTTCATTTCCATGTCGTTCAGTGTGATTGTGTCTTCATTATGATAAATGAAAGTATATTGTTTTTCATGAATATGATTGTAATATCCGAAATTTATTATATTATACATGCCCAATTAAAAAAAAAAACACCCCTAAGTTTTCGTACTAAAATTTTTAAATCTAAAATATTTTATTTTCCATAATTATTTTATTTTTAATTATTTATTTATATCTTCCTGTAAAATCTACTTTACTTTTCAATCATTTGTACATAATAACTCATATATTTAACTTATCTACTTTAACTTTATTTTCTTTACTCTTTATTATCCTTATCATATATCATTTTCTCTGCTTTTAAAAATTTTTTAAAAATACACCCTAGAATAATTTCTAGTATCATTATAGCATGAGATTATACTAATAAAAGTAACTTTGGCACGTTTTTCTGCATGTAAGGACCTTTGATCCTTTTTATAATAATCACGAGCAGAAGCTCAGCACTAAACGTCTAAACCCCACATTTTAGAAAGTGTAAGGGAATATCCACATGCAGCTGAACTCTCATTTCACACCTTCATTTGGCTTCCACGATGAGATGGTTCACGACCCTTTCATTTCCAAAGAAAGAAGTTTCAAGTTATCTAGCAGTGGAGAAGCGTCATGATTACTGCTCAGAACTGTAATCATTTGCATCCAATTCAACCTGGACTTCAAAACAGTAAGAGTCTCATACAAGCACAAGCAACAGCTGAGGCAATAGAGATGAGCAATTCAAACTGGATCAGATAGAAGACAATTTAAAGTCAACCATGATAGAAGCTTTTAAAAAGAGAAGGCCGCAAAACATAGAAAATGTGTGCTGGGTAACATAGAAAAACAATGCTCTTATATTTCAGGGAGAAGTGCTCTAGAAGTCGAATATGAAGATTTGGGTCAGGCAGACACCCTGTCGTCCAACAGCTGCCAGCTGAAATTAAATGCAGTCATGAATGAGAATTGATCATTTACGCCTGGTCAAGAGCCGAGTATTTTTGACCAGCCACAGATGCCGCTGGATCACAGCTGAAATAATCTAAGTCATTGAAATTTAAACAAGGCTGAGCAGCTGCTGTCAAACATTAAATGCAAGGAATTTTGCAGCACAGGCCCCTCTGATGGATTTCAACAGACATTTCCATGGGAAGGGGAACTTCTAGTTACTGGATGCTCATTCCCAACACACTTTCGAGCTGGCAGTAATGTTGCAGCTCGCATGTAGGGACCTTCAACTCATAGCCCAGGAATGCTTGCCTTCAATTGCTTCAAAACAGATTTTGCCGCTAATTTCTCTGCATCCTTCATATTGCTAGCTGTCTCTGTTTTACTGTATGTAACTCCATTGGCTTCCACCTCTACGGTGACAGAAGCAATGCCATCCAGCATCGTTGGGCAAACCACCACCACATATGATCGTTCTGTTTGGAGAGCTTTTAGTTCTTTGAGTGGATTGTATTTGACAGTGTCTGGAGTTATTAGAGGTTCCAGAAGGGGCCTCATACTTTCCCACACGATACCCTTGTCAAATCCTGAATCAATGAGAATAGCTCCAGCAATGGATTCGATCACGTCACCAAGTACCTAGCAGAACAAAGAAAATTGATGGTGAGAAATGTTTTAAGGTGTGTTTGGAAAGTAATAAAACTTTTGGATGAAAAGTTTTTAACAAGGAAGAAAAACGACGTGATGTGATAGTGGTGCTGATGAACAGTAAAGAGAATAAAGTTAAAATAAATAAACTAATTGTTTGAATAGTTGTATAAAAATGATTGAAAAGTAGAATAGTTGTATAGGAAAATGTGATGAAATGCTTAAAAATAAGATAATTATGGAGACTGAAAAGTTTCTATTTGAAAGGCTTTTGTAGTATCCAAACATTCCCTTAATATGCTAAAATACAAGTGTGAAAAAAGGCATTAGTTGAGTGTTGAAATTAGACAGAGAGTAATAAGTAAACAAATTTCGAATTTAAAAATAAATAGTAAAACAACAATATGAAGTTCTAAGGCAACAACAAGATCTAAAGCGCACAAGAATGACTTGGTCAACATATATTGCATATGTAACAAGGCCATAAGGGCATGATTACTAAATTTGAGTGATTCCCTCGGTCAATGGGCCAAAGCATTACAACAGCAAGATGCTGACCATTCAATTATAGTCGATGGGCAGCAAAATTTAAAGAAAGAAATTTCAACCATTGGTCCTATTAAACTTGGAAAAACAGAAAAGGCATGATTTTATACACACACACACATGAAAAAGGCCAAACTTGATATACGAGGGAAATTCAATGTGCATCAACCCCTATTGGGGACAACTTTTCTCGAGATTCATACGATGCACCAGCACTTAGTCCCAACCCTCAATGGTAGAGCCAAGAACTTTGACAGTTTGACTAGGGCACTGCAAAATTAACATATTAAGATCCTGAGATAAAATTAACATTTCAAAGCTGTTATCTTATGCGGCTTGGTTTGGGCCAGCTACAACTTCGGCTGACCACAACACACACACACACACACACACACACACACACACATATTACGAAACTGTTAATTTAAGTGTATCTAATCTATAAACCGAGTTTTTCACCATTTTCAGAGATTTATATATATATTATTTTTAAACACATATTTTAGTCAATTTTTGAAGTCATAAATTTTGTTTTCAATAATCTCTAACATTTCCATATCTTATTTACTTCTACTGATGTTCTTTTGGTATTTCTCTCATTATTTTACTGCCTTCTATTTGAATAAACATAACTCTCCTAACCAGTGTCATTTCAAGCCTACGTTTAACATACAGTTTTGTAAAATATATAAAGTATACTAATATTTGGCTCTACCTATGCTTTTTCTCACACAAACAAAGTCTGGGATGTGTTTGATCATCCATCCAACAACATCATTTGATGCACAATTGGTAACCACTTCTACAATGTTGCAAAGGAGCAATATTGAAAAATCTAAACAAACAATATGCAAAAAGAACTAAAAACAAATTGAACTCTTAGTGAATTATGATTTATGACAATCCTACGGAGGGAATGAAGGGGCATAATATTTGAGAGGAGGCAACCACATAATCATTATCATCATAAGCTATTTCCCACCAAGGGTTGGTTAGGAGGCAACTTCGTGATAATAAACTGTATTTAATATTTTTAAAATTTTTAAGGGGGTCCTTTCAAAATTTTTTTTAAGGGGACTTATATATTTTAAAAAATTCAGGGGTTAACCCCCAACGCATGAGAATAATTGCTTAGGCACAGAAAAGTGAAACAATAGACAGATTCTGTGACTTGCCTTGGGTACAAATGTTGACGCTTCCCATCCATGTACTGCACCTGAGTAAGTCTGTTCAAAACTATTGACAAAAGATGAGATCTGTTTATCCAAGGTGGGTGACGAATGCCAGATGTACCTGTGCAAACCAGCCCTTACTGCCGCACATGCGTAGCAGTCATTATTTACCGAAGCAGATCTGAGGTCTGTGAGTAACTCAGGAGACAAGCCAGGATATGTGTTGTACATGTGCACTGTAATAAGATAGTCCAAAACAGAATCCCCAAGAAACTCCAGCCTCTGCAAAAGAAAACAACTTACAACTAAAGGAAGAATCCATTCAAACATTCGAGCAAGAGGTCCAATGACACTGCCATAAGATAAGGAAATTTCACCTCGTATCTCCCATGCCAAACAAAAAATAATCAGCGAATATCATGCTCATAATTAATTTTAAAAAGGTCAATGCCATCTAATCTCATTTATTTTTCCAAAAAAATGCATCGCTTTCATTGCAGTTGGTTCAGGGGCCTATACATAATCAACATTGCAGGTGCATGAAATATCTCTAAATATAAACCTGCCTCTTGCCTCAAACAAGAAATTAGAACCTGTCACAGTCTGAACATTCCAATGATCAATTTCAAAATATTGATTTCGCACATCACTTATTGCTCAAGAAGCACCCGCTGTTCAACCCATTCCAATTACAGATATAGAACATTCTGATATTCAGAATGCACATTACAGCTTATAAATTACTGGACAGACTGCTAAACAGAAGTGCTAGTTTCACATCCCTATAGAAAGGAAAAACTTGTTGACTGAATATCAATATACAGTTTGCATGCCTACACCGGCCATCTGTTCACCATATCATCATGTTTCAATAGCTTTCCAAGCCTTTTAGTTTGTTATTATCATTATTTTGTTGTTTGCAGCTGTGTGAATGATGAGAATTTCAAATCTGGAAAAAATACAGCAATTTCAGTTTTGATGACAACAAACAACCAAATCCTGACTCTTGGGTTGATGTCGTACCTGGTATAGAAATGGTAAGTCACACAATTAGGTATTATGCTAGGTTAGGATTATCCGCAACATACACACTAAATGAATGAATGTAGCAATAATTGGCGGTAAGAGAAGAAATAGGATAATGTAGGAAACTGTAATCACATAAAGTTATGAATGGAAGACTTGAAAAGCTGAAAAGCACCTTAAAAGGTGCTTATTGCTTAACTAATAAATATGGTAATTTTCTTTAAAATAAGAATTATGCCATAGGCTGGCTCAAACATGGCTTATATTTGCAAACAGCTTAAAATAAGAAAATAAGCAATAACTCATTGAATTAAGCAAAATCAAACAGACTCTGAATCCTCCACTCATTGACTAAGTTAACGTTAATCCTATTCACCTAGTATCTTCAACAAATTGATTAGAACAAGAATCATGCATGAACATTACATTCAACATGGAACATATTCCCCGCTCACTTCATCTATCTACTTCACATCATTCAAGGTCTTATAATTGTACTGCTATGGTGACATGCATTTGATCTGTTCAACACTTGTGACTTATCTGGTTCAAACGCTTACGTAGATTAAGAACGAAGCATCTACTTTTGAATGATGGAAACTAGTTCAATAAGGGAAAACAAGAATATTATTGACGGAACAATTTGAACTGAAGAGCACAAATTAGAAGATCTCTTGACAGGGAATGCATTTTGTCGAAGGGAAGTGGTGCCGGTATAAAGAATTCTGCTCAAACCTGATAAAATCTTGGAAATTCGGGAGACAGAAATGAACCATGAGTCAATGCTTCAACTAGCAAAGATCGGTCATGGAAGGAATATTTTAGAAGTGACTCAAGGTAGCTGATCTTCTCATGTATTTCAGGTTTCACCAGCAATGGCCTATCCTCTGGTATTTTATTTACAAAGTTGATCTGCATACCAAGCCATTCCATGAAAATTAAAGCGGACTGTTCACCTGCTGTACTAAGGTATGCACCAATTAATGCTTCAACTACATCAGCAACTACATCTCTACCAAATTCCTTGTCCCCATTTTATACACACTCATCGTAGTGAACATTTCCTCTGAAAAATATTTAGAATAGTCCCCGGGAACAGTCCAATGCTTTGGATTAAAACATCCATTACGGATGAAACCCTGCAAAAAGAAAAAAGGGGATAAAACAACATTTAATAAATAAACATCTCTTACTACTTCAATAAGTAAATGGGTCTTTGAATTCAACTAGGGTATCATTAATCACTTGAAAGAACCTCTGTAGTATTGATGACTAACATACTGGTCATTCACTAAAAATCAGAAGTGTTTTGCTACAGAATTGGATGAGATCATGGGAGTCCTATTACAATATCCTTTCTCAAATAGTCCCCAGGGGTTGAAATCGCTATGCATGATTTGAACTACCAAGGTGAGCCTTGATTCACATGATGTCATAGAGCAACAACAATAATAAATACATAAGTATTAGTATGGCGCCCCCAATCCGAGGCGTCACAACCTGAGTTTTACTCCAAGATCGTTATCAATTGGTAAATGTGAAACAAGATTGTTGCCCTGATCACGCAGTGAGTTCTTGATTGGATCTCATCCAAAAATTTTTTCGTTTCATTCTTTTATCCATCATCATTTCATTTCTTTGCATTTCACTTCATTTATCTTATAAGCAACGATACACTTGTAATTCGTTGTACATAGCATTTTAAAATACTACTTGGTTCCTTTCTTTATACATTTTTTCATAAACTCATCCCCTAGCAGTTTTCATCAACTGTACATATCTTTCATAAAATTTTCATCTTGTTCTCTTACATCCTTGGTTTTATCGACCTGGCCAAAGCCATAGTCATATAAAATTCATTCATTACCAAATATTCAACACCCATACTTGTATACATATATTCAACCATCAGTTCATATAGAACTTAGAACTTTCAATAAGTTTACATATATTATCATATCTTAAAAATTTCAGTTATGTCATTTCATACACATAGCTAATCATTTAGCACAAACATGAATATCATCTCATACCTTTCCTCAAATGCTCAAGTTCTTTATCTCTTGAGCTTCCCTCTACCTATCTAAGGTTCAGGAAAACAAATCGTGAGTGATAACTCAGTAAGCAAGTATTTTGCATTTTCATATAAATGCATTTCTCGTTGTTCGGTAGGAGATACTTATTAAGTAATCAACTACCAACCGGAAGAAACTTTTCATGAAAACTTTTCATTTAAACCCTTTATAAAATATTTCATATAAACCATTTAGGAGATCCATTCGTATAAACCATTCATGAAAACCATTTATATAAACTTTTTATATGAGGACAAATGTATGTCCTAAAGCGTTGTGATATAAACATTTAATTATGAGGACAAGTGTATTTCCTAAAACATTATCATATAAACATCAAATCACGATGACAATTGGATGTCCAAAAACATTTTTATATAAACCTTTAATCATGAGGACGATTATATGTCCTAAAATGTTTTCATACAAATCTTTATTCATGAGGACAGTTTTACATCCTAAATTATTTGCATATAAACTTTTACTCATGAGAACAATTTTATATCTTAAAACATTTGCATATAAATCTTTTTATATGAGGAAAAATTGTATATCCTCAAACAGTTTCATATAAACCTTTTTTTCATACCCCAATTTTTGGGCTTTTAAAAAACAACACATATGCATATAAACGTTTTTTTTTATCTATGTGGACATTTTTATGTCCTCAAAAATGTTCATGTAAACCTTATTTCTTGTGGACATAATCATGTCCTAAAATGTTTTCATGTCCCCATTTTGGGCTTTAAAACAAAATATATACATATGCGTCTTTGACCCTTTGGTAGGTGACACAATTACCAAGTGATCATCCTTCCATAAGAAAGAAACCATCCATGTGACAGCACCGCTAGCTAGGCGGTTGTCTATGATCCTGCTCTCATTTCAGGGAGGGCCACCGGCCTTCCCTTAGTGACTTGGCCTGTTGGCCACAGGTAGAAGTTGACCCTAGTATGCAACCGTCTTGATCTGCAACTGCCTCCACCATGGACCTAGTACATGATCCTCGTGCACACTCATTTGTATTTACATCATCATGTCAACATGATTTCATAAAATCAACACAGTCCTTAGACCGTGCCATTTTTCAAGTCAAAACTTGAAATAACATAATCCATTGCAATCCTCAGACTGTGCCCTTCACAAATTGAGAACCGGGCATAATCATTTTTTAAAGATAACATTTTCATAAACCGTCTTTAAATAATAATGTTAGGATGACGACCCTTAAAGAATTTACAAAACATTTTAGTAAATCAAATTTACAAAACATTTATAATACTTAAGAAAATAATATTTTCAAGAATATTTCTTGTTTGTTGGTAAACAATTTTAGAATCATCTTGATAAACTAATTTCGAGACATTTCAATAATTGAAAAAAAATAAACTTTTCTTGTAAACATTTTTATTCCCATTTCTGGGCTTTTTATGAGTAGAAGATAAGCAAACACATCTACTTCCATTTTATTGGCACTATATGCCTTGTCCACACACCATCCTTGCCACTACTACGTAGAGAAACGTTTGTACTATCTTTTGAACATCATTTAAACAAAACAGTCATCAAATCGTTTTATATCATCCAGTTATTGAGCGGGTCATCCTTAAAACTCTTTGAAAACATAAATATAAGACATTTTCGAAGTATTTCAGTCTTCAAAGAGATTGAAAAAATATTTCAATAGACCATTTCAAAGCATCTAAATAAACCATTTAAAGTCATTTAATTAAACCATTTCAAAAGCCCTATTTATTTACAAATATCATTATATGAAGGATTATATATTTTTTTTTCAAAATTCCTTAGGAATAGAATTTCCAAAGTTTGTTTTCAAATATCATCTTGTAAGAGAATTGAAACTCTCTTATCATAAAATGCTTTTGAAATAACATTTCTAAGAACTTGCTTAATATGAAACCATCTTGAAACATGTCATTAGCAAGAAGTAAAATCATACCTTCAAGAATTGAGCATGCTTACAATGACGCAATGCTGAGGTTTTTCGTTAAAGTCATATTTTGAAGAATTGAATTTGTTTACTCTGTAAGCAATTCTACACCCATTCATTGCAAACTCTACCTCTAATAGGTTAAATGTTATACCTAGAACATTGAGATTACTAAATGTAATCATATTCAAGAGTTATTAATGGTATGATTTGAATGAATTGATGAGATTAAGGCTAATAATCAAGTGAGGTGGTTAAGTTACTCACCTTTGCCCAATAAGGATTAATGTGTTCAAAGAGACGAAAGAAAGTATGGAAATGATGATGTGGCATGATTTCAAATTCCATTAATTATGATTAAGTTGATAATAATGATGGAATAAATGGAGTCATTACTTGTAAAATTCATAACTTAACGCCCATAAGGCGGATTAACGTGAAATTTAAAAGGTAAACACATGTTGATGTGCTCTACTTCATGAATGATATGGATTATGATAATCATGATTGAAGTATGGTGATAATAATTTAATTTTATGAATTTTCATTAGATAATTTCAAATGATCATATCTTATATTAAAAAGGTTATTTTCAAATAAAAATTGTTATGAACGGCTAAAACATAGTGCTCTATCATATGAATGGATTTGATTAAGTTAAATCCTATGAGAAAATGCTTGATCACTTATAGTTAAAACATTTTGACTTTTGCTTCAAAAAGTGATTTTTCATTAATGCAAAAGTCAAGGCAATTAATGGTGCAAATGAGGTGTCAAAGGGAGAGAATTTTGAGCAATTTTTGTAATTTCAAAATTTTAAAAAATGCATGGAAATAGGCCTGTATGTAGGGACGTTTAAAGGACAGCAATATTTGGATAATTTTGTCCTCATGAAATGCCAAAAGGGGCAGCCCATGTGAACATGACCAAGGGGGCAAGTATGGGCAGATTTTTGGTATAAAAAAAAATTATATAAAGACCTATCAAGGGGGTTTCTTAGGCAGAAAGAAAGGAGGAAAAAAAAATAAGGCAATAGCTGGCCGTTCCAGCAGAGAGAGAGAGAGAGAGAGAGAGAGAGAGAGAGAGAGAGAAGGGCAGCTTGGTGATTGGGGGGTTAATTCATCTCCTAAAATCCAGGTATGTAGTGGTTTAATAACATGTTCCAAGTTTAAAATATGCTCAATTAAACAGGTTTATTTATAAATTTTTATTTGGTTAGTAATCAGCCCATGCTATCTAACCCATACTCATATGTAGTGAATCTGGAACAATAAAGTAAAATATGAAAGAAATAGTAAATGAATGAGTTTTAGCATAAAAATTTGTATGAGAATTCATGATATAATGATTAAGGAATGATCCAATTTCAGCTTAAAAGGATAAGTAGGTTGGCAAATTAAAAATCCAGGAAAATCAACTTGAACAGGATTGAATGGGTGTCAGGATCAGCTGCACCAAATGATTTTTAATAATTTTTATACAAAGAATAGCTGAAAATTTTATATGATATATAAGACATCCTGAAAATCACTCGACCAAAATAAAAATTGATTTTTGAAGGGTATAAATGTACCTAATAATTAACGTGGTGTGACTCGTCTGAAAATTGATCGTACTGTCCAGCAGAGTAAAAATACCAAAATAAATATAAATACTTAATATTTTGTACCGGAATTAATATTTTGGTTAATTCATGTAGTTATTAAGGTATGATATAAATTTTATATTTAAATTCCTTGATTCGATTATAATTCAAAAATTAGAGAGATCAATGTGTCTGATTTTAGCATTATGGACAGATTGAGGAATAAATCAAAATAAATGTTAAATTCCATATTTTTTAGATGGAATTTAACTTACAATGAGATATAAACAAGTATCATAAGTGATTATGAGGGTTTAACCTATTAGAGGTGGATTTTGAAAGGAATGGGTGCTATAGAAGCACAAGTCATACCAATGTGGGAATTGGAAAATAAACACCCAACTTGAAAGGCAAGTGGGTTAAGTAAGTTGATAGAAACCATGTGAGTTGGAAAACTATATGATATGCAAACATATGGAATTATGATTGTGAATGCAATATCATTTTTATGTATATAGGTAAAGGAAAAGAAAAAATTAACAAAGGAAATGGAAGTGAATTCAAGGTAAGCAACCCACCCTATGAAAATATTGATTTCATTTCAAATGTTGAAATGATTACAAGTGTTTTATAATAATGCTCTATTAAGTATTTCCTAATGTTATTTTATTGGCATATATTGAAATGATTTGAACTTGTTTTACCAAGATGTTTTAAGATTGCTTACAAGGTAAGCAAGCTAACCTTCACGAATGTTGATTTTGTTTCAAGTATTTATATTGATGATTTTAGAATTGCTTACAGAGTAAACAAATTCAATTCTTGAAAATATGACTTTAATGAAAAGCCTCAGCATTGCTTCATTGTAAGCATGCTCAATTTTTGAAGGTATAATTTTACTTCTTAGTAATGACATGTTTCAAGATAGTTTCATATTAAGCAAGTTCTTAGAAATGCTATTTCAAAAGCATTTTACGATGAGAGAGTTTCAATTCTCTTACAAGATGATATTTGAAAACAAACTTTGAAAATTCTATTCATAAGTAGTTTTGAAAAAAAAAAGTATGATTCATCATATAATGATATTTGTAAATAAATAAGGTTTTTGAAATGGTATAATTAAATGACTTTAAATGGTTTATTTAGATGCTTTGAAATGGTCTATTGAAATATTTTCAGTCTCTTTGAAGACTGAAATACTTTGAAAATGTCTTGTATTTATGTTTTCAAAAGAGTTTTAAGGATGACCCACTCAATAACTGGATGATGTAAAATGATTTGATGACTGTTTTGTTTAAATGATGTTCAAAATATAGTGCAAATGTTTCTCTACATAAGAGTGGCAAGGATGATGTGTGGACGAGGCATATAATGCCAATAAAATTGAAGCAGATGTGTTTACCTATCCTTTACTTATAAAAAGCCTATAAATGAGAATAAAAATGTTTAAAAGAAAAGTTTGTTCTTTTCAATTATTGAAATCTTTCGAAATTAGTTTATGGAGATGATTCTAAAATTGTTTACCAACAAGAAATATTCTTGAAAATATTGTTTTCTCAAGTATTATAAATGTTTTGTAAATTTGATTCACTAAAATGTTTTTAAAATTCTTTAAGGGTGATCATCCTAACATTATTATTTAAAGACGGTTTATGAAAATGTTATCTTTAAAAAATGATTATGCCCAGTTCTCAATTTGAGAAGGACATAGTCTAAGGACTGCAATAGATTATGTAATGTCAAGTTTTGACTTGAAAAATGGCACAGTTTGAGGACTGTGTTGATTTTATAAAATCATGATAGCATGACGATGCAAATACAAACGAGTGTGCAGAAGGATCATGTACTAGGTCCATGGTGGAAGCGGTTGCAGACCGAGACGGTTGCATACCAGGGTTAATCTCTACCTGTGGCCAAGTCGCTAAAAAAAAGCCGGTGGTTGGCGACACCCTCCCTGAAATGAGAGCAGGATTATAGACACCCGCCTAGCAAGCGGTGCTATCACATGGATGGTTTTTTTCCTATAGAAGGATGATCATATGGTAAGTGTCATCTACTAGAGGGTTAAAAACGTATATGTATATGTTTTGTTTTAAAGCCCAAAATGAGGGCATGAAAATATTTTAGGACATGATTATGTCCATAGGAAATAAGGTTTACATGAACATGTTTTAGGGCATAAAAATGTCCACATAGATAAAAAAAAATGTTTATATACATACGTGTTGTTTTTGAAAAGCCCAAAAATTGGGTTATGAAAAAAAGGTTTATACAAAACTATTCAAGGACATACAATTTGTCCTCATATAAAAAGATTTATATGCAATTGTTTTAAGACATAAAATTGTCCTCATGAATAAAAGTTTATATGCAAATATTTTACAACATAAAATTGTCCTCATGAATAAAGATTTATATGAAAACGTTTTCGGACATATAATTGTCCTCACGATTAAAGGTTTTTTATAAAAATGTTTCTAGACATCCAATTATCCTCATGATTTGATGTTTATATGACAATGTTTTAGAACATACACTTGTCCTCATAATTAAATGTTTATATCACAACGCTTTAGGACATACGTTTGTCCTCATATAAAAAGTTTATATGAATGGATCTCATGAATGGTTTATATGAAATATTTTATGAAAGGTTTAAATGAAAAGTTTTCATGAAAGATTTCTTCTGGTTAGTAGTTGATCGCTTAATAAACATCTCCTCCCAAACAGCGAGAAATGCATTTATATGAAAATGCAAAATGCTTGCTTACTAAGTTATCACTCACGATTTGTTTTTCCAAACCTTAGACAGATACAGGGAAGCTCAAGAGATAGAGAACTTGAGCATTTAAGGAAATATATGAGATCATATTCATGTTTGTGCTAAATGATTAGCTATGTGAATGGAATGACATGACTGGAATTTTCAAGATATGATAATATATGTGAACTTCTTGAAAGTTCTAAGTTCTATATGAACTAATGGTTGAATGTATATATATAAGTATGGGTGTTGAATATTTGGTAATGAACGAATTTTATACGGCTATGGCTCGGCCAGGTTGATAAAACCAAAAATGTAAGAGAACAAAATGAAAATTTTATGTATGATATGGACAGTTGATGACAACTGCTGGGGGATGAGTTTATGAAAAAGTGTATAAAGAAGGGAACCAAGTAGTATTTTAAAATGCTATGTAAAACGAATTACAAATGTATCGTTGCTTACAAGATGAATGAAGTGAAATGAAAAGAAATGAAATGATGATGGATAAAAGAATGAAACGAAAAAAATTTTAAATGAGATCCAATTAAGAACCCACCACGTGATCAGGACAACAATTCTGTTTCACACTTACCAATTGATAACAGTCTTTGAGTAAAGCTCAGGTTGTGACGCCTTGGATTGGGGGCGCCAAAATTAGTGGGAGATAAATAGATATACAGGAGACTGATTCAACAAAAGAAGGATAATCAATTATCTAAACGAAGAGGTTTCTACAGTCAGCACAACAACTATGAACATCTAATGATGGTAACTTTTTGAAAAAATATATCGACTCCACAAATTTCTTGAGAAAGAAACCTTTACCAGCTCCATGTTATTAACAAACTTATTTCACACAATCTAAGCAATAACAGATCCCAGAGTTGCCTGCATATGAGGGGAAAAGCTAGTGAAAAAGTAAGACAACTGTCATTTAACTTTGTTGATTCCCACATGGAGATCCCTCTCATTAATGGATTATAGTGTGAATTTCTATTGGCTATTGAGAAGTTAGACCAAAGAATTTATTAGAGATTTAGAGCCAACAAGAATAACAAAAGAACTTCGAAAATATTAAAATGCTTTATAGTATCATACCTGCAGTTCTCTTTTACTTCCTAATGCATAAAGGGCCTCGTTGGATATCATTGCCTTCCTCTTATCAGTGAGAAAACCTTCACGACAATCTTCATGATCTCTAAATAACTGTTGACTTGCTGCATATTTAAGAAAAGAGTCCCCAAAAGTCTCCAATGACTCCAAAGAAAACATTTCTTGACAACTTTTAGTGGTGAGTGCTTCCATGATCTGTTATATCAAAAAGCCAACAACAATTAGAAATTTCAGCATTACAATCATCATCACAAGAATGAAAACACAAAATAAACTAGTCTAAAGGAACCGGCATGTAAATGTCTAACAAATTTATCAACACACCTAATGTCACGACATCTCTAGAAGTCAGTTCAACCATTAATTTGCCATCAAGGACAAAAAAAATATGGACAACTCCTAAAGCAGACAATGTCTACTTTGGACCAACTAATGAATAGAATGGCCAATTTTCACACCTGGAAATGGATATGGTAATAAGACATTTTGTAAGCACCAGAGACAATGTTGTTTATGAACAATCCATGCGGCAATGTTTACGCTTGAGAACTCTACTATAACCTCTATTTGTTGTTCATGTTATGACCAATGTATTATCTGACAATCTGCGTGGATTTTAATGGGTAAAACAATCATCAATGGAGCTCTATCCCGAGTCCCAACAACCGATAAACTGAATAAAATCAGGCGTCACCATTTTGCCAAGTTCATGCAGGTTGAATCCTAACGATTTGCGATGGCAGGTAGGAGGCATTCAATACTGCAGCCAACTTAGAACATTCTGATCACATAGCTTTTGAATGTCAATTACAAAAAAAAAAAAACACGCCCCCAAAAGAGAACATGGGTTACTACTAGGTTGGGTCGTTTGGGTAAGACGCTAACTTTAATCCTAACTCATTTAAAAAAAACTCAACCCAAATCCTTTTACTACCCATTTATAAAACCTCAGCCCTAACTCTAATCCATTTAATATAAATGGATGGGGTCGTAGGTTACTAATGGCTTTATAAAATGGGTTGCTAACCTTGACAATGGGTTAAATCATCATCATCATAAGTCATTTTCCACTTATATAGAGTCGGCTGTATGGATTCTGTTTTGCCATTCATAGCGATTAGAAACTAAATTTTCAATAATTTGTAATATTTTCAAATCTTGTTTAACTACTTCCATCCATGTTATTTTGGGTCTCCCTCTCATTCTCCTATCACCATCTACTTGGATAGACTCTACTCTCCTAACCGGTGTCATTTCAAGTCTCCATTTAACATAACCAAACCATCTTAATCTATTTTCCATCATTTTATCACCTACTGGTCTCACTTTTAGATTTTCTCGAATTATTTCATTCCTAATTTTATCTTTTTCTTATTTTGCCACTCAGCCACCTTAACATTCTCATTTCCGCTACGTTCATTTTATGTGTATGTTGTTCTTTATTTGCCCAACATTCTGCTCTATAGAGCATAGCGAATCTAATTGCAGCCTTATAAAATTTTCTTTTTAATTTAATTGGGACTCGACGATTACATAAAATTCCTGACACACTTCGTCATTTCTTTCATCCTGCTTAAATTCTATGTATTATATCTTTTTCAATTTTCCCATTCTCTAGGACCATTAATCCTAAGCACCGAAAGTGATTAGTTCTTGTTACTACTTGATCTAAAATCTTAATTGGTTCCTCATCCAAGTTTTCACTATTATTAAAATTACATTTCGTATATTCAGTTTTTATAGGACTAATTCTAAAATTATTAGATTCTAAGGCATCTACCCACCTATTAAATTTCCAATTTAGTTCTTTTCTAGTTTCATCTACTAGAACAATGTTATCTGTAAACAGCATGCACCAAAGTACTTCTTGTAAATGTCTAGTAATTTCATATATTACTAAAGTAAAAAAAATAAAGACTCAAGGCTGAGCCTTAATGTAAACCTATTTTAACTAGAAAAATATTAGTACATCCACTAATGGTTATCACATTTGTTATAGCCCCCTCATACATAACTTTAATAACATCAATATAGCTATTATTAATTCATTTCTTTTTCATCACTTGTCATATTAATTTTCTTAGTACTTGATCATTTTTTTTAAATCAATAAAAATTATGTATAAGTTCTTTTTCTGTTCTTTTTCTTCTCCCTATACTTCTAAAATAGTTGTCTAAGTAAGAAATGGCCTCAGTGGTTGATCTTCCTAGCATAAAACCAAACTGATTTTCAAATACATTAGTTTCTCGTTTTGCTCTATGTTCAATTACTTTTTTCCATAACTTCATAGTGTGACTCATTGGTTTTATTCCCCGATAATTTGCACAATTTTGAAGATCTCTTTTATTTTTATATATTGGGACAATAGTGTTTTTTTTTTCCATTCACTTATGTAGACACCCTTTCTTGTTTTGTTTTGATTTGATATAGTTTGTTTTGTAGTTATGTTTTTAATAATTTGTCATTTGTGTGGTGCATTTTTGGCATTTTGAAAACTTAAAGTTGTGTTGGTAATTCTTAAAACAGATGCTGTTTTGTAATTTTGATAGAACTTGAGCATTGTTGTGCATTTTTTTCACCCACTAACTGTCTGGATGAGTTGTCTTGTTTTGATTGGATGTTTTATTGCATGTGGGGACCACTAGGAAGCTTCCATGCACTTTCCTAAGACCCTAATGCATGGGATATAAAATATCTCTTTAGTTTTCTGCATGGGAGGGAACGTAGAGGGGAGAGAGCTGTTCTTTTCTACTTGGGGGGCTGGGAAAACGGGATAGGGAAGTTTTTTCTGAGAGGGAGAGTTTTCAGAGAAGGGAGAAATCCTACCACGTTTTTCTGGAAGGAGCAGCTGTTGGAGCTCAAGGGAGAGAGCAGAACTGCTGGTATTTGACTTCTGCTGGGGCTCCAAGTTTCTGTTTGTTTGTCCTTTAGATTGGCAGTGAGTTTCCCAACAGATTGTGAGAGATTTCAGCTTTCCTTTAGTTCCTGATCAGGTATGATTATTGGAACTGTTTTGGTTTAACAAATCTGGTAGCCATGTAGCCTTGCATTTAACATCTGTTTTTCAATAAATCTGTATAGAATAAAACAGCTTTCATTGGTATTGAATGCTGCATGTCATTTCTGTTTTCTTTGTTCTTTAGACTAAAACAGTTTTTGCATGTATAGAATAAAACAGTTTTGAACCTTCTCTTTATTCTTAGTTTTGAAACTTCATTGCCGTTTTGATTCATGCTACTGTTTGGATTTTCGGTTGAGCATGTTGTTAATCATTTTGTTTATGTTTTGAATCATCTATTTTCTGTTTCTGCACACATGAGTTTATGCATGAAATAAATACTGGCTACACACCTTGATTTGATCATTTCTAT
>JAXCLR010000073.1:35576020-35602499 GCA_035584095.1 Annona squamosa | reverse complement strand
TCCACAAACATGTTAGTAGCCAAGACTTACTCAAATTGATTTGTTAATCATCAAAACATGGATTTAGCTAGTTTTCCTCATATTTCCAACAGAACAGTAAATACGTATGTATAGTGTCTTGCTTTAAACATAGTTTTGCTTCAGATATAAGTCTTGAATTTGCAATTTAGTCTTACTTTCATCAAGAATTGTCAATTTGTCCATGTTGTATACCAAAATTGCATATATTCCTCCTGTTTTACACAAATCAGTTAATCGTGAGTGTTTTATGTTTTGTAAAGCTAAATCAATCAAAATATGATTTAAAGTATCTTAAACACTCAAATTCTTCTTAATTAATATTCAAAATTCATAATATAAATGTGACTCAATATTATCCACAAATCCTCCAATTAACATATGAATGAAAATCTCAATTCCCCCCTTTTTTGCGAAGATTGAATTCCCCTTTGCATATATGACTCTATAGAAGCTCTCAGGGACTTGAAATCTTTTCTAACGTCTACACCGAATTCAAAGTCCTCACCTCACTTCAATTGTGAGAATTGCAAGAGGGTGTTGTTTGAAATAGTTGTATATGAAGTTGTTGATGTCGATGGCCAACTCTAACAAGTGGGGTTTACATTTATACCAAAATTTTGAAGACCTTTAAACCAAATATACGAGAATTGACTAAAAGTAGAGTCGAAATCCTAGTCACTAATATGTTCTCAAAAAACATGATCTTCTTAAGTTCCCCTGCTTCAAGATACACATTAAAAATTACGAATTTTTATCTTGGTACCAAAATAAAAAAATAATGGGTTGCCTCCCATTTAGCTCTAAGAGTAATGTCCTCAGCTGACGTTCCGTCTTGAGATGGTTCTTCTAACACCATGGTGTCCTTCTTATGATTGAAATTTTCTCCCATATAATGTTTCAGCCTTTGTCCATTAACTAGAAAACTTCCATTTGATTTTTCATTCAAGATCTCCACCGGACCATGGCTGGTTGTTCTTAAAACAACAGACGAATCTGACCAATGTGATTTAAGTTTTCCTAAGAAGAGCTTTAACCTGGAATTAAAAAGCAACACTTTCTGACCCAGTTCAAATTGCCTTGGTAAGATCTTTCTATCATGCCATTTCTTCAACCTTTCTTTATAAAATTTGGAATTCTTATATGCCTGCAACCTGAATTTATCAAGTTCATTAAGTTGTAATAATCAATGTTCGCCCAATTTCTGTGTATCCGAATTCAGCTTCCTTATTGCCAAATATGCATTGTGCGTTAATTCAAGAGGCAAATGACATGCTTTTCCATAAACTAGTTGGTACGGAGACATACCGAGTTGTGCCTTGTTGGCGTTCTGGTATGCCCAAAAAGTATCATCCAGCTTAACTGACCAATCCTTGCAGGTCCAACTATTTTCTCGAGAATATGATTTAATTCTTAATTCGCAAGCTCCACTTGTCCATTAGTTCGAGGATGTTAGGTAGTATTAATTGTGTGGTGTACTCCATACTTAGCAATGTCATGAACTGCCGGTTACAAAAATGAGAGCCTCCATCACTAATAATTACTCATAGTGTGCCAAAATGTGTGTACATATTCTTCTTAATAAATTTAAGAACTAATTTAGCATCACTCATTGGAGTAGACATCTCTTCTATCAATTTAGAAACATAATCCACTCCAACCAATATATACTGATTGTCACAAGATGAGATAAAAGGTCCCATGAAGTCGATTCCTCGTATATCAAATAACTTGACTTCATATTAGTGAGAGGCATCTCATGCCTTTTTATAATATTACAGGCTCGTCGGCATTAGTCACCCCTCTTAACATACAAATGAGCATCCTTGAACAGCGTGGGCCAATAGAATTCCAATTGAAGTTGCAATATTTTCTCTAACTTTTTAGGATGCACCTCCTGTATAACTGGTCTGGACATTGTTTGAATTGATAAGGTTCGTCCTAAAAATAAAAATTCACATCATGCAAAAATTTCTTCTTCTTTTGAGAATTAAGTTCCTATGGTAATACTCCACTGACTATATAATTCACAAAATCTGTATACTAGGGAGGATTAGTCTGAGATAGGGAAAATAACTACTCGTATAGAAACACTTCTTCAATATGCTCTGCATTCTGCAAAAGTCGATCGCTCTCAAGGAGAGAGATGATCAGTTACTTGATTCTCCACTCCCTTTTGGTCTCTAATCTCGAGATCAAACTATTGAAGCAATAAAACCCACCGGATTAAGTAAGATTTCACATACTTCTTCTCAATTAGGTATTTAATGATTGAATGATTCATGTATATAATCACCTTAACACCAATCAAGTAAGTTCTAAACTTATCGAATGCAAAGATGACAACAAGCAACTCTCTCTATGGTGGTATAATTTAGCTGGGTTGTGTCTAAGGTCTTGCTTGCATAATAAATGAAATGAAAAACCTTATTGTGCCTTTGACCTAGAACTGCTCCAACTACATAATCACTAGCATCATACATGAGTTCAAAGGGGAAACTCCAATCTGGTGTAACAATCACCAATGTAGTGGTGAGTCTCTTTTACAGTTCCTGGAATGCTTGCTTTCATGAATCATCAAAATTGA
The DNA here is from genome assembly GCA_035584095.1 of Annona squamosa. Taxonomy (NCBI): domain Eukaryota; kingdom Viridiplantae; phylum Streptophyta; class Magnoliopsida; order Magnoliales; family Annonaceae; genus Annona; species Annona squamosa. The sequence continues at coordinate 35,599,894 of JAXCLR010000073.1, read as the reverse complement.
AAGGTACTTCCTTTTCAAGTAAATTGTACAATGACTTAGCAATTTTAGAAAAATCTTTTATAAAATGTTGATAGAATTCGACATGGCCCAGAAAGCTGCATATGCCCTTGACTGAAGTGGGAGGAGGGAGTTTCTCAATTATCTCGATCTTAGCTTTATCGACTTCAATGCCCTATTTTGAAACCTAGTGCCCGAGTATAATAATCTCTTGCACCATGAAATGACATTTCTCCTAATTTAAAACTAGGTTGGTGTCTTTGTAACGTTGCGGCACTTTGGATAGATTGGAAAGACACTCGTCATAAGAATTCCCGCACACGGAGAAGTCGTCCATAAATATTTCAAGAAAATGCTCTACCATATCAATAAAGATGGCTATCATGCAACGTTGCAGGTGTGTTGTGTAGGTCGAAGGGCATCCACCTAAATGCGAATGTTCGATATAAGCATGTAAAAGTTGTCTTTTCCTGGTCCTCGAGCACGATCATAATCTGGTAGTAGCTAGAATAACTATAAAGAAAATAATAGAATTCCCGCCCTACAAGTCCGTTTAACATTTGATCAATGAATGGGAGCGGGAAGTGGTCATTCCTTATGGCCTTGTTCAGCTTGCGAAAGTCCATGCATACCCTCTAACCCATAATAGTTTGGGAGAGAATCAATCCATTACTTTCATTAGCAACTAACATCATTTCACCCTTCTTAAGCACGTATTCAACAGGGCTAACCCAAGAGCTATTGGATATAGGATAGATAATACTTGCATCAAGCCTTTGATTATCTTCTTTTTGACTACATCTTTCATAATAGGATTTAGCTGCCTTTGTGCTTCAATTGTTGGCTTACAATTCTCTTCTAGGATAATATTGCGCATGCAAAACACGGGACTAATGCCACACATGCCGGCAATAGTCCAACCTATGGTTTTTTTGTGATCCTACAGCACTCTAAGTAAATTTTCTTCTTAAAGAGAATTTAATTTAGTTGTAATAATAACCGGGAGTGTCGATTCCTCATCCAAGTACACATATCTAAGATGAGATGGCAGAAGCTTTAATTCTAGCACCGGTGATTCTTCTATTGATGAATTTAAATGTTTAAATCATTCTGATGTGAGCTCTAATGATTCAAACTTTTGCAAATAATGTGTAAAAGGTGAAAATTGTTGCAAATGACACATTATTTTTGCTAATTCCTCATCAACTTCATTTGTATCACCGACTAATCATACCTCCAAGATGTCTTGATGTGAAGTGAATTGAAATTTAGCCTGAACAGCTGAATCCACTACATCCATCATGTAACATTTATTTGGATCACCCAAAAATTGCATCACTTTGAATATGCTGAATATAATCTTTTGATCTTGCACCTTCATAGTACGCTTACCAACTTGTACATCAACTATTGCTTTGCCAGTAGCTAGAAATGGTTGGCCCAATATAATCTGCATGTCTCAATCCTCTTCATAATCTAACATCATGAAATTAGTAGGAAATATGAATATATCAACCTTAACAAGCATGCCCTCAATAATTCCCTCAGGATAAGTAATGGATCAATTTGCCAACGGGAGTGTAACCATTGTAGGTCTTATCTCTCCAATGCCTAGCTTCCCAAATATTGATTTAGACATCAAATTTATACTTGCTTTCAGGTTGCAAAGAGCTCTCCCGAAACAGTAATTTTCAATAGTGCATGGAATGGTAAAGCTCCTTGGATCTTTGAGCTTAGGTAGCAGCTTCCTTTGAACGATGGTGTCCCACTCATCGGATAATGCAATTGTTTCAAACTCCATTAACCGCCTTTTCTTGGTGAGGATGCCCTTTATGAATTTAGCATAACTAAACATTTGTTCGAGAGCTTTGACAAGGGGTATATTGATGTGCAATTGCTTTAGTACCTCGAGAAACTTTTTGAACTGATCATCCTTCTTCTATTTCTCTAATCATTGAGGGAAAGGACGAGGCAGTCTTTAAATGGCGGGGGGAGAGTCTAGCACCTATTCTTTAAGAATTTAAGAATCTTGTTCTTCATTGATTTCTTTAGGACAAACTGGAGGAGATGTAGCAGTTGTAGTTGTCTTCTTTGGAGGAATTGATTCATGTAATTCCCTACCACTTCATAAAGTGCTAGCTTGCACTTGCTCCTTGCCTTTTCCCTTGGCATTTGGTTCCGTGTCATCAGGCAATGTGCCTTGTGGGTGACTGTTGATTGTAAAAGTGAGTTCCCTGATTTGTGCCTCCAAATTCCAATTAGTTGTAATTTGTGATTGCATAAACTTCATGAAGATGTCCTCGATATCTGAATTTTCTTCTCATGGCAGTGGAACAGGAAGAGCTGGTCGCATTGGTTGTTGTTGTCATGGCTGTGAGATCTTGGTGGTTGGCTTGACCTGGCTTGATTACTCTAAAAAAAGTTAGGATAATTCCTCCACCTTGGATTATAAGTGTTGGACTATGGGTCGCCTTAGTTCTGAGGGAAGTTACCCAGATAGTTGATTGATTCCGGATTGGAGTTACATTGCTCGCAGGAGTGACCAAATTCGCCACACCATGTGCAATATTTTGTTAATGTTGAAGATGATGAAGTCCCAACTGCATTGACATTGGCAGACCTAGATAGATTCTGAATTTGCTTTGACAAAACATTGATGTTGGCTTTGATAGATGAGACGACATTGAGCTAAAGTAGGCCCCCACTTTTGCTTCTATAAGAAGGTAGATGATAAGTGTTTGTAGCCATATTCTCCAGCAGCACATAGGATTCCCTGTATCTTTTTCTGAGAAAGGACCCGTTTGATGAAAAATCTACCATATGACGTGTAGAATCTTGGAGACCATTATAGAATATTTGAATTTGCACCCATGGTTGAATCCCATGATAAGGGAATTTGCAAAGTAAGTCTTTGAATTGATCCCACGCCTTTGATAAAGTTTCATCACTAAGCTACTTAAATGAGACAATATCCATTATTAGTTTGGTGAGCTTAGTTGGAGGAAAATATTTCTCAAGAAACTAACTTCTGAGTTAAGTTGTTCCATGTGTTAACAGAGTTGGGCGGCAAATAGTGTAGCCACTTTGAAGCTTTGTCTCTAAAAGAAAATAGAAAAGTTCTCAGCCTTATAGCTACATCGGTGACTCCACGCTGCTTGAATGTATTCATTATCTGTAGAAAATTGCAGAGATTGTGGTGTGGATCTTCAAAGGGCAAACCTCCAAATTGCCCGATTGATTGTAGCATTTGGAATACCACGATCTTGATCTCAAAACTATTGGTAACGATAGGAGGAGGCCGAATACTAGTTTGCACTCTATTTTGTCCCATAGCATAAAATTTCATATAGGTTGGTCAAAATCATCTTGTTACGGAGCTTGAGGGACCTCAACTTGTTGGTTCTTGTTGTTATTTTCTCATTGATCTCATGCATGCTTCATTTGTATAATATTATGTGCTTGAGCCTTTCTACTTCTATGACCCCTTCTTAAGAATATTCTTTCGGGCTCAGGGTCAAATAGCAATATATTCTCTTTGTTTTTATGACCCTATTGCATGCAAGAGCGATAAACTCTGCAATGAACAATTTAACTACAATAAAATGAAAAATATGAAACTAAAGTATCTATACCAATTGAATATATTTACAGATTTATACAAAAAACAAATGAACTTATAGGCCAATAGGTTTAGCACCTTAATTCTTGGTAACTATGCGAAAAACTTGACGAGCTGTGTATATGTTTAATTAATTTTCTCATTTTTACACAAGTATTCGTGCCATGTAAGTAATGTAAGTTGAATATTGTTCCCATGAAGATTAGGTTAAACTAATTAGTTTCTTAAATTCAATTGCCCTTGCTGATGTGGAAAATTTAGAGAATGTTGGGAAAAAAATTAAATTTAAATAGGAAATTAAAATGAATAGAACCCATGGTAAGGTAAAAACAAGTTGAGATTCTTAAAGTCGACTTAAAGTGGACAGGAAAGTAGAATTATTTACTTTAACACATTAATTTAGTTCCATTTTAATTAGTTATGTAGAGATTTACTAATTTCGGTTCATATATATTTATATACTCTTTTTAACATTTATAAACCTAATTTCATTATACCTTATTGCTATATTCTCATGCAACAAAGTATGAAAAGATTGATTGGCTTATAGCTTACTTGAGATTACACAGAGTTAATAGATATATTCCTATCTATATTAACATTCAACATTCAAAGGTTGAGATCCTGTGCTTTATATGTAAATTCTATTCAAATCCACCTTTTCTAAGTGTGAATTTAGATCTTACAATATCTTACAAGGTGTTAGACTTGTAAAAAGTATTAAATACCACATATAAAGGTAAATCTACACAACACAATTCTACAACAATTAGATATTCATTTTCAAATCAAAAGGAACCAAATCAACATAAGTTAAGAGTCAAATCACCTCAATCTCACATCACTTGAAGTTCTAGCCCAAAAATGAAAGTTCAAATCCCATCAAAACTATTGTATAAGTATCCCAACACAAGAACATAAGAGAAATATGTAAGGGAAGAGAAAGAGGAGACGAAACTTGCAGGATTCCTCAACACAAATGCAATCTCCGCTTCAAGATCTTCCAAGGCTTGAGAATCCTCTCTCTTCTCCTCCTTGGCTGCCTCCCATGAGTTTTGGCCTCCTTTTGTCTCGAACCTAAGTGATAAATTTATACCTCATCAAAATTAAAGTGAAACATGGGCAAAAAATCCGCACATGTGGAAGTGACGTCGAAGCGCCAATTCTATGGATGCTTTCACAGCCTTGAGTTCTCATATAGTTTCTAGTATGTCGGTCGTCGACATGAGGCTTCAGATCTTTGGCACCAGAGCACCAGTTCACTCACTTAACCATGTTAAAACTCAGCCTTTCTTAGCATTAACTTACTCTTATCCATCCTCAAGCTTTTTATTTCCACTCTCCTTGTTCCTACATAGAAAATTAAAATAAGTAAATGTGCTCTTATTTGAATGAATGCACCTAAAATGCCCTAAATGATGCAAATTATGCTGAAAATGTGCAAATTGTAAAAACTAGATACAAGAATACAACTAATGCAAACTAATGCAATTTCCATGGAAATCAATGCATTGTTTCTCAACTAGTATTAAAAATAAGTGTAAAATAAGAATTGATATATGTCAACCGAGGTACACGACTTGCTCAAATAACTTTCAAAAATAAAAATACAACTCGTATCATGTAAATAATAATTGGGCAAAATCTATTATTAACCATTCAACCTAGTTAGTCAAAGGGTAAACCCTTTCCATGCAAGCTACCCTTCGTGAACTTTGACTAATCCCTAAATATTTTAGGATATTTACATTCTCCCCACTTTATAAAGTTTTATCCTCAAAAATTTCAATAATCAAGATAAATTGTATAACAATTTAAAACAAATTCTACGAATATCATCCTCCAGCTTCCACGTAGTCTCTCGCTCACTGTGGTTACTCTATTGTATTAGAACATGTTAAATTGTCATCCTTTTTAACTGCTTTTCACAACTATCGAAGATTTGTACAGCATGTTCCAAATGTGTTAACTTTTCCTTGATCTCATATTGTTTGGTTGATAGAATATTCACTAAATCGATCATATACTTTCTCCATTATGAGATATGAAAGACATTATGAACGCTTGCTAACGAAGAAGGCAACACTAGCTGATAGGTAATATTACTAATGGATTCTAATATCTCGTAAGGTCTGCAGTATTGAGGAGATAATTTATCTTTTATCTCAAAATGAGTCACGCCTTTAGTGAGAGAGACTTTTAAGAAGACCAACTCATAAAAACTGTAGATCTCTTCACTTGCCATCAATGTACTTTTTTGGCGATCCCGTGCTGCTTCCAATCATCGCCTAATAATTTAAAATACATCAGTAGTTTACTGAACTAAGGTTAGAGCTAAAAGTTGTCATGCATCAATTTCTTTCCGATACCTTTTTCTCTATAAAGCTTCAATGGAGCCATATCAATACTAGTCTGATAATTCTTATTATAGGCAAACTCTACCAAGGCCAAGTGCTCATCCCAAGAACAAAGAAAATCTAAAGCATGAGATCTCAATAAATCATCCAAAATTTAGATAGTTCTTACAAATTGACCATCCGTTTGGTGCTTAATTGCAACTTTGTTCCCATAGACTTTTGTAATTTTTGCCAAAAATCAAAAATAAACTATCAATATCTATTTGACATAATAGAAATAGGGACACTATGTAAAAGAATAATTTCTCACAGGTACAACTCTGTCATACGATCCATTCTGAATGTTATGCGATAGGGTAAGTCTTTCCATTACTATCCATATAGCATCACAACAAGCTTGTGTTCGAGGAAGAACTGTCACATAGTTCATAATAATGTGCTTCCATTTCCATTCTGGCACTTTCAAAGGTTATAACAACTTAGCTTGTCTTTTCCATTCAGCTTTTACTTGCTAACATACTAAGTATTGAAATATAAATTTAGCACACTCAACAAGCAGCCTTTTTCACTAAAAACCTTTTCCTAAGTCTTCGTACATCTTGGTACTATGTGAATGCATAGAAAATTTTGACTGATATGCTTTCTTTAAAATTTCACTTTGCAACATATTATCTCTAGGCATAACTAATATTCCTCCAAAAAATAGTGTAGCATTAGAACTGTAACATAAATGAGAGGATTCTTCATTCTTTAACTTCTTTAAGACACAAAGAATAAGGGTATCCTGCTTATGAGCTTGCTTTATCCAATCAATCAATGTTGATTGAATTTGTAGAGCACTTATTCTTCGAATTTCCTTTGGAGTCACTACTTCTAACGACAAGTATTAGATTTCTTGTATTAGAGCCAACTATTGGGTAATCCAAACTGCAGCACAAGATTTACGAGTTAAAGCATCAGCTACCACATTGGCTTTACCATGATAATATTGAATACTACTATTGTGGTCCTTCAATAACTTCAACTATCTTTACTAAAGAAGGTTTAACTCCTTCTGAGAAAAGATATACTTCATATTCTTGAGAATTGTGAAGATTTCTAATTTTTATTTTTTCACCATACAATTAATGATGCCATATTTTTAAGGTGAACACTACTGTAGCCAATTCTAAATTATGGGTGAGATAATTTTGTTCATGTGGCCTTAACAGTCTACGTGCATACGCAATTGCCCTACTTTACTGCATGAGTAAATAGCTAAGGACTTTCTTAGATGCACAATTGTATATAACATAATTTTTGCCAATAATTGATGATGTTAAAATTGATGATGTTGAAGTTAAATGACTCTTCAGTTCCTAAAAACTTCTCTCGTAAGCATATGATTAGAAAATTTTAACATTTTTATGAATTAACCTGGTAAGCAGTACAACTATGCTGGAGAAATTTTTTACAAATTTCGATAATATTTGGCATAAATAAGTAACTCCTAACCTTAGTTACTATGGTCGGTCTATCCAAATTAATTATAACTTTCATCATCTTTGAATCCATTATTGCTCCATTATTACTAACCACATTTCCTAAAAAGGTCGTACTGTTTATCTAAAACTCGCTTTCTTAAGTTTAACATATTGTTTGTGCTCTTTTAAGATCTACAACACTTCCCTTAAATGACCAATATGTCCTGTCTCTTTTTTAGAATATTCTAGAATATCATCAATAAATGTCACAATACACTTATCTAAGAATTGTTGAAATACCTTACTGATCAGGTCCACGAATGCGACCGAGGCATTTGTTACTCCAAATGACATTACTAAAAATTTGTAATGATCGTGCTGAGCTCTAAAAGCTATCTTAAGTATCCTCATCCCGAACTTTCAACTAATGATATCTCGACCACAGATTTATTTTAGAAAAGATAGACATGCCATATAATTGATCAAATAGATCAACTACTTAGAAGTGGTATTTGTTTTTTGATTGTCACCTTATTCAATTTTCTGTAATCGATGCACAATCTCATATTGCCATTTTTCTTCTATACAAAAGCACTAGTGGTCACCAAGGTGATTTGCTAGATCAAATAAACCTTCAATTGAGAAGTTCTTACAATTGTATTTTCAATTTCGTAATTCTATAGGAGCTATTTGATAAGGAGCTTTTAAATTTAGAATAGTGTTAGACATCAATTCTATGAGGAATTCGAATTTTCTTTTAGAGGGTACTCCTTGCAAATCTTTTGGAAATACATTCGAAAATTTGTGAACAATCGAAATATCTTCCAACATAATCTCCTTGTCTTTTAATGTTAAAATTGAAATTATACATACTTGCCAACCATTTTTAAGAATTTTTTTAGACTATAAAGTTGATATGAGGTGAGGTACTACTAATTGACTTCCTTTGAATTTGATACTTTGATCATTAGATCATAGTAAGCTGACACGATTCTTACGAGGGTAAATTTCATGTATCCATTTAGCTAATTACTTCATTATAAAAGTAACATCTATATCTTTCATAGGCATTATTAAAAGATCTACTTAGATGTTTAAACTTTCAATTTCTAATGTACATACCATACAAGCATGTCTCATTAATAAACTACCTTAATAGGTGATATGGCTTGAATAACCCAAGTTAACTTAGTAACTTTCAAACTATGCTCTCGTACAAACTCTTAAAATATAAAAGAGTTATCTGCACCCATGTCAAATAATGCTCGAGCAAAAATACCACAGAGACGAATAATACCTACTACTGTCTCCATTGATGCTTGGGCCTACTTGGGTATCAGGGTGCAGCTTGTGCTTGGGCAATTGGTTGTCATCCCTCACCTTGGTATTTTGCCCTGTCTGTCTGACAATTGGATAATTTTGCCCTTATTGCTGTGGTTGTCTCACATTTTTAGTTGTTGGACAATCTTTAATAATGTGACTAGGTTGCTCACAATTGTAGCATATGAATCCCACAACATAGTTTGATAGCCTATGACCTGTCTTCCTATACTGAAGCACTTATAAAGCTCAATATAAAACTTTCCACATCTTTTGCGCTTAAGGATTCTTTTCTTTTCCTAAAATCTCTCATTTTCTTCACCTCTCTCAGTTCTAGTTTGCACTAAGGGTGTGTTTGGGAAGTTGTAAAACTTTTGATGAAAAGTTTTTTATGTTAAAGTTGTTAAATCAGTAGAAAATGATGTGATATTGTAGGAGTAATGATGAGGAGTAAAGAGAATAAATTTAAAATAAATAGGTTCATTGTATTAGTGTTTGTGTAGAAATAATTAAAAAATAGAGTTGTTGTATCAAAAGATGTGTAAAAATAATTAAAAAAGAATAATCATGGAGGGTAAAAAGTTGTAGCTTGACAACTTTTATAAATTGCCAAATACACTCTAAGGAAATTGTTTGGTTCACTTCTTTCTTTAATAATCCCACATTTGTCATTGTTTCCTCTTCAGGTAATGTTTATCAAGCTCAGCAGTATCACTCTCAACTAAGAAAGCGTTATTGACTGTGTCACTATAGGTTTTATTATAGCAAAGAATTACTCGACCGTGGATATCCTCAACTAGACTGTACTCAAACTTGTGCATCCAACTTTCTTCTTTCCATTTTGAACTTGGAGCAAATTAAAGTATAGAGTTGAATTTAGACTCATACTAGGCCACCATCATATTGCCTTGCTTTAATTCCACAAACTCTCGTGCCTTAACAATTTGAACTAAAGATGGAAAGAATTTGACAAAGAAGGTTTCCTTAAACTTATCCTAAGTCACGTGCTTTTTCTACTATCGAAGACATGTTGCGTTTTCCATTATTAATATGCCTCTCAGCTAAGTTTAAATGGAACAAATAAAATTTTCTAATGGTTGTCGTAGAAAGTCAAAGATCTTTTCATTGCCTTGATCTAATGTTTTATAGCTAAGCAATTACCACCAATAAAGGATGAGAGGTTTTGATGATAGAATGCAGTAGCATCTTATCAATCTATTCCCTAAGTTTATCACTAGCTCTCCTGTTTACTTGGTGCAAGATCTCCCTTTCTTCCTACCTATCAAAGTCTAACTTCTCTCTTAGAATCTTAGTACTTGGATTTTGATCTGGCACTTTTATCTGGTGCTTTTATATGACTCTCATGTATACTAGTAGTTGACTGTTGTTTATCATGCCCATGGTGATGAAGCTCTTGATTTCTTAGCACTATTGTTGATTGCTATTGAACAATCTATTCTAGTTGGGCTTGCATCTGTTTCCATTGATGAAATGCCTCTAACTAAAATATTACAAAGGTTTGATCTTGTTTGTTCAAACGCTGCTCAAGCTAGTAGTTTTGGTCAGAGATTCAACCAGAGTTTTATCCTTCTTTCTACTACGCTTATTTTTAGGTTCAGCTTCTAGTTGGTCCTGAGCCTACTTCTTTCATTGCTTTTTACTAGGATATTGCTCTTGGTGACCAGTTTGGGCATTCTGATTATTGAAATTGATTTTTATTCTAGCATAGAAGAGAATATGGCCTTAATGCATAATATTTCTTACGCTAATTAGAATAATCTTTACTTTTTATTATATAACAAAAAATAATTATAACCTAATTTGCATATTTGCCAAAAAGATAAATTTCCTTAAGGTGATTCAAAAGAATACATAGAAAATAAATTTGATTTCCATATGGACATGCCTTAACTATATGTCTATTGATACCATAAAAAGAACATAGCAACTTAGTTATAATAGGCCATTAATAATAAAAAGTCTTTGGTTACTTCATAGCTTAGGTTTCCTTAGACTCAACTCTAGTCCGCACATCTTGACCTTATGACTGTATAGAGGGTGGCTTGTGAGTGACTTGAAAAGATCCTTTGCGAATCTCTACCTTTATATGGACAAGATCTAGGCTAGGTCCTTGAATATGGTGTATTTTCTTCTACAATTTTGGGCTGGGTTCAACCACTACCTTTGGCTTAGGTATGATAATGGTCTCATCTACAACGTTAGGTATATCTACACCCTTGGGTATATCCACTGCTATGAGCACCTCCATAGCCTTGGGTACATTAGTAGCTTTGAACTCGTCCATAGTTTTGAGCATATCCTCAGCTTTAGGCTCATCCACAACATTGGGTATATCAATAGTTTTAGACATGTCCATAATGTTAAGTATGTCCTCAGCTCTGGGTACAATAATAAGCGACGCCCTAAACTTTGAAATAGTTACCTTAGTCTAAGCAGAAGGTTTATGTAGGATTAAAGGACCATCTTGTCTTAGGGTTTCAACTTTTTGAGTTAGGGATGTGACCTTCTAAGTTATAGGTACAATTTGAAATTGAAATTTTCCTTTCTTAGGCCTTTTGTCCTTTATGGGTTTTTGAACTTGTAGCCTTTTACATTTATCAGCCAGAGTTCCGTTATTTAAGTCAATCTTAGAGTCATTCGTTAACTAGGTTATTAGTTTCTTACCTTTCTCCCTACTCAGATTTCTAAACTAGGGCCTAATAGGTATAAGTGGGGTAGCCACATCTATGACTTCTAGTTTCCTACATACCATTTTATTCAGGGCTTGGTACTGTATATAAGATTCCTTTCTCTATGTTAAAACCTCTTTTTGTGGGGCACTTAGACTTTCATGCGTAATAGGGAGGGTCTTTACTTAGGTCGTAGGATTATGGTACACCAATGCACACAAACTAACCACTTTTCTGAACTTAGAAAAAATAAAATTGAGGGTTAGATTTGCAAATCCATTTCGATTTTTTTTTAAAAAAACCCATATAATAATATGTTAGCCATAATTTTATATATGTGGTTGCTCTGATACCATTTATAATATACCAACCGAGAAAAGTGATCCTGGACCTTGTATTTAATGCAAATTTTCAAGATCAATCACACATTTATGACATAATCAATTATTATAATTAATAATATTTAATAAAAATTCTAAATATACTTCTATTAGTCATGTTTCCATTATTACATCCAAGGCATCAGAAATAAAATAAATTACATCAATCACTTTCAATACTTGCCTTTGAATAATTTAAATAAATAACTAAATAACCTTGAAAATCTTCAAGCAATCCTGAACTTTATTATCTTAATTGATTTGGTATACTAGTAAAAATAATGAGTTAATCTCAACATGACTAGCAAGTAGAAAATTATTTAAAAATCGATAATAACTCAATTTAAAACTTAATTAAGGGTGCGTTTGGCAATTAATAAAACGTGTCAAGTTAAAACTTTTCATTTTCTACAACTATCATATTTTTTAATCATTTTTTCACATTTTTTCTATACAACTACTCTACTTTTCAATTATTTTTACAAATTATCCACACAACTAACCTATCTATTTTAACTTTATTCTGTTTAATACTTATCATTACCCCTATCATATCACATCATTTGACAACTTCTACTCTCCAAAACTTTTCACCAAAAGTTTTATTCATTACAAAACACATCTTAAATAATAAAATAGTCATTTAATTTAACGATTTAAGATTTTGGCCTCAATTGCAAAATCGAACCCGTCAATTAAGTATAAAAGCATCAAAAATATAAAGATTGACCATTTTATCATATAAATAGGAGTTAAAATGGACAAATTATAGTGAAATGGAATGAATGGTCCACATTAAACCAAATTATCACTGCCTTTATTGCATATGGGCCCCGCTTGGGCCCTTTTCACTTAGTCCATACTGCTGTAATGAGTTGCCCACCAGTTTTCATTCAAACTCAAAATCATCCATATGTTAGAAGCATCAAAAGCATCAAAGGATCAATAGCAACAAGAAAAAATAGTTGCTTTAGTATAAGACAAAATAGTTGCTTTAGTATAAAACAAAGAATCTAATGAAATTTCCTAGGTATACCTCTCACAATTTTTGAAAATTTGACTTGGGTAGTGTTGTATATATATTAAAATATTGATGTGAGGCAGATATTGTTGTATACATTGAGATTATTAATGAGGTACACATACATTAACCCACACAATTAACATGTAATTTCAATATCTATTTCATATTAGTTATATCAATGCATTTATAAGATAAAATATGTAATAAAATGCAACAATCTCTGCACATAAACTTTAGGCATAATTTTACATCCTAAAAAAAATTAGGATTCTAAAGCAAATCATACCAACATATTAAATCCATCAATTAAAAATCAAAACATTTAATATACACGCCTTATACAATTAATTAGTACAACCTAATTAATTATAAAAATAATTTCAACATAGATATATAATGTTGTAAACTCAGCCAGAAAATTAAGAGTAATTTAGGTTTTGATGATTAACAACTCAACTTTGAGTATTAAAGGTACTAATATATTTGGTGAATTGCTTTAAAGATAGAAATTTCAAATACCAAATCATGACAGACCAGGTCCCATAGTCAAGTCGATTTAGACATGCAACTTGAGTCAAGTCCATACCCACGTCTATCTTAAATTGCAACTTAGATTGAAAGATTATAAGTTTTGAAGAACAGACAAGTCAAGTCACAAACCCAAATCGACTCTAATTGTGACTTGGGTGATGTCGATAGCCAAGTCGAATTAGGGGTTGCATGTTTTCATTGACTCAAAGTTGAACGAGTAAAGTCGCACCCCAAGTTGACTTCATTCTACAACTAGGGTCAAATCGAAGACTAAGTTGACCCAATATTTCGGCTTGCATTCCCAAAGAGACAAGCAAGTCTCCAAATGCTAAGTACCGAAAGTCAAGTCGCATACCCAAGTCGACTCCACTAAGCAACTTCGATGAAGTCCAAGATTAAGTCGACTCCAGTTAAAGACTTGGAGAGCAAAACCAAAGGAGCATATTTCTTTAAATTCAAAGAATCAAGCAGAAAGTGAAGCGTAAAGTTAAGTCGACTTCACTAACGACTTAGGTGAAGTTCCAGAGTTATGTTAACTTAGGAGTTGTGTATTTCTACTGACTGAACAGACAATGTACGAAGTCGCAGCAGAAGTCGACTTTGCATATGACTTGGCTCAAGTTGAAGACCAAGTCGACTCAATCTGGAACATAAGGAGCCTTACACCTTAAAGGACTTAAGACGTGGAAAAATCCCAATTGAAGTTGCACCCCAAGTCGGCTCTAGAGTGAAACTTGGGTGAAGTCCAAGTCAAAGTCATCCTCATTTGCAAGTTACACTGTAATAGTTAGAAAAAGTCAAACATTAGTGTATTTAATGCGTGCCACGTACATCGTAATGTTTAAATTTACTTCTCCATTATTTAAAGCATGCAAAGTGGAGTGAAGAGGGTTAGCTAGAGTATTCATTGAGCCTTCACCTTTCCATTTATAAGTAATCAAGTGATCATTATGTGCTCTATAAAAAGGAACTGTGATATTCACTACAAGTGCAGAGTTTCCATTCAATCTCAAGCTCTAGAAGTTCTTTTTTGCGCTGAAATATTCTCTACATAATCTGTAACATATAGAACTTTCTTTTAATTCATTCTATGGTAAACATACTTGACTTGGTGTTGGAGATTAAAGGCTAAGTGAAGAGAAGTAGTGAACGGTTGGAGTGTAACTTGCCATCTACTTGCAAGGTATTTGTAAAGGCCCCATAAAGCTATAATATATAAGAGAGCAAAGACTCTAGTGTTATACCTTTGATACAGTAGAACTCAAGACACAAGGGTGTGACATTGAAAAAGTGGAATAGGGAGGGTTGTCCTAAACCACTATAAGTTGTTGTGTCTACTACTATTATTCTATTTGCTCTACTACTCTCAACATTTCATTCAAGGGGACTAAATTCTAAAGGGCTTAATTTTAAGATACCAAAAGAAGTTTAAAAGAACCCAATTCACCCTCCCTTCTTGAGTTTTGCCACAACTCAGGATCGACACATAATTATTGAACTAAAATAAACTTTTGAATAAAATCTTATTTTCCTTTGTAGAAAATAATAATTTTATTCCTTCCGCAACTCTAGCTCTCAAATTTTCTTACGGAGTCACAATACCTAAATCTATCAACTACCAAATCCATTTTATAAAAGCTTCTTTAGCTTCTCGACGATGGGGAATAAGGATAAAACTCATTTAAACTTGAATTTTGGTTTAACCAATCTTATTTGAGAGTTATTATCTTATCCTATCTAGTGGGGCCCGCATGCTTAGTGAGGCAAAAGTACAAAAATTAATTTTTTTTTTTATGAAACCTCCACTCAAATCCTAGATCTCTAAGATCTCTGGATCACATATATACCAACTAAGCCACATAAGCTACTGAAATAACATTCAAAAGTAAAAATAAAATTATAACTTGCAGTATATATAAATAATAATTGGGCAAATTCTATTGTTAAGCATTCGATCCAATTGATCAAAGGTCAATCCTTACCATGTAGGTTACCCTACATGGACTTTGGCCGATCAACCTTAAAAATTTTAAGATATTTACAATCTTTGTCATTTTTGGGGATAATCGTAGCCGTGGTTGTCAATTTCACCACAGTCGATTATCCCCAAAAGATTACAACATGAACAGATGCTACAAAGAGAAGCTTCCTTAATCGGATTCAAAAATTGGTGAAGGCAGAATAAATAGTCAGGGAGGGGAAGAGAGCTGGCATGAGACATGGGAGCATTGAAAAAAGATTTGATTTATGAGATGGGTTTTGTTGATTGAAATGGAGGAATGCAAGAGAGCTTAAAAAGGGCTCTTACAAGATTTGAAGAAAAAAAATCAGAAAGGTAAGTGAGGGATGTTGTTCTAGTAGCATAGAGTAGTGATAAGCAAAAAAATTGAATTTTGGATTTGGCAAGTGAGAGAATTTGAAGATGGGTTATGGAGTTGTGTGGAAGAAAACGACGAGAAGATACTTAACTTCTAAATTTAGAGTTGTGGAGGCACAAAAAAGAAAATGGGCATCAAGCGAGAGAAAAATTCAGACGGGTGGTTTTTCATCTCCTTGTTCTTGGAAATCAACTAACATGTCCTAAATCCTCTAATAATGTGTTTGTAATTTTACAATAAAATCAATAACTTAAAGTCAGAGATTTGTAGCTTTGAATCAGTGATGCTTCTCATGGATTCATGTCAAAAATTGGTGGGCAAGGATGAATTGTTGTTGAAGATAATATATATTTATGGATGCATCATGAGGTGTGGATGGCCATGCATTTGATGAAAATGATTACCAACACTGTAGGTTGCTGCTGATGAAGACAATGGGATTTTGGATCTATTGAGGAGTAATCAGAGGATAGAGATTGATGTCGCTTGTCAATATTTTTGGAACAGAGGTGGTTATGGTTGTCATTGATTCGAGGATGATGGAGCACAACACTTGGTACTCTCGTAGTTCATATTAAGTGAAGATGCAACAGGCAGTGTTGATGGAGAAGACACGTCATTGATGTCATTTTGAAAACTAGAAATTTTGGGAATGCGTTTTAAAATTTTTTTTTCAAATTAAAATTTTTGAGTCTAACACTTTTCACTTTTCATAACTATCATATTTTTAAATTATTTCTTCACTTATCATTATACAACTACCCTTTTTTTAATTATTTATACATAACTACTCATACGTTTAATCTATCTATTTTAACTTTGTTCCTTTTACTCATCGTTATTATATCTATCATATCACGTTATTTTTTATTTTAAAAAATTTTTATAAAAATTTTTATTACTTTCCATCCTCATAATTGCTTTTTTTGCTAGTAACTTTTTTCTTTTTAGTCTTCCATCTCTCTCCCTTTTCCCCTCTTTTTCCATCTCTTCTGGTTCTCCTCTTTCCTTTCTTGGCCCATTCTCCCATATCCTCTCTTGCCTCATTTTCATTTATTTCCTTTTCTTTTTTTTTGCCCCCTTTATTGATTATTTGGTTCTTAGAACATTTTCAACCTCTTCCGTGGGATTTCAATCTACCTTGGTCGCTTGGAGAAGAAGAAAAAGAAAATTTTATTAGTGATGAGGCAGATGAGAGATGCAATGACCTCAATTGGATTTCTTGAGCTTTCTGTTATTGGTAATAGAGGGCATAGATGGGTTTTATTACCACTGGTGGTGGTGATAAGACATGAGTAGCAAATCCATGGTGTTGTTGAGGGAACACGAGCAATTCATTATTTTACTTCAAAATTAGAATTCAAAATTATGAGAAAAATTGTTTTAGTATTTTTCATAATTTTGCGGTCGTGGCTAAAACAAGTGGAAAGTTGCATGCAGTTGTTGGTGCATTCATTTCTTTATGATTAATGGGTTCTCACTTGTTGTCTTGTTAATTCATTAGAAGATGATTCGTTTCTTGTTGGTTGATTGATTAATGAAAGAGTATGTTTTTGAATTTTATTTTTATCTTTTTTATTCTTTGTTTTTGTGTTTTAAGATCACATGAAAATGACAAGCTATGAAAATTTGCACTCCATTGTTTAATTTTGTGGCATCCTCAAATCTAATATTGCACTATCCTGTTTAGAGATCAAAATAATGAGCCATGGTTTAATGCCACATTCAAATGAAGAGGGTTAGACCCATTTCAAACATGATCTTGGAAACATTACTGACCGAATAATGGTAATGCCCCTTAGAGGTTAAAATCCCATAGGAGAATCATAGAAGAATTGTCGAAATTAAGGATGTTAATGGTCATGGTTAACCCATCAATCCACTCATCCAACCAATTTATAAATGGGTTTAAGTTGAGATTTTTGAATAAATGGGTTATGATCTACTAAACCGTTCAACTATTTAATTAAATGAAAGGATTAGGGTTGATATTTTATAATTCATCAACTCATTTAGTTACTCGTTTAACTCATATAACATGTTCAATAAATTTAACACATTAAAGTTCTATATATATATATACACATGTAAACCCTTTGGTTATTTTCTTTCACTAAGTCTTTCTCTCGCCACCTAATTTTTTTTCCCACTACTACCCTAATTCTATTTTTGGTCACTACCCTGTTTTCATTTTCTTTATGTCAAAAATACTCTCTCGTCTCTCCTTACGAGATCATCGTCTACTAGAGTCAAGGTCTTCAGGTTATCTACTATACAACTTGTTAATAACTCGTCAATTAGTTTATTAAATAGCTTGAAGTTTTTAAAATGAGTTAATAAACGGATTAGTATTTATATATTTTAAATTGGTTGGAGTTAGGAGTAGACTTTAACCTGTCTAACTCGATCCTTTAACACCCCTAGTCATAATGAAATAAGTTTCTCTCCCATTTCAAATATTTCACTTTATCTTCTCATGCCGATTTTATTCAAATAAAGTAAATCATAGGTAGTCCTTAGAGGTTGAGAACATCATAATTTTCTAAGAACTAAAGAATCAAAAAGGGGGAAAAAGAAAAGAAATGAAAATAAATGAAAAAGAGGAGCAAGAGGATAGTGGAGATCAGGGAGAAAGTGACAAAGAGGAAGAGGAGAGAGGGGAGAGATGAAAGAAGAGAAAATAAATAATCATCGAAAAGGAAGGTAGGGATGACCAGCAAGTATGGCATGCGACAACGATGGTGAATACAGACTAGTTCACAGGAGGGTCGGCGCAATGTTTTAAAGATGTTCACCTAGAGGAAGAAAGAGCTATTGCCATGTGTTTTTTTTTTTTAATTTCAGCTTTTTATTCATACTTGCACAAGACTTGCTTCTATGTAACCCTCTGTGATTTTGATGCTTTGATGAAAATTTTAAGCCATTCATTGTATTTAACATCATTTATTTAGTTACGAGACTAAGTTTTATCCAAATCTAATATGTGCATAGGCAACATTTTTTAAAAAAATATATATATTTATGTGTAAATTAGGAAAAATGCTTAGATCTATCACATATGTATTGGAATGCAGTGATATTTTATAGAATCATTTATCCATATAGTAATGATATTTTAGATAGTTTAGATGTTGAAAATACTACTTAAAAATTGATATTTAGCATTCAATCTTTTTTTATGTTGATTTTATATGTTTGTAGATTGGACCCATATACATTAATATTAAACAAATGAAGGGTTTCCATAATAATATAAGTGATGATAAATATAATAGAGGGAGTGAATTTTTTATCAACAATCTAAATGTTGAAAATTAAGGGGGTTATATAGAAAGAGAGTTTTATAGAAGCATCCCCATACTTGCATAGTAATGTGTTTCAAATACTCCTACCATGAAAAAAGGATGGTGCAAAAGAGGCGTGTGATCCGACCAATAAGGTTATTGAGAGATGGGTGGAGGAAGTCATCCGAATTTCGGTAGTTATATAAGATCGCCCCATTAGATGTACAGGTAGTTGTGCAGAAATATTGAAAAATAGAATATTTGTATAGAAAGAAATGAAGAAATAATAAAAAATAGAATAATTATGATAGTGAAAAAATTTTGATTAAAAAATTTTAATTTGAAAAATTTATGTCTTAACAAACACCCTTTTCAAAAAAACGAAATTGGTGCAAACAAACTTGAGGAGAGACTAATGCACTTGGGTGCACTCAGCCTCAATGCACCCTAGCGCATTTAACTCGTTTGTATATATTTTTAAAATTTTTCGTACAACTATTAATTGAAGTATATTTTATATGTATATCAAGTTTTACCATTTTTGGAGTTTTTAAATATTTTTATTAAAAATTAGTGGCATTTTTAATAATTTAAAAATACTAAAATGCCATTATTTTCAAAAATAAAATATCTAAAAATATTCAAAATTGATAAAACTTAATACACATGTTAAATGCATTTAGATTAACAACTGTATAAAAATTTTTAAAAAAATTAAAAAATGGGTTAAAGTATCCGGGTGCACTGAAGCTAAGTGCACCTAAGTGCACTATATTAGTACCCAACAAGCTCACCATCTACAAATCTAATAATGAGTTTTATGAGAAATGATCGTGTTAGTTCAAGTTAAGTAAAAACTTCAAAAATCTCATTAATTTTTTTCTTTGTATAGTTGTTTATATAAGTGTATTTAATGTATAAATTAAGTTTTATTATTTTAGATATGTGTCAGGATATTTTAGCATAGGGGATCATAGGTCCGAACATCTCCATGTTGTGAGGAATAATTTTAAACAATAGCCTCCCCCGAGTTGTAGGAATTTTACAATTCCCCCACATGGAGATTTTATATAAATTTTCCCTCGTGTAGAGGTTTGTAGTGAAAGCGCCTTTCATGTTGTGAGGGTTATGAATATAATTGATTTGCATTATCAGTTGTCACGTTATATAATCTTAATAAAAAATGATAAAACTAGGTTTTATGTTAAATACATCTATATTAATAAGTTTATGGGGAAAGACTAAAAAAAATTCAATTGGATGTTTTTAATTGGGGCAAGTAAGTCATTATTTAAATCGAGCTAACAAGACCATTCATGGAGCTCCATAATATTTGTGTCTTTTGCTCTTTTTAGAATAATCTTATGCATACAAAATCTGAAATCGTAGGTAAGCCCCCAAAATAGACAGGCTTGTTGTCATGTATGGACCCAATTATATAAATTCCATATTCGTATTTGGCAGCATTTATTTGCTGTCACATGTATATGCATTTGACAAGAAATGTATATGTATACCACAAAATAATAATAATGTATGATGATGATGTGTCTGATTTAAATCATCCATCATTTAGATGTGTCTCAAAGTCCCCATTTGTAATAAGGAAAAGCAGTAACAAGATTTTCTGTACATTTTGACGTGATTCAACATCTCCACTATCTCCCTGCTAGACGTCATTTTCCATTTTTCAGGTAAATCTTTAGAGGTTGGTCATAGATGTCTCCCCACTCAACTAATCATCATTTTCCATTTTTCAAGTAAAACTTGGAGTCGTTAACACATGAGAAAGGATGATCCAAGAATGAAATTTTTTATTTACCAAAATGTTTTCTCTATTTTAAAAAATAAAAATTTATTTTTTTCATTTTCAATTATATTTTTTCTAATCCTAATATAACTTTTTCCATTTTCAATATATTTTCATCCAAAATTCTTATCTTAACCTTCTTCCATCCTCATTTAAAGTAAGCTGTCAATATTCTCTTAGAGTGACTTAAGTAACCTTAGTGGCATAGGGTAACCGGGGGAAGTAGGTAAAATTTAAAAAGGTTTGAAAGTAAATATGTGAAACCTTGACCTACATAGGGATTTATGCCTATGCATTTAACGTATAAGAATGATTCAAGTATGATTTGATGGAATTATAAATGATTTATGTTCAATATTGATGATTTATGGTAATTAGGTCAGAGGTTATGACTGATGATTAAATTAATCATTATAAGTCAAAATAGGCCAATATGATTAAATTGGCCTAATGAGAATTAAAAATTATTAGTATGTCATGAGAAATTAATTAATTTTCATAATGTGATTAATGGAAATTAGGAGGCTAATTATAGAGCCAAGTTGGAAAATATTGAAAAATTCATAACTTGACTCTTATAAGGTGGATTAAGATGAAAATTGATATGGAAGCACATAATTTCACACTTAATCACATGGAAAAGGTAGATTATGAAAATTTTGATGATCATTAATCATCACCATCCAAAATTTAAAACGATCATAACTTGAGCTAGAAAAGTCCAATTGATGTGAAATTTGAAATAGATAGTTAAAATTATGAGATCAAAGTTATGAAAGGATTTAATCATGCAAATGATGATGGGATTAGGCCTGCACAAAATTGGGATCAACGCTTTTGACTTTTTGCACCAAAAAGTGATTAGCATTTATGTTAAAAATAAGTAAAATAATCAAATGAATAAAGACGAAAAATGAGATATCAAAAGGAGGTCAATTGCAGGGTACTTTATGGATTATTAAAAATAGAAAAAATTCTACAATTATCTCAAGAGTAAATGCAGAATTGAAGGGCTAATATGCTAGCATAGGAGAGAGTAGCTTACATGGCAAGCATGGACATCCAAATAGCCCCTAAAGTGGATTGTTGTGAAATTGTTTTAATAAAATATATGCCAAAGTCAGCAATGGATTAAGGGGATTAAATGTGCAATAAATTAGAGTGGAAATTCCTAGTTAAAAGCACCAAATTAGGACCATTGAGTTTGTGATCAATTAATGGACAGCAAGGGTGCATGTAAGAGATGGGGACGGTTGTGGCAGCTTTTGGAATTTTTGTAAATTTTTAAATTATGCTAAAATGACCCCTAATTGAGCTACATTACTAGGGGATTAATTGAGCATTAATTTAAAGCTACAAAATGGTGGAAAAAATGCAAAAAGGCAGCTGCAAAAAGTGGACGTTGAAATGGACACCAACATGAGCTCCAAGATGGACCGTCCAAAGGGCTGATTATTTGTTTTTTTTGTAATTTTTAAAAATGCTAAATATGTGCTAAGTAATCTACATATTAGGGTGCATAAATGGCCATTAAAAAAGGCTGCAAAATTGTTGAAAAAATTGGAAAAGCAGCTGCTGAATTGGACGTGTTCAGGTGGACAGCTTAGTGATGATTAATATAATGGATAATTGATAAATATTTACTTGAGTAAAATATAGTTTAAATGGACACCTATTGCTATGTCAGCAAGAGGGATTAATATATGTTAATTTACCCTCAAAATATGAGCAAAATGGGGCCCATAAGCTGGAAAATTTTAGCCATCTCTTAAGGGAACGTCCATATGCATCAATGCATTTTGAGTTAGAAAATTTCAAGAGGTAGAACCTCCCTTTCCAGTAGCTGCATGTCCTCCACACTCAACAAGGGTAAAGCCAAGAAAAAGGGGATAAAAAAGAAAAGAAAAAAAGAAGTATAAATCAATTCAAGTAAGTATATATGATGTGTTAGACCTTTTCATTCTAAGTTTTCTACCCCAAGTTTTTAGATATGAATATGATTCATAAAGGATCCTTAAATGGTGATCTATAATGTCATTTATTTGAATATTAAATGAGTATTAGCTAGTATCGATGAATCTTGACGATTTAAGAAGTTGAAATGGAAATTAGATGTAAATATGGGAGTAAAACGTAGAAGAAATGAGATAGAAATCCAAAATATGAATGAAATAGTAAATGAATGAATTTTAGCATGAAAATTTGTTTTAGAACACATAATATGGTAATTAAGCAATGACCCAATTTTCAACTCAAAAGGGTAAGTACGTTGAAAATTAAAAATCTGAGAAAATCAATCTGAACAGGGTTGAACAGGTGTCAGGATCAGCTGCACCAAATGATTTTTAATAATTTGTATACAAGGTATTTTGAGCTAAAAATTTTATATTATGTGGAAGACATCATAAATAATATTAGAAAAAATAAAAATTATTTTTGAAAGGTATAAATATACCTAATAATTAATATGCTTAGAGCTATTTAAAAACTGATGCTTCTGTCCAGCAGAGTAAAAATACCAAAATAAATATAAATACTGTTGGTCCCAAGTTGATGGCTAAACCCAAGAGGGGAGGGGTGAATTGGATTCTTTAAAAATCTTTGGTAAATCAAAATATTTTAACCCCTTGCAAAATTAATCCCCTTTTTGAAAGCAGATGGAGAGCAATTTAAAATAAAGCAGTAAAAGGAAATAGAACACAAGATTTATAGTGGTTCGGGCAAACCTTCCCTACTCCACTCTTCCAAGCTCACACTCCGATGTGACTTGGGTTCCACTATGTATTCCTTGAATACACTTAGAGTCACTGCTCTCTTCTAGATTCAAAGCTCTAGGGGCATAAACAAATCAATGCACAAGTAGGTGATGAGTCTCACTCAAATCACACCCTACTTTGCATACACTTGATCTTAGCTACCCAAGCTAAATCAAGTTTAATACAATAAGACAATGAAAAATGAACAAAGCTACACTTTACAGAGATGTGTAGGCAGGTTGAGCTTGAGGAAGAAGATCTGAAG
>JAXCLR010000073.1:35561529-35575920 GCA_035584095.1 Annona squamosa | reverse complement strand
TACTCCTATTATATCACATCACTTTCTATTGATTTGACAACTTCTACTTCAAAAACTTTTCATCAAAAGTTTTACCTTCAACCAAACACACCCTAAATACACTTAGATGAACATTCTTGTAAAAAAAATTTAAAAATACGAAAAATGGGTATTTGCAACCGACCTAGGTGCATAATATCATACCCCTAAAAACATAAGAGACTTTTTAAAATTTGTTTTGAGTGTACTTAATTTCAATACACATGGGTATATTTAACTCAGTTTTTAATATTTTTTGAAAACTTTTTTATATAACTGTTAATCTAAGTATAATTAATATGTACATCAAGTTTTACCATTTTTGTAGATTTATAGATATTTTTTTAGATTTTTTAAAATTAGTGGCATTTTCGTAATTCATAAATTACAAAACTGCCACTGATTTTAAAAAATTTTTAAAAATCTATAAATCTCCAAAAATGGTAAAAATCGGTACACATGTTAAATATACCAAAATTATTTTAAAAAAATTTTAAAAATTTAAAAATAAGTTTTCACGCCCCAATGCACTATATCACATTCCAAAATATAAATATTTATAATGGTTTTCAAAT
This sequence comes from Annona squamosa, assembly GCA_035584095.1. Classification (NCBI taxonomy): domain Eukaryota; kingdom Viridiplantae; phylum Streptophyta; class Magnoliopsida; order Magnoliales; family Annonaceae; genus Annona; species Annona squamosa. Next base: position 35,575,327 of record JAXCLR010000073.1, on the reverse strand, counting down.
AATATAAATTAAATAGTAAGCAAGTTAAAAGAAAATTTTTTTCTCACACGGCTTCGTGTTTACAAATGCATGCAGAAGCTACTAAGACCTTAGTGTTAGTGATACAATGTCTGCCCCATGAAGCCGGGTGTCGCCGCTTCGACAAATGACAACAACAATTTCATATGTACAGCAGTGGAGTTATTCTCTGCTAAGTTTAGTGGGGGTGTCCACTAGTTGGAATATATAGGAAATGCCATTAGAAAAATTGAAAATTTGGTAAAGATAATTGTAAAATGTTATTAGAAAATTATTAAAATGGCTTAGAGGCTTAATATAATACCATCGTGCCCATAAAAAAATGCATGAGAAATGTGTACAAAAAAGTGTCAAAAAGTACACACTTTTATTTTTTGGTAATTTGCAAATATACAAATATAGTTGATCATAATAACAAACATACTCACATAGTTTCAAAATGTATAAATTATCTCCATATAGTTTGATCATAATTACAAATATACTCATGTCAATGTGACACTGTTAGTGCACCATCATAGTGCGGATATGTGACACCCAGCCCGAGCATCACGTTCTTACCTCGGGATCTATCGACTGGTAAACGTGATCAGGATTATTGCTCTGTCACACAGCGGGCTTATTGGATATTTATCTACTTAATCTTAACTCCTTAGGATTTTTTTATCATTTATACATTCAATTTTCATCAAATGTCATTTTAGGCTAGTATATCATTTGAGAATTACACATGTCATCTCATAATTTTCATACTTAATCATATCATGATATTTCATGCCTTAGCATTTACCTATAAATTTTTTTTCGCCTTCTATGGTCACAAAACCATAACATAATTCATATATAACATCTTATATCATTCAAAATTGTAGAAATTCATATCATATTCGTCAACCATTGATACTTATTCATAAAACATAAGTCATAAAATAGATCACATATGATTGTCATAATAGCAAGTATCAAGTCATTATACAATCATTCGTCATAAGCGACATATATAAGAAATCATCAAGTTTTCCATTCTTCCATATTCAATTCATGCTCCTTGATCATCTCCATTCCTTCACTTGTCTATGAGTTTGGAAAACAAAACATGAGTTAAAAACTCAATAAGCAAACTGTATATTTTTCAGGCAATTCATTTTTAAAGACAACATTTTTTAAAAGTATTTCTCTCCATTCAATAGAGACACTTAGCAAGTGATTACCTACTTGCGAAGCAGAAACTTTTTGATAAACCTTTCATCAACATTTCATAAATATTGAATATTCAAGTGCATCATTTCCATTTATGACATTATCCTTCATGTGACGGTATGCTAGCACGGGGAACATTCTTTCATGTCATGATCATTTCCATCCTTGGCGCCGGACCTTCCGACTTGGCAACGTCAAGGGGGACTTCTTGTCCACTTACTACCTCAACTAGTCTTCTTGATTTCCATTCTATGCATGACTTTTAGTCACCTCGGCATTGTATACCTCTTACACATGATATATTGTCATTCTCATGTTAAAAATTCTTTGCACCGTCCCTCTTAAACATCATTTTAATAAAACATTGTTTAAATTCATGTTTTATCATATTTCATACATAATTGCAAAACAGTAAGTAAATCACTTGTCATATTTGAAATAACATTTCAATACACATTGAGATAAAGGAATGACCATCCTTAAATCTCTTAAAAAGCATTTAAAACAAAACTTATTTAGAAAGCTCCTTGCTTTCTGTTTCGCTTATCTCTTTGTATTTGCCTTTGCCTATACATATAAGAATGACATAACATTCATATACTTTTCATTTGCTTCCATTCAACTTAGTTTTTCAACCCATTTTCGTTAACATTCATAACTTACTTGAATTCCAAGTCGGGTGTACATGCACATCATAATTTATGCATCATACAATTCATTTTGTTGGTCCCGAGTTGATGACAATTACCCAAGAGAGAAGGGGTGAATTGAGTATTTAAAAAATTTAAGGCTTAAATTATTAACTTTACCCCGATTCAGTTTAAACCCCTTTAATGAAACAAATAGAAAGCAATAAGATAATGAAAGCGGAAATGAAAAATAGTAGACAAGATTTATAGTGGTTCGGGTAACCTTTCTTTACTCCACTCTTCAAAGCTCACACTCCTTTGTGACTTGGGTTTCACTTATGTATTCTGCGAATACAACTAGAGTCTTCACTCTCTTCTAGATTCTAACTCTAGGAGACATATACAATAAGAGCATCCGCTCTCTTCTAGATTCTAGCTCTAGGAGGCGTGTACAACAAGCAACACAAGTAGGTGATGAGTTACACTCCAATCATAACCCTTCTTGTTATATCTTGGTTTGAAACACCGAACTCAAACCAAGCACTAAAATCAAATAACAAGATGAAATAGAAGAAATCTACACTTTATGGATTTGTGTGGGCAATTTTAGCTCGAGAAAGAATCTGTAGAAGCAACGAATCGTATTGTGTTGAAGCAAATAACAATTTTGAAACTTATTCTTCCTTCGAAAGTATATAGATCACTCAATTGTAGAAAAAAGTAAATTGAAACTCTTAGTAGTACTTCTTTCCTCTTTTATAGCTCTATCTTGTATGTTTCTACGTTTGCTTGAGTGTCTATATAGAGAGGAGGGAGAATTTTGAACGTTGGAGAAGTGGTTGGCGTGTAATAAATGTTCTAACGTTCAAAAATTCAAACGTTATTTCTCCAAGTCGCGGGTAGAGTCAACTTTGTGTGCGACTTCACCCAAGTCGCATGATGGAGTTGACTTCGGGTGCGACTTCACATGTGCTCAGCTTGTTCAAGTTCTTCCTCGGGTCGACTTGGCCTTAGACTTGGCTCAAGTCGCATGTGGAGTCGACTTCGGGTGCGACTTCGGATGCTTCAATTTTCAAGTCTGTCTTCTAGGTCAACTTGGTTTGAGACTTGACCCAAGTCGATGCTGGAGTCGACTTCGTTTGTGACTTGATTTCTTTTTCTTGTCAAGTGAACTTAGATTTCTTTGAAACTGTTCTTGCTTAACTTTTTCATTATAATTGTTCTATTCTTGATCTTCAATACTTGACATTTTGTAGATTCATTTTGTATAGAAGTCTTGAAAACTCTAATCTTCATATGCATGAACAAGTCCAAATATATTATGAGAGTGAATTCATGACTTGGATATCGACTTCGCCTAAGTCGATACTAGAGTCGACTTGAGGATTGACTTAACTTGTTATACTTCATATTTTCCATTTTTATAACTAAGACAATACACAAGATACATTAGTGATTTGAAATTTACTCAAATCGTATTGTTAATCATTAAAACTCATGCTTTGGCTATTTTGCATTTGATTTTCAACAATTGTTCTCAACACATTTCACCACATATTCAATATCCATATTTAGGGTAACTTTTATATATATCATAACACATTCATTAGTAATTCATTAGACATCATATGGAGTACTAACCTCTAACTTATCATTTTTCACATATTTTTCATAATTCACACATTGTGCTAACTTTTAAGCACCTAATTGATATCCTATACCTCATATATTAATCTCAAAATTTGCGATTATCATTATTAATCAAAATAGTAACATAATCCATGTGTTTCATCGCATTTTTCATGCATTTAGCATTTTAATATCTCACATAAACCATTAATCATTTATTCATGCTTATCTCTCCATACATGTCCATTTTACAACACATAATTCATGTGTTTCTTAAAATTTTTCAAATCAGCAACTTGTCTTCTAATCCAGCATGATTATCAACCTTAATTAACACTTCACTTAGTGTATTTTTATGGAATTTTAATCCACTAATCATAAGGTTCTAAAACAGCAACTTTGGGACCCGTTTTACACACTTTCAATGTCTCTTTTGATACTTATATCAAAACAGATTTTTAATTATTTAATTCTAGCAAATAACCATACTTTTCTTAACCCAGATTTAGGGCATTATTATATATTTAAAATCCAAAATTCGTTTTCTTCCATAATAGTAATATCTTTACACATATTGGGTATCCATTTAACCCATTTTGACATGTCCAAACATATGCCCACAAAATCAGATTTAGGATTAATCTTTTCAAACCCTTTTAGACACTCAAAGTACCTTAAACATGGGGTATTTTACAATCCATAACATCTATAAATCATTTAGCCTAATTCATGTATCATTTTTAACATAAAAATATGGAATTCAGGTCATATATGTAACCCTAATTCATATCCTTTCTAAAATTCATAACCTAAGCCTAAATCAACATATATAATTTCTCAAATCATGAATCATCATGTAATCATAATAACACATCAAAACAACAGCATCATATATGAATTTAAGAAAATTTCAATTGAGTTTATCAACTCATATTCAACCTTAATCACCATTTTCTTCCTCTTGAACCCTTGTTTGCATACTTGTCATTAAATCCCCATTCAATACCCTAATCAAAAGCATCATAAATTATCCTTTAAGAGTTCATTATGAATCATATTCATGACTCATAAATTGAATTAGAAAAACTGAGTTTAAATGATTCAAAACATCAAGATAACTTACTTGTATTGAATCACATTGAACTTAACTTCTCTACCTTGAATTCCTTGCTTTCTTTTCCTTTTTTTCTTCCTTTTTTTCTCTCCTTTTCTTGCTCTTTTCCCTCGCTGGAATAGGAGACAAGCAGCTTCTGGAGTTTAGGGGGTTTGCTCCTTGAAAAATTTTCTCAAAACATCCCTTACACATGTGGTCGTCCACCCCTAGATATAAGCTGAATTTTTCCAGCTTTGTGGCACCACTTGACACATTATTTTAAGGGTAATTTAATACAAGTTTATCCCCTTTGATGAAATGTCAAAAATTCATCCAAATAAATTAGATAATTATCTTTGAAAAATTCATCAAAATCCATGCATTGATGATCATGTTGTTGTCCACCATTTGGATGTCCACTTTGCAGTTTTTCCACACCTAATTTCAACTTTAATTTATGGGTATTTAATTACCCTAGTAATTAGCTTCCTTATCCATCCATTTGGCATTTCAAAAAAATCACAAAAAAAATCCAAAAGCTACCTTGAACATCCACCTCTCCCTTGCTCCATTACTGTCCACTTGATGATTACATGCATATGACCTTGATTTGTCACCTTTGGCCACAATTTTTAATCCAATTTAAATGCTCATTTATTTACCTTGATCCTTAGCTGACCTAGGTGTGGATTTTATAATTAAAAAAAATCAAAAATCCACTTTTTGGAGCTCATAAACGTCCACTCTATGCCATGTCTATATGCCTCCCTTAAGCTTAGCCATTAGCTCCTTAATTCCCATATTAATGTAGGGGATTTTTCATGAATTTTGTCATTTTAGATAATTCACAAAATCCACTTGTAATTACCTCCTTTTGCCACCTCATTTTTACCATTAATTATTTTAATTATTTTATTTAACTTTAACATAAATGCTAGTTGCTTTAAGGTACAAAAGTCAAAAGATGCTCTATCTTTTTTGTGCAAGCTTAATCTCCAAACTACTTAGCTTAATCCAAGCCTTTCATTGCATGGATCTCATGATTTTAATCGTCTATTTTAAATTTTATCTCTATCCGACTTTTCTAGCTCAAGTTATCACCATTTGAAGTCATCTTTGAACTTTGGATGGTAATGATTGATTTTCACCTTAATCTTATCCAAATTTTTATAATCTAACCTTTTCATAAGATTAAGCATGAAATTATATATAGGCGTCAAGTTGTGAATTTTTTAACTTTTTTAACTTAACTCCCTAATCAACTTCTTAATTTCCATTAATCATATTATGGAAATTAAATTAATTTTCATGACACAATAATCTCTTTCAATCCACATTAGGCCACTTTAATCATATTGACCCATATCGACTTATAATGATTGATTTAATCATCATTCATAACCTCTGACCTAATTGCCATAAATCATCAATATTGCCAATAAATTATTCATAATTCAATCAACTCATACATGAATTCTATGTAGGTCAGGGTTTCACAATCATCCTCCCTTATAATAGATTTTGTCCCAAAACCGTTCACTTTTCAAATATATGGCGGTACTTCTTTTTAACATTTTCCTTTACCTCCCATGTAATCTTGCTTTCAGAGTATTGGTTCCATTGAACCTCAACATATTTAATCAACTCACATTTTATTTTAGAGTGGTATCAGAGCAAGGATTGGTAAATAGACGAAGAAGGTGAAAATAAATGATGATAAAAGGATAAGTCTGATACCAAAGAGATGGTAGTGGTATTAGAGCAAGGATTGGTAAATAGGCAAAAGACTTGATACCATAGAGATGGTATTAGATCATAGACTGATAAATAGGCTTGGAAAATTTCTAAGTATGATGATTTAAGCAATATAATGAGATATGCATGATTTTATGATGAATAGATATGTGATTATCATGTTGAAATGCATGATATATAATGATGATAATAGTGATGTTTATGATGATGGATAATATCCCATGATTGTGATTGTGTGAATTGGCTATTAATTATATGATGAATTGTCTATGATCATGATGAAAGCGATAGACTGAAATCATAGGACATGTATGTATCTATGATGTGGCATGTTGAGATGCTAAGACCTTATTTTATGAATAGATGCTAAGCATGATATGATTAGTTATGATGATATAACTATCTCTAAGGATTTTGAATGCATAAAATGTATGCATAAGATATGATGGCTATGTTTATGAGATTAAATCATAAATCTATGTAAATAGCTGATAAGCTATATCTGTGTGATATGATAGATATGATACCACAGAAGTTGGTATCAGATGCTACATTTGTAAACAGGTAGGGTACATAGCCCCAAATTGTCCAAGCAAGGCACAAACGTCGCAAGGAAGTGGAAAAGCTGCACAACCAAGGTCAATAGGAGCAGCTAACTGACAGGTTACCTCTACGAACTTAGTACATATGTATGCCTTAACTCAAATGGAGTCAAAGGAGCAAGAGGATGAGGTGGTTACAGGTATGGATTAAATTTTAGATAGTTTGGCAATGACTTTGTTTGATTTTGATGATAATCATTTAGACATAACTTGCCAATATGTAACGACGCATGCACTACCTGTAGAGGAAACCAACAAGATAATACAGGCAGAATTCCTTGTATGCAGGTTAGCTAATGTTAACTGAATATGAATGATATGATTGAATAGGATAAGGATCCTAGATCATAAAGTACAAAAGTTTCGAAATAGAAAAATTAAATATGTTGAGGTTCAAAGGAACCGATATTCCGAAAGCAAAGCTATATGGGAGCTAAAAGGAGAATAGAAATGAAATATTCCTCAACTATTTAAAGGATAAATGATTTCGAGACGAAACCTGTTATAAAGGGGGAGGATTGTGAAACCCTGACCTACATTGGGATTCATGTCTATGTATTTAACACATAAGTATGATTCAAGTATAATTTGATGAAATTATAAATGATTTATGTGCAATATTGATGATTTATGACAATTAGGTCAGAGGTTATGACCGATGATTAAATTAATCATTATAAGTCAAAATAGGGCAATTTGATAAAAGTGGAATAATAAGCATTAAAACGTATTAGTGTGCCATGAGAAATTAATTAATTTACATAATGTGATTAATGAAAATTAGGAGGCTAATTATAAAGTCAAGTTGAAAATGTTGAAAAATTCATAACTTAACTCTTATAAGGCGGATTAAGATGAAAATTGAGAAGGAAGCACATAATTTCGTGCTTCATGAAACAAGTAGATTATGAAAATTTTGATGATAATTGATCATCACCGTCCAAAATTTAAAACAATCATAACTTGAGCTAAAAAAGTTAGATTGAGGTAAAATTTGAAATTGACGGTTAAAATCATGAGATTAAGGTCATAAAAGGATTTGATCATGCAAATGATGATGAGATTATGCCTGCACGAAATTGGGATCAATGCTTTTGACTTTTTGCACCAAAAAGTGATTAGCATTTATGTTAAAAATAAGTAAAATAATCAAATGAATAAATACGAAAATGATGTGTCAAAAGGAGGTCAATTGTAGGGTACTTTATGGGTCATTAAAAATAGAAAAATTTCTATAATTATCTCATAAATAAATGCAGAATTAAAGGGCTAATATGCTAGCATAGGAGAGAGTAGCTTACAGGCAAACAGCCCCTAAAGTGGATTTTTATGAAATTATTTTAATAAAATATATGCCAAAGTTAGCTATAGATTAAAGGGATTAAATATGCATTAAATTAGAATGGAAATTCCTAGTTAAAAGCATCAAATTAGGACCATTGAGTTGTGATCAATTAATGGACAACAAGGGTGCATGTAAGAGATGGGGACGGTTGTGGTAGCTTTTGGAATTTTTGTATTTTTTAAATTATGCTAAAATGACCCATAATTGAGCAAAATTACTATGGGATTAATTGAGCATTAATTTAAAGCAGCAAAATGGTGGAAAAAATGCAAAAAGGCAGCTGCAAAAAGTGGACATTGAAATGGACAGCAACATGAGCTCCAAGATGGATCATCCAAAAGGTCAATTATTTGATTTTTTTTGTAATTTTTAAAAATTCCAAATATGTTTCTAAGTAATCTACATATTAGGGTGCATAAATGACCATTAAAAAATGCTGCAAAATCATTAAAAAATTAGAAAAGCAGCAGCTAAATTGTACGTGTTCAGGTGGACAGCTTGGTGTTAATTAATGTAATGGATAATTGATAAATATTTACTTTAGTAAAATATAGTTTAAATGGACACCTATTGGGAAGTCAGCAAGAGGGATTAATATATATTAAATTACCCTCAAAACATGTGCAAAATGGGGCCCACAAGCTGGAAAATTCCAGCCATCTCTTAAGGGAACGTCCATATGCGTCAATGCATTTTGAGTTAGAAAATTTCAAGAGGTAGAACCTCCCTTTTCAATAGTTACACGTCCTCCACACTCAGCAAGGGTAAAACCAAGAAAAAGAAAAAGAAAAAAAAGAAAAGAAACCAAGAAAATTAGCTAAAAAAGTTGAGCTCAAGTGTAAATCAATTCAAGTAAGTATATATGATGTGTTAGACCCTTTCATTCTAAGTTTCCTACCTCAAACTTTTGGATATGAATATGATTCATAAAGGATCCTTGAATGGTGATGTTAATACTATTTATTTGAATATTAAATGAGTATTAGTTAGTATTGATGAATCTTGATGATTTAAGAAGTCGAAATGGAAATTAGATGCAAATATGGGAGCAAAACGTAAAAGAAATGAGATAAAAATCCAAAATATGAATGGAATAGTAAATAAACGAGTTTTAACATAAAAATTTGTTTGAGACCTCATGATAGAGTGAACGACCCAATTTTCAACTCAAAAGAGTAAGCATGTTGGAAATTAAAAATTCGAGAAAATAAACCTGAATAGGGTTGAATAGGTGTCAAAATCAACTACACCAAATCATTTTTAATAATTTTTATACAAGGTATTTTAAGCTGAACATTTTCTATGATGTGGAAGATATCATGAATAATACTCGACCAAAATAAAAATTAGTTTTTGAAAGGTATAAATATACCTAATAATTAACATGATTAGAGTTGTCTAAAAATTGATGCTTCTATCCAGCAGAGTAAAAATACCAAAATAAAAATAAATACTTCATATGTTGTCCTAAAAAGATTTATTTAGTTAGATCATACAGTTATTAAGATATGATAGAAATTTTATACTTAAATTCCTCGATTTGATTATGATTCAAAAATTAAAGAGATCAATTTGTTTGATTTCAACATTGTGGATAGATTGAGGAACAAATCAAAGTAAATGTTAAATTCCAAATTTTTGAGATATAATTTAAATTATAATGGGATACAAACAAGTATCATAAGTGATTATGAGGATTATGTTGCTGTTTAGGTAATCCGAATATTTGAGATTAATATATGAAGGTTATGACATTAATTAAGTGCTTAAGAATAAGCATAATATGTGAAAAATGTTAAGTGAAAATCATTAACCTTCATATGATCATTAAGGAATGTGTTTTGCTATATATGAATGATATCCTAAATATGGGAATTGAATATCTGTTGTAATGAATGGTTGATACATAAGTATGCTATGTACGTATACCCTATGTTAATGATGCATGGGACGTTCAACAAAGGGTGGAAAGAATTAGCACAAATCTGATTTTTGTGGACCCATGACGTGAACATCTAAAGGAGGGGCCAAGATTTGCACATACACCTGACTTGGAATTCCAGTGGGTTATGAATATTTATGAAAATGGGTTGAAAAAATAAGTTGAATGCAAGTAAATGGAATTTACATGAATGCTATGTCATTCTTACATGTATAGGCCACGACAAAGACAAGGTAGATCCAAAAAGCTCATGTGACCAAGGTAAGTAAGCAAATTTTCTAAATGATTTTGGTTTTCATTACAAGGTATTTAAAGATGAACATTCCTTTATCTCAATGTGTTATGAAATATTATTTCAATTATGGTAATGAATTGCTTACTGTTTCGCAATTATTCATGAAAATTGATGAAATATGGATTTGAAATGTTCCTTTCATTGAAATAATGTTTAAAAGGGATGGTGCAAAGAATTCTATACATGAAAATGACAAGTTTCATGTGTAAAAGGTATATAACGTTGGGGTGACTAAAAGTTATGCATTGAATAAAAATCAAGTAGGCTAGTCAAGGTAGTAAGTGGACAAGGAGTCCCTTTTGACGTTGCCAAGTCAGAAGGTCCGACGCCAAGGATGGAAAAGATCATGCTATGAAAGGATGTTCTCCGAGCTAGCATATCATCACATGTAAGAATAATGTTATGAATGAAAATGATGAATTTACACATCCCATATTTATGAAATGTCTATGAAAGTTTTATGAGAAGATTTCCGCTCTGCAAGTAGTTGATCACTTGATAAGTGTCTTTACTAAATGGAGAGAAATGCTTTTAACCATGGTTGCCTTCAAAATGTATTGCCTGAAAAATATATAACTTGCTTATTGAGTTTACAACTCACGTATTGTTTTCCAAACCCATAGATAGATGAAGGAACGAAGGAGACAAGGAGCTTGAGTTGAGCATGGAAGAACAAAAAATTTGATGAATTTTACTATGTGCCTTTTATGGTAAATGGATATAATATGACTTGGTATTTAATGTCTTTATGATCATATGTGATCTATGATATGCCTCGTATTTTATATACATGTAACAATGGATAATGAACATATTATGAATTTTTAAGATTATATCTGATATGAAATGTGTTTATTAGGGCAATGATAGCCTGAATGGGCATTTGATGAAAAATATTATGAAATCAATTTGTAAGGAATTCTAATTAATTGGATAAATATTGGTTAAATCCCACCATGTGACAGGGCAACAATCTTGATCAAATTTACCAATCAATAGATCCCGATGTAAGGATGTGATGCTCGGGTTGGGGGCGCCACAAAATTTAAATATGATAAAAGTAAATTTAGAATAACTAGATATTAGATAAGAAAATAATTAGAATTGAGAGATAAAAAATGGAAAAATAAGGGTAAAACAAGTAAAATAATTTGAAAATATGGTGGAATGAGTTTCATGTTTTCTCTCTCCTAGTACCTTACCAAATACATCCACATGATTTACCAGTTGTTTTGTAATCTATATTCGTGGGGTGGGATGAGATGTGTGGGAAACATCCCATCTCCCCAACTATCTCCACATAAATTATTTAATAATTTAAAATTTTTATTTTTTCAATATTACTCATATATTCCAATTATTTTTCCTTCAAAACTATCTTATTTATTTCAACTTTATCTATGTTATTTCATGTAAATCACATAATTTTCAAAATATTCTATTTCTCACTCCACTATCTCATCCTATAATCTCACACAAAATTTAACTTACCAAACATATTCTTAATCTTATTTTTTTGATTTTCTGTGTTTACAAAACAATGTAAATAAATATTGCAGTCTTAGCTTTAGAGATGTAAATTAACAATATTATCAACAAAATAGTTACAAAAATATTATTCCAAAAAATAAAAATAAAAATAAACTCCCATTGATTGAAACTCTCCAAGCTTGAGCCTCCGCACTAGGACGCAGCGCGGTTGGCAATTTTATCTGATTTTTTTTTTGTTCTAAAATTTATTTTATCTTTATCCACGTGATTTGTAACCACTGCCCTATGTCATGTTATATCACATTTTAATTTTCCACTTTTTCTTACTGACCAAAGGACAGTAGAAAGACCAACTTTTGGACAAATGAGTGACAGTCAATTCTATGGGCGAAATTGGCATGACAGGGTAAGGACTGAGAAATGGCTGCGAAATGATATTTTGACGTGATAGGGTAAGGACAGAGAAATTAACATTCAGTACCCTTCATGTTGGAAATATGTGGAAAATAAGCTAAATCTATATTTTAATGATTAACAAATCAATTTGAGTAAGTCTTCGATACTAACATGTTTGTGGAAGTGTTTAAGGGATATATATTTGAAGAAAATAGAGCATGGAAGGATAAGTCGATTTCCAAGTCAACTCAGGCATCGACTTAAGGCCAAGTCGATCCCCAAGTCGACTCCAGCATCGACTTCAAGGAGTCAAATCCGTCCATAGTTGAAATTGAAAGAAGAGCAGGTGAAGTCGCAGGCCAAGTGGACTCCACTTGCGACTTGGGAAGCCAAGTTGCAAACGAAGTCGACTCCAGCATCGACTTCAGACGGCAAAAACATTCCAGAGCTGAATTTGGGATAAAAAAATACTGAAGTCACAGACGAAGTCGCCTCGGTTTGTGACTTGGGTGAAGTCGCAGACGAAGTCGACCCCAAGTTCGACTTGAGGTTTTAAAAGTTCAAATATGCAAATTCAAGCTCATTTCCAAGATCAACTTAAGATCTTTCAAGACCAAATCAAAGATGCAAGCTCATTATCAACTTAAGTTTTTCAAGTCCAAGGCACAGCTTCGAACATATTTGAAAATGAAGAAACTCAAGTCATGAAGACTAGTATCGAAAGCAAGAAGGATGAATCAAAGACAAGTTCTTCAAGATTCACAAGGACTACAAATATGTGAAGCCATTCCAGAATGAAAATGATTAAAGAAAGAAGCCAAGCAAGTTAAAGAGAAGATACAATGATCCAAGAAGACATAAAAAATGCAAAAGAACTAAAGGAATGGAGGAACCAAGCAAAACAAAGCATCCCGGAATTTATTCAAGTTCATTAAACCAACTGACGAAGTGAAGTCACACACCGAAGTCGACTCCACTTGCAACTTGGGTCAAGTTGATACCCAAGTCGACCCAACCTGGAACTTGAAGTCGCTACGGAAGGCGAAGTCATACCCGAAGTCGACTCCATCTGCGACTTGGGCAAAGTCGCACCCGAAGTCGACTCCGCCTACGACTTGGACTTGGGTCGCAACGGTCGAAAATTATTCGAATGTTGGCGCATTTAATGCGCGCCACCTACCTTCAAACGTTCAGATTCCCTCCAAAATTATAAAAGGCAGTCATTGTGGACGAGGGAAGAAGCAGAAAATCATTAAGTGTGCTTAACTCCCATCTCCAAGAGCTTCAAAGAGATCAAGCCATTCAAAGAGGAAGAACTTTGCTTCAAACTGCAAGTGCTCAACTTCTGAATCTTCAAAGCCAATACTACGAGTTCTTCTCTGCGCCAAATTGCTTCTACACAT
>JAXCLR010000073.1:35523841-35539753 GCA_035584095.1 Annona squamosa | reverse complement strand
CCGGGGGGGGGGGGGGGGGGGGGGGGTGGTGTTATAGATTTCTCCCGCTAAGGTTAAGGGTGCAACTCGGGCTCATGAAACTCGGGTTCACATCGATCCTAATCCTAACTTTATTTATAAAGCATCAACCCTAAGCCTAACCCTAACTCTATTTGTAAAACCTGAACCCTAACTTTATTTTTGAAAATTGGGTTTGGGTTGAGTTTCGAGTTGGGACTTATGTTAATAAATTTATATTTTATTTAAAAGTGATAAGTTTAGAATTTCATATGAATAAATAATAAAAACAAATCATGTAAGTAAACATAATAATATATAATCAAACTACATATTTTTTAAAAATAGTAATATAAAGAATATTTTTAGAAAAAATTTAACATCAAAATTAAGATAAAGGAAAAATTAATAAGGGTAAAAGCAAATAATAGAAATAAAAGATAAATATACATGAAATGATATACTTTATTTACAATAAAAATACAATATACCAAATATGCATTCAAATATAGAATAATAACATAAAAAATGTATAATATAAAGAAATATTATTTAAATAGTATGTATATAATATATTTTATAATAAATATTAAAAGGGAAATCGAGCTCAGGTTCACTTGAACCCTAACTCTATCATATTTACACATCAGGTTCTTCATGTTCGGATTTTTTGAACTCAGGTTATGAAAAAACAAGTTTCAACACTACTCAAAATTAGTTTGACGGGCCAAGTTCAGGCTCCACCAGGTCCAAGTTGCACCCCTGGTGGCATGGAGCTGTGTCCCTTTGGTTGTTTGTTAAGGCTTTGTGATTTAAATGGAGTATGTTGTCTTCTCATAGGTTAAACACTTGATTGTAATATCTTAAATGAGTTCTAATATATTTACTCAATCAAAAAATATTTACTTCCAGCTAATTATTTTACAAAAGAGCATTTATCCATGAACATATATCATTATATAGCTTGCCCATGTCTTTAATAGGACACAAACTCTAGTTAAAGTTGTCTCATGACATGAAAAGTTATGGAGAAATTAATAAAAAAAGGCTTTTAAAACGTCAAAATTGTCCCATCTTCCTCCCTTAGAACACTAACTACATACTCCGTGTTATTAATCCATTAATCCCTATCATTAACTTATTTTTTATTTTTAAATGCAATAAAATTCAATTATTTAAGCTACTCATATTTCGATATCTATCCTTTAACGCATCGATGGTCATAACTTTTTATGTCGTTGCTTTAGTGAATTTTTTTACCTGTTTATTGATCATGAAGATAATTCTCTGAGTCACTTGTTAAATTTTCAAGATGATGTAATATATTTCATTGAAATGCTTATAATTTGTAAAAAGAATTTTTTTTTTTTGGAAGAACGGGATTAATTTATTTTTTTGAAATTTTCATGATAAAATTTTTGTCATAGTTAACTTGCAATATTACACGGGAAGATAATTTGCTACTTAAAAACTATCGGATAGGTCACCTGCGGTTAGCGCAGGTGGCAGGGGCGCTGGTCTCCTTAGCACAGGTCATGGGTTTGAATCTCACAATGGGATTTCGGCCCGAAAAATTGGTGTGGGAGCTGTGGTCTCCCTTTGTGGTAGAGTGGGAGCTGTTGTCTCCCTTGGGCTGGATGGAAGCTGTTCTTCCTAATTCTCTGGTGGAGTTGTGTCTCCAGATTTCTTCGGAGGAGTTATGTATCTCCTTGTTTGTAAGAATGTCTCAGAACTACAATGTGATATGTGTTGAGATGTATGTAAATATAAATCATCAAAAAAAAAAAAAACTATCGGATAGAATATCTGCCCATAACTCGTATTGAATGAGAATGCGGAATAGAAGTATGTATGCAGTGAATGAAAAAAGTGTACGAGGAAGGTTGTTAGTTTTTTGGACAAAAAAATGATGTTGAAAAATAAAAGAAAAATAAAAGAAAAATATGGGTGTGTTTAGCATTTGAAAAAACTTTCGAAATAAAACCTTTTAGGACATATTTGGTTACACTGAAAACTTTTCAAACAAAATTTTTTATTATTTACAATTACCTTATTTTTTAATTATTTTCTTCACATGTTGCATATAATTGCTTTATTTTTCTATCATTTATATATAACTGTAGATACAACTAACTACGGGTGTAAATCGGGTCAGGTTGACTCGGGTTGGGACAAATACAACCCTAACCCACCTTGTAAAATCCCAACCCAATCCTACTTTCAACCCTATTTTTCATACATTAATCCAACCTTATTTCAACCCACCTCAAATCGGTTCGGTTCGGGTTAGAAATCGAACTAATAAATTACATATATTATCAATACTAGTTAAGCTTTTATTCACACAAATTTCCAAAATAACAAAAGTAATGATAGTTATAAAAACAATAAGGGGCTCAAATGGAAAGTAAATAAAATAAAATATTTCGTTCCTAAAAACTTATTTCTGATTTTTAACGCATAATTATCATACATTTTTCCCTTGCTCAATGGAATATAATTTGCAAAAATGAGAATATAGGATACAAAGTAGGAATTTTAAAAAAAGTCAATATTAGCAAGCAAACACTATAAGAGGATACATTTTTTGGTAACTTTTATTAGCATCTAAAAAATTTTTATTAACAAGAAAAATGCATATGCAAAAATCGGGTCGGGTCGGGTCGACCGACCCCCCAACCTGGCTCAAACCGATTTTTAAAATCGGGTCGAGTTTAACCTGATTTTCAGAAACCGATTTTTCAAAACATCAACCCGACCATGATATAAATCGATTCGGGTTGATGCTAGCTCGGGTTGAACCCGACCATATTTACACCTCTACAACTAACCTTATCTATTTTAACTTTATTATTTTTACCTCTTATTATTACTCTTGTCATATTATATCGTTGTTTTCCATTTCGACAATTTTAGTATATGTTTAAGAAGTGTTAAAACTTTAGACTAAATTTTGATATTCAAGTTCTTGAAATAGTAGAATATGATGTAATATGATAAGGTTAATGATAAGAAATAAAGAGAATAAAGTTAACATATATAAGTTAATTGTTTGGGTAATTTTGTTGAAATGGTTGAAAAGTAAGATAATTGTATAAAAAGATGTAAAAAAAAAATTAAAAGTAGAGTAGTTGTGAAGAATATAAATTTTCAATTTGAAAAATTTCTAATGCAAACAAACACATGGTAAAACTAAAAACTTTTTGTCCAAAAATTTTATTATTTTTCAAACACACCCTAATATAAAACTTTTAAATATGGAAGAAGTAAGATAAAAAGATAGGAGTACTAATGATGTCTAAAGAGAATATAATTTAAAGTAGATATGGTACTTATATGGATTCAAGAAGATAAATACTTGAAAGATAAATTATCTGTATATGAAAAATGATTAAAAATAATTTAATTATTGAGAATGAAAAATAGTTGAAGTTTAAATTTCAAATAAACCTTGAATGCACTTCCTTTGATTTCTTTCCAGCGAGTTACACTTCTAAGGAACCCTCCGGTGAAACCATGACAGACTGTAAATTCACATCATAAATTATATATATATATATATCATCGTTTATTTAATTATTGAAATATTATTATTTTTCTAATATCATAATACATGATCTACATTTACAAACGTGTAAAACGATAGTGGTTTTAGCATTCTGAAAAGAAAAAATTTCTGCTACTTTTTAGGTAAATTTTTTATATGGTGTAGCATGTTAACCATCATTTCCATACTTTTCAATCATTTTTTTCATATTTTTCAATATAACATCTTACTAATTCCAACTTTATTCTCTTTCTTTTTAATCATTATTTTATCATATTACATCAATCAATTTTGGAAAAAAATTTTCCTTAAATTCTCACTTCATATTTTTCAAATGTAATAAGATTATTTGAAGCTAAATATCAATTTAAAAGTTGTATTTCCAAGATCTAAGTTATCTAACATTATTATATAAATAAATGATTTTATAAAATATTATTTATTCTAAATACATATGTAAATAAATTTATAATTTTTTTATAATTTTTCCTCACTGAATGAATGATGTTAAATAGGTTGAACTTCCCATCACTCATTAATGAGTTTCGTGAAACCACTTCTACATAATCTAGTTACAAAAATGTGAGATTCCTTTTTAAGTATTACTTTCTTTTTAATTTAGTTTGTAAACGGTACGGGTTATAAAAGTTTTAGTGCATCAAAATTTTTAAAAATTTCGACCAAATAAATTATTTATTTTATCTTTGAATCAAAATTTTTTTATTTATCTTCAATTAGGATATGATAGGCTTCATATAATAATAGGTACTGGAAGCCAATCTAAGTGGGTAGCTTGTGTCATGTCTTTATCTCTATAACTCAAATACATATATTTTTTAATTGGACTATTTTTTCTCTCGTGTCCTCCTTTTAACTTCTAATATTTTAGTTATATGGAAAAACAACTCCATTTCTTTAACGCTAAATGTTTTGTATTAATAAATCAATCAATTTGGAACAGTAACTGAACTTACCCATTACATGGGTACGTAGGTTGACTAAAACTTTCGAGATGTTTGTTACGTGGTATGTGTGGGAGTCCGTGGGATACATACGGCCAGCTAAATTTTTTGACTAATTATTTAACAACTCCACAATTCTATTTTTCCAATTTTATTCTTATAATCTAACCATTTTAGTTTCTAACTATTTTATTTATTTCAACTTTACTCGTATCAGTTCATATTAATCACACAAATATTAAAATATTTTTTTCTCACTATCCATCCCATCCCAGAATCCCTCAAAAAATTTACCATATCAAACTTTGATTAACTAACATAGAGAAGTTTTACAAATAATATGTAAGGCGGGCAAAGAAGAGAAGTGATGGGACCAAAGTTGGAACCCCCCCGTCAAGAAGTCAAGATTCAGGGAACATGTGTATGGAAAATTCAAGATTAAAACAGTGCGATGCGATGCGATGCGATGCGAATAAAAGTGAGAGGTTAGTCAATTATGATTTGATAGGGCTGAAAAATTACAAGCCAATGAATATATCGTAAGTAATTTTGTAAAGGAGCTCCGGGATGCACCTAAGTTTAATGCACCTAGGTGCATGGAATCAACATGGGAGGGTAATTTATGCGTCTCGTCTGATGTACAGATGGCTTCATCCCGCCATCATGCAAGTGATGTCAATGGTCAATAAGGGTGTTAATGATCATAGTCAATCTGTTAACCCGCTCGTCTAATCTGTTTATAAATAAGTTTGGGTCGAGATTTTTAAATATATGGTTTATGATCTGCTAACCCATTTAACCATTTAAATAAATAAACAAATTAGGATTGAGATTTTATAACCTACCAACTTATTTAGTAATTCGTTTAACCATCAATCTGTTTAGTACCTCATTAACCCATTTAATCATTAACCCATTTACAATATATTTAAAAAAGATACATATATTTTCTAAATCCTAAATTCATTTTCTCCATTTTAACTTTTTATTATCTATTTTTCTCATTTTGATTTTCTATTTTTTCCGTTTACAACGCCATAATATCTCCCCTTTTATCATTGTTGACACTATCATCAATACGATTCTTCTTCCCTTTTTACTTCTTCCTCCTTCTTCTTTCTCTTTCTCTTTGTATTCGATCGTCCTCCTTTCTATATTTCTCCCCTTTCCTTCCCTCATTCTCTCCATTTTCATCTCCATTCTTTCCCATCTGTATCTCTATTTTTATTTCTCCCTTTTTTTCTTCTTTCTATCTTGTCGAATGGCTATCCTTTTTTGTGCTAGAGTGTTAAATATACACCTCTTTGCCGATGAAAATCTAGTCATACCATATGCCCCATCAGTGTAAGTCAATTTGTAACCACGATAATTACAAACAACACATACTCAACTTTAAATTAGTTTAATTTTAATTTGTTTGTAATATATATAACCTATCAACGACCTATCAATCGCTTTATTAAATGAGTTAGGGTTATGATTTTTTAAATGAGTTAATAAATGAATTAGGTTAAGATTTTTTAATTGGATTAAGATTAGGATTTTGGTCTATCCCATCTAACCTAATATGTTAACACCCTTAGTCGTTAGATTGTACACCTCTTCTACATTGTCCACTGTTTTAATGAGAGTATTTAAGCTAGTTAGTGGAAATGAAATCTCGCCCGCCAATTTTTTTAATGCAAACATGCAAGTTTGTTGGTTGTGAATGAGAACTTGCAATTCATAGAAACTCGGTCTCTCCATGAATAGGACCGTTCTTTGTCATATAGATACGCATATGGTTCATATAATTTATAGAACTATCATTTCTATGATTGTATTTTCCCCTAAGCTAGTTTTAAGTTTTATTAATAACAACTCAATTAAACAACAAGATCAAAAGAAAAACACATCACCACTAGAAGTTTAAAACACATCAATTTACATTGAGAAATTTATTTCACTCTTTGTTTCTACAATGAATGGTTTGCATTGGGAACACATCAGTTTACTTTGAGACTAGGAATGCATTGAAGCCTACAATAACACCAAAGTGGATAAACATGGAAGCATATCAACCCAACCACACACCATAGATAATGTCTAAAAGCCTTTATATATTATCTTTCTTAATTTTCATTAATCTAGTATAAACTTGAAATAGATCTACAGCTTTTTCACCCAATAAGAATAGGTGGAATTGAAAATGTTGGAACTATAAAACGGTAGCATACATTGGGGCCTACTATTAGTTTGTACCTTGATCTTTGGTACCCTCAAAATTTCTCTAACGGAAATGCACTGTTAAGACAACAATTCACCTGTAATTGAGTTAGAAGATTTTTCAATGACTTCTAAATTTTAATCTTGAAGGCCTTCCAACCACTCATTTAACTCCATGCAAATATTGTATCCATTGCACATTAGGCAGGACAATCATGAACCAAACCGATACTAGGGAGGTGGTATAAAATATAAAATATTGAGAATATTTCACACAATAACACTACTTGAAAATAATCTCACAATACTACTTGAAAATAATCCCAAAAATAATACTACTTGAAATATAGTAAAGCAATACTGATACCTTACAACAATTATGCAAATGATAAAAAAATAACTTCTCTAGATAAAAAACTGAAATTACAATGTCATAAGAATAACATACCTCAAAAACCAAGCCTAAAAAAATATTTTTTTGGTCTAGCCAAAAATCTAGCGTAGCTTGACCCTAAAATAGCTTCAACTATTACTAGCTTTGTGTATGTTGGTAGGAAAAGAAAGACCAATTCTCTTTTTTATAGTGTAATGGATTCCTCTCATTTTCTCACACTACCAATGGGGGATGGGAGGTTTGACCTCAACACCCTCCCTTAAATTGAATAATCCAAGTTACAAAGACAAAGTAAATTTCTTAATGCTACAAATGCAATAGTTTTGAAAGGCTTAGTCAATGTGTCTGCCACTTCATTGGATGTCTTGTAATCTACAAGTTTGATTTCCTTTTATTTCACCAACTGATAGATGAAACAATATCACATCAATGTACTTATTTCTTCCATGGCAAATTGGATTCTTAGCAAGTACAATTGCTGAATTATTATCACAGAATATGTAAGTTGGAACATTTTCTTAATAATTCAACCTTTCAGTATATTTTTTAGCCAAATAGCTTGATATGCACATGTTGTTGCTTTAACATACTTCACTTCCATGGTAGATAAGGTCACGATCACTGCTTCTTTGATGGCCATGATACCTAACAATTGATAAATAAAAATATTTTTCATAGGTATTTTTATTCCAATTTGGTGGGTAATTAATTGAGTATAATGTGAAAATTTGTTGTAACATGTGTTTTTACAATAATTGGATATTAATTATTAATTCTAAGATATTTGAATTATTTTGTGTCATGTTGGTTTGAAAATTTAAAATATTTGCTGTGATTAGAAATAATAAATGGCTTTACATTTATTTACTAAGTTACTACAATTTCATAGGTAGACTTTTATTCATAAATTTTACGTTTTAACGTTGCAGTGGAGATTTTTCAACTATCCATATAATTAAAAGCCAAGCCATCACGCAGTGTCAATCTCAAGCAAAGTTGTCCATTAATCTAAGCCGTCCAAGCAGTAGGGCCCACCATTGCAATCAGCGATGGGCAATAGCGTGATCCACAACAAGAAAATCACAGTCGTTCAGATTTTTCAGCAAGCATCCTAGCCGTCAATTCATTTGTCCATTTTTATTCATTAGAATTTTCAGCCGTTCATCTAAGCATAAGAAGATCCAGCCATCCTTGTGCCTGATTAATGTGGGCCCACCAGAGACTTCCGAAATCAGCAGCAAATCAACACCAAAAATTTCAGCAGCTGTTCGTGTTTTTTTTTTTTTGGCCATCCAACCTCATCCAGTTGTTCATTGCAGTGGGGCCCACCATGAAAATCAAGACAACCATCAAAGCAAAGTCACGTGACCTGCTGGTCATGCTAATTCAACGTGATCAGAAGAATCCATGCAGCAATCTGTCCAGATTAATTTATGCAAGATCCGGCCGTAATGCCTTGATAAAATCTCAGCCGTCCAATCTCCACAAAGCTAACATGATGCATAGATCAGTTTACGCAATTCTCTCTAATGGAAATTAATGTAAAATTCTATATGTGCAAATTCAATCACAGCCGTCAAACCAAAATAATCTATAGGGCGGATTTCTTTTTTTTTTTTTTTATAAAAGGAATCACTCTGTCCCTATTCCCCATCAATATTATGGGGATTAGGGTTAGAGTAATCCAAGCATCTCCTTGCACAAAAATTGTCTGTACAAATTTTCTCAAGAATAGCTTGGGGGGATTGCCCCACCAACACAGGTGATTCACAAAAGAAACTAAAACCACTTCGGCTAAGGAATGGGCAACTGCATTTCCTTGCCGAAGAACATGATGGATCGAGAAAAAATCAACTACACTGAAAATATCCCTAATTTCAATAATAACAAAGCCCACATTGGAGGAAATGAGATCATTCTTGGACGGTAGTTGCATAATATGAGCGAATCTGTTTCCACCTGTGCACACCTAGCGTTAATCTGAAGTGCCCATCTCAGACCCAGCAAAAAAGTTG
Organism: Annona squamosa; assembly: GCA_035584095.1. Taxonomy (NCBI): domain Eukaryota; kingdom Viridiplantae; phylum Streptophyta; class Magnoliopsida; order Magnoliales; family Annonaceae; genus Annona; species Annona squamosa. The sequence continues at coordinate 35,530,633 of JAXCLR010000073.1, read as the reverse complement.
TAGCCTGCATAAATAACGGGTCCCTCGCACCCGCTTGTCTCCACCCTTTAGTAGCCACAAATGCGCCTTGGGAGTTCCTAATTACCGCTGCACATCCAAAAAAAGCCAAATCCCTGTGAGAGCGAGCATCAACATTTATCTTCACGAATCCCTCCGGCGGCTTGGACCAATGGGGCACCAAAGGTCTGTCTAAAATGCCCGATTGAAAGAGCATAGTAGCACTCCTATGCTGGTTAAGGAACTCTGAGCACCATACCAATGTATCTGAGAATTTTGGCTGAAGACCCTCCTCTCTAAATTTGTTTCGAAGATACCATATCCTCCAACAACACAAGATGAAAAAAGCAAGGTTCTCGGACCTATTTTCCTTCACAAGGGTTTTCAATATCTTCCCTACTATTGCCCCCAGATCAACCACCCTTGCAGCCTTTCTACAGATCCCTTCAGTTATTGCACACCTTAGGAACAAGTGATTTGCGTCTCCGGACTCAAACTTGCACAAAACACAACAAGGGTCCACAGCAATGCCCCTTTTGGTTATATTTAGTAGGGTGGGAAGGGCATTTTTGACAAGTCTCCATCCAAAGACATTCGCAGATTTCAGCCGCAAATATTTCTTTTTGCTCAATATGCAGCCACTATAAAAGGATGGTGCCAGCAACACAGGAGAGAATTTTGGAGAGACAACAGAATTAACACAGCAGAGATTTGAGGAGAAAATCGTGAGCGAGAGAAAGAAGAGTGAAGAGGAGGCGGAGAGCACGGGTCAAGAGGCAGACCCACAAATTGCGGGGAGCCGCCAACACACCATATAGCTTCCAACCAATAAAGTTTTCTATCTCTTTTCATTTTTAATTTTAATTGTATTATTTAAGATGAATTTTATTTTTATTTTTATTTTGGACTTAAACATATTCGGCGAAGTCCTAAATCTAGAGCTTAGGATATAGCATGCGTACAATGTAGCTTGGGTGTGGTTGTAATATATTTATGATAGATATTGTTGTTAATTTAATATATTGTGATTTTAATACTTACTTTGTACATGGGCCCGTTCTTTGGCATGATTTTATATATTAGGTGAAGGAACTGAAAGATGGAAATCTAATATATGATAATCAAGATATTAAACCTGAAAATCTAAGACCATGAGAATAAACATGATGACCTTGAAGAATTCTATGAATAAGTCATAGAACTTAATGGATTCTAATTAATTTAATCTCATGAGAATAAGTGGTTAAAAAAATTAAGGTACGCCTTGTAGGTTTTAAGAGAATGTACAAGGATAAATAAGGATTTGTTCTCCTTTAATAAACAATATCCGGATTGAATAATTATACCACTACCCATTGCAAAAGACACATATGAAACCCTAGACCCTAGGTACTCGCATCCTTGCTTTCTAATTTTCAATTCTAAATCCTATTTTTTATTTTTTATTTTTCTATTCACTTTATTCTCTTTATACTTGATACAAAGGTGTTTAAAAGCAATATTCTAAGTCCCGAATTCCCTGTGGATTGATATTTTATATACTACAATCTACAACCCGTGCACTTGTAGTGAGATTGCAAACAAATATTTTCTCCATTTACATAAGAGAAGACATATTCAGTTGTACTTTTTTGATCATCTAGATCTCCTGCATAATCACTGTTAGTAAAACGTGTAAGATAAGAATTTTTATTATCATATAAAATTCTAAGATTCCTTGTCCCATTCAAGTATCGCAAGATCTTTTTTGAAACTTAGAGATGCATTTATCCTAGACTTTTATGCATCTGTTGAACAAACTAACTTCATACATGATACCTGGTCTTATAGTTGTCAAATACATTAAACTACTCATAATTTGCTTATAAAAAGTATTGTCCACTCCTTTTACCATTATCTTTAGACAATTTTAATCCTATAACAACCAGAGTACACACAGGCTTATTTGTTTCCATTTGAAAAAGCTATAGAACTTCTTTTAAATACTTTTTTTTAAGTTACTAAGACGCTCTATTTCAACTGATCAACCTTAATTCTAAGATAATAATTCATCAATCTCATATTAGCCATGTTAAATTCTCTTTTCATTAACTATTTAAATTCATCTACCATAAACCGATCATTCCCAGTGTATATTAAATTATCCGCATATAAGCAAACAATCAATATTTTGTCTATTTTTCCATATTTTTACATAAAGAGTATGTTCATGTGGGCATTTGATAAATCCCATATTTTTAAAATGAGAGCAAATGCAACTGTACCATACTCAAGGGGCTTATTTTAAACCATACAAATCCTTTTTCAATTTGTAGACTTTATTTTTACTTTTTGGTTTGATAAAGTCAGGAGTCATTCCACATACATCTCTTCAAGTAAAATCTCTATGTAGAAAAACAGACTTTACATCTAATTGAAAAATAGACCATGAATTTTGAGCAGCTAATGAAAAAATTAACTTAATTGTTTCTTACTGACCTGTGGGAGCAAAGACTTCATTGAAGTCAATTCTAGCTTTCTGTTTGCAACCCTTAACAACAAGTTTGGCCTTATACTTTTTTATTTCATTGTTCGCATTAATTTTTTGTTTTATAAACTCACTTCACACCAATAAATTTATGTCAAATTAACTAATTTCAAGTGTTATTCTTTTTTATTAAATTTATTTGTTTGTGCATTTCATTATTTCATTTTTCATCTTTTCCATCATTTTCTTAGGCTCATATATATGAATACCAGAATATTAAAGGAAATTGATCTCGTACACTTGGACTTGGGTGCACTTAGGCTCAGTACACTCATGTGTAAATGCCCATTAAACAATTTTGTTTTTGAAATTTTTTTTACATAACTATTAATCTAAATATATTTAATATGTGTATCAATTTTTACCATTTTTAGAGATTCGAAATTTTTTAAAATAAATGCCAAATTACTAAAAATGCCACTAATTTCAAAAAATCTAAAAAAATATTTAAAAATCTTCTAAAATGATAAAAATTGATAAACATATTAAATACAGCTGTGTAAAAAAAATAAAATAAAATAAATAAAATTTAAATGCACTTGAGTACAAATTAAATGCACTCGGTGCATAGTATCATTATCCCAAATTAAATGGCTCACATGCGAGAGCACTGGATCAGGATTCATGTTGAACAACATATGTGGGAATGGGATTTCATTTCCCGCGGCTAAAATATTAAATAATAATGGCATCCTGATCCCAGATGCGCGCAGGTTATAATATAAATCCATATATAAGTGTCAGCAAGTGTCGAAGAAGAGAGGATAAAAAAGAAAAATCTTTCCGAATGAGAGAGAGAGAGAATTTTTTATATTTAATGCCGGAGCCCTTATATAACCGATTGTAACTTGAACCCTTTGATTTTATTTTTTTATATTTTTATTCAAATCAAATAATGTTTGTATTCAAAATTATAATAGTTCATAACCAAATTCCACATCGAAAATGAGAAAAAGTTCTTGGTGGTTTATAAATGAGTCTCAAGTTAAATATGATGTGACGTATTTTAAAGCTGAGCGGCTATGCTGGTAGGTTAGATTAATCAATATCAAACTGTGAGTCTCATAACCCACAGGCCCAAGGTCGTTTTCTTGAGTTTGTGTGCTCTGTACATCAGACCAATGATCACTTTTCTAAATCTGTACATTATAACAAATTTTATTTAGTTTAAATACAAAAAGCAACTTGATTAAAAGCTATAAAAAACATAACTTTAAGGAACCATGCAATTACATTTGTTGCCAATATATACAAAATTAATTAAAATGATTTCTCAGGTCATACAATTTCTTTTTTATGGAGAAGAAGATGCATAGCTTACATCTAAATAAAAACATTTCAACAAGCTTTGTAAATTGAGATCATTTTGATATTATTATTTCGATGATTACTTTTCACAACATCTTTTTTTTTTTACAATTTATGCCCACACCTTATATTTTTCATCTTGATATCATTATCGGATAAAAACTAATCATATATTCACCTTTACATTTTTAATTTTGTATATAAAGCCATTGGGTCTTTGGTGATGATAGTTAGAAGCACTGTGGTCAAGCATGAGAGTTTTCACCAGTTAATATTGTAGGAAAAATAAGAGAAGAAAAATAGAAATATTATGATGATTATATAATACATATAAAAAAGATTATATGTATAAAAATTATTTTGGCCATATATTCGGGTAGGTTATGGAATCAAAATTTTTTAAAATATGGGTGTGTTTGGGAATAAATAAAATTTTTTATGAATAGTTTTGAAGAGTAAAAGTTGTTAAATGATGTGATATGATAGGATAATGATGAGGAATAAAGAAGATAAAGTTAAAATAGATAAGTTAAGTATGTGGATAGTTATGTAAAAATGATTGAAAAGTAAGGCAGTTGTATAGAAAAATATGAAAGAGTAATTGAAAAATATGATAATTGTAAAAAGTTAAAAATTTTAGATTGAAAAGTTTTAACTTGAGATTTTTGATATATTCATTTTTAAATATTTGACAGACGCCGAAAGAGATTCTTTTGTTGGCTTCGGAGACGGAGATAATGCCCCAGATCTTTCCAAAGTTCCGAAATAGTACCATATTGGAGTCGCGGAAATAATTCAGTTCTCCAAATCTGACAAGCTGTCAAGAACTAAAAATACTTAAGAGTTCAAAGCTCCACGAAGAAAAGGTGCTCTAGCCCCATTTTGGTTCTTCCAATTAAAATGATATTTAACCATAATAATAATAATAATATTTTTTGCTTATTAGTACCTTAATTAGAGATATCACATGTATATATTTCAGCACCTATAATTAGATATAAAGACTAATGTCCTTAACGTATTGATTAGAGTGTAAATCGGGTCGGGTTGGGATAAGTACAATCTTAACCTACCTTCTAAAAAATCTCAACCAAACCTTATTTTTCGTGCCTTAATCAAACCTTATTTATACTTATAGAAATTGTTTTAGTTTAGGTTAGAAATTAGGTTAATAAATATATAACATTTAAAAATATTTTGTTTAATTAAAACTATTTGAAAATTAAATTTATGTGAAAGAATAAAAAGTAATCCTTATTATGTGAATACTTTCCCAGTTATTACTTATACAATAATATAATTGCTAAATGATCCTATGTAAAAAAAATAATGTCGGTTAGTTTATATATTATGTGATAATGTATGACTTTTTTTGATAATCTATCATATTTTGCACTAATATATAAAATCGAGCTGGGTTGACAATCATTTAGCCCAAATCAACTCACTTTTGAAATTGTGTCGGTTTAAATCAGATTATATAATTTATTTTTTCCAAAATGCCTAACCTAACCTCATGGTAAATCAGGTTGAGTTAGTTAGGTTCACGCCAAGGCAACCCTATTTACACATTAGTTTTAACCATCGGTATGATTAAATTTTTAGATGTAATCTTGTCACTATATTAATTTCATATCATTGGTTTAATAAGAATACCAAAAATTATCCCAATCAAAGTTTTTATATAGGTCATATTTGTCAAAAAAAATTAAAAATGTGTGCAAGGCATTAAAGTAGGGAGTTCCAGGTTCGAAATTGAGTAAAAGCAGTAGTGTCATTACTCCTCCCTAGAAGTATACCTCTATCTGGTATCTTGTCATCCAAGGTGGGAAGCCAATAAAAAAACTCATTATCAAAAGCATTAACTTTTATTGATTTTGGAAGATATAGATGTTAAATTAAAAGACTTTGTTACGAAAAATTTTAATTCACATTGACACTAATCATTAATCAATAAATGACAACAACAACAACAACAACAGCAACAAAATAGGAGCATTTCCCATCAAAATAACCCACAACTTTGATGAAATTTTTAAATGTAGCTTTGCAGACTTGCATTTAAATTTCCCTTAAACGGTGGCTTTGGATGAAAATTTTGTATAACATGGAATAGAATTACCGTTGCAATTCACCTAACGGATCCCAACGGCTAATTGTTTCGTGCTCCATACGTGTCACTACAACAAATTTATTTTCGGCTTAGTTGTTTTTGCTGATGGCCATCAGCAACAGAGTTTTATCAAACTAATTTTGTTTCATAAAAAAATTACTGGCTATGTCGGGTTTCCGAAAATATTTTCGATAAAACAATATAGTGATACGCATATAGGGAACTCACCCTTTTTTATTATCTATACTTTCAATAATTACTTGTATTTTTGAAGTATATAATTACTTTTATATTTATTTTAACTTTTTTAAAGACGCAGTGTTTTTATTGCCTGTAAGTGTAAAAAGCGCAAAAGAGTAACCTCCGTGCACAGTTCATTTGCAGGAGGCAGAAAGATGGCCTCTGCTGTCATTTGCTTTTAATTGCATCCATAGCAAATGCTGTCTTGTTCGTTGCAAGCACACATGCAGCTGTTAGCAGGAAAGACTTCCCGGTGGAACATCTGCTTATCAGGTGATCAGAGAGAGAGAGAGTTTTATCCATAGCAAATGCTGTCATGTCCGTTGCCAGCGTACATGCATCTGTCACCAGGAAAGACTTCCTGTCTAGGGTGAACCCTATTTATCCATTCCCTATCTATAAAAAGCTTATCCTATCTTACCCATTTTTGGGTTCAGTTCCTAATATATCCTATCCTACCCATTACTCAGAGGGTCAGTTCTGGTTTCGGTTCCAAATCTGTTCCTTTAATAATCAAATAAAATATTTTTAAAAAAATTTCTATGTTATTATAAATAATGTAAAATAATACTCATTTATGTTTTAAAATCATAAGTACATATATTAT
>JAXCLR010000073.1:35507290-35523741 GCA_035584095.1 Annona squamosa | reverse complement strand
AACAATCCTAAGTCACGTTTACCAATCAAAACGATCCCGGAGTAAGGCTTCTAGGCACCTCGGTTCGGGGCGCCACACTAAGTAACTTGGAAACCTTTCTGGAAATTCTAGGACTTCATGCCTTGGCGCCTAGGCGCAAACTCTCTGGATACCTCATGATTTTGAACCTATCCTAGAATACCTAGGTGATCATGCAATGGTGCTTAGGCACCAACTCCTTGGAAGCTACTGGTTGTTAGATTGTATTAGAGTTCTGGCAAGGGCATGTAGATTGGTGCTTGGGCGCCATTCATCTGCCTCGTGACGTAGTTCTGATTTGCATCCGCTTCGCCCACATTGCTTGTAATTTGTCTGTCCTCCCTGCAAAAATTACATAAACTAAATAAATAGACTAAAAATGCCTAATTTATGCTAAAAATGCATAAAACCTAAATAATGCTCCTAAAATGCAAAGCAAGTGAAAATTAAGCTAAATGGATGCAAACTATGACTAATCTATTGGACTAATGCACAAATATAGTCTAAAATAGGCCATGATAATTCACATTTTTATGAGTTATCAATAATATAAGAATTCTAAATTTTTTCATTGCTTTATCCAACTTGCACTTGCTCCTTCGTCATATCCTTTCTTTCACCTATCTTTAGGTTTGGAAAATAAAATCGTAAGTCGAAACTTAATTAGCAAGTTATTTATATTCACAGGGAAATCATTTTAGGCAATATTTTTCATTTTAAATCATCTTAGAAAGAAACTTATTTCTTTTCAAAATGTATATCTTGAAAAACATGAATCATGTACCCATCACAAGTACGATGTGCATAATGCATTATAAAAACATGAGCATATTCATCATATTTTCCTTAGGATGAAAGTTAGCTAGGCAACCATCCGTCCACGTCATCTCTCATTTCAGAGAGGGCGCAGCCGGCCTTGGGCCTATCTTAGTGACTTGGCCACACCAAGGGGGGATAATTGGCCTACTTAGTACCTTGTGCACATGAACTTTTTCATAAATATATATCATTTATTTGATCTCTCAAGTCATTTTGCATACACTTAGCCTATACTTGCACATTTCATCGATTCATACACAATATATTCAATCCCATAAGTTGGGTAACTATTCAACCATATACTAATCATCCAATACTTATTATTTATAGGTTCATTAACCTCCATTTTCCATTTTTCACTCCTTTTTCAAAATACACATATCGGTGCCCATTTTAAGCACACGTTATCGTCTTAGGCTTCATTAATCAATTTCAAATTTTGAAATTACATTGTGCAATTCTAAAATGATATATAATCATGAAATTCATCATATTTTCATGCATTTTTGCACAAAATCACATTACATAAGTCATTCATTACCCTTACATATCTATTGCTTCACATATGCCTATTTGGCAACACATACATATTATATTTCGTAAAATTTTCCAAATCAGCAACTTGGTCACTAATTTAGCATGATAATTACCCTTAATTATCACTTTATTTAGGGTATTTTTTATGAGATTTAAATCCACTAATCATAGGTTCTCAAATCAGCAACTTTGGAACCTGTTTTTCACCCGTTTTAGTGTCTTTTGACACATGACTCTAAACAATTTATGAATCCGAATTTTTCAGCAATTAATCCCACTTTTCTTGATCCAACTTTAGGATTTTAGCATATACTTATCATTCATAAATAAACATTTCTTAAAACAGCAAGTTGTTTACCCATTTCGGGTCCGGTTTCCACTTCGTTTAGACATCATTTCATAAATCCATGAAATCAGATTTGGGCTTATCTTCCCAAATCCTTTTGTGCATCAATAATACCTTAACCCTAGGGTATTTTAACCTACATAGCTTCCACAAATCATGCAAACCCATTTCCATAGCATTTTTAACCTAATAATGAAGAATTCAGGTCGTAAACGTCGCTTTGCATTCCATATTTTCTAAAATTCATAATTTAAGATCAAATCAACATATGTTTTGAATTAATATATGATTCACAACCTAATCAAAGCACTCATTCAAAACAGCACCTTGACATAGACAAGTTGAGTTTTCTACTCAATACACACTCTAAACTTTATTTTCAACATCTAAAACCTGGAAATTCATTCATAAAGCTTAATACCAATCCCATATTCAATCAAAGGCATGTTGAATCATCATTTAGGAATTCTTTAAGCATCCATTTCATATTCAAATTTTGGAATTTAAAACTCAAGATAAACAACTCAAAACAACCTATACACTTACGTAGTTTACGCACTCCAAACCCTAAACACTTGGAGATGGATTTTCCTCCTCTAATTCCCTTCTTTCTTCCTTGTTTTTCTTCCTTCTTTGCTAGTTCTAAAGGGGGCATGAGTTGCTAGCCTTGAGGGAGAAAAATTCAAGCACTTAGAAAATTTCCAAGCTCTCTTCATGTGGATGTGCAACCCATTTTATAGTGTTGGATTAATCCAGCTGTGGGCCCCACTTTTTGCTGCCTTTTTCACATCACTTAATGCTCACTTATCCCCCTCATGTGCTGGTTGATTTACAACCAAGTAAAATGAACTTTTACCATTTTTCAAAAATCTAAAAATCTGTTTATATCATTACCGTCCAACTATCCAGCCTATCACATCCTTATTGCCTCCATTTTCCAGTATTTTTTTCATTTTTTAATAATTTCCATTTAAGGGTATATCACACACCTAATTATCCTTTAATTCATACATTAGTTTGATACTAAAAACTTAGCAAAAATTGCAGCAATCACCTTAGCATTGCACATCATTTACCCCGATATGTTGTTCACATTTTACTCTCCAATGCAGCTATATTTTATAATTTTTTGTAAGGAATGTGCATGATTGAATTCATATTCTTATGGCCCTACATGTCAGCTACATAAGTACATATTTTATAAAATAAAAAAATCAAAATAAACATCAAGGGCAGCCCATGGACGTTCCCATCTTGCCACCTTACCTATGCCCATTTTGCACACTTTGTAGCTTCATCATGGTGGACATTTATTGCTGGATAATTCTTGCATTTTCATGTTTTATAATATGGCATAAAACACCCTAAAAATATGCTGCATTTGACGTCTCATTTTTCATTAAAATCATGCAATTATTCCATGTACTCTAGCATTAAATGAATGGTACTCTTGAGGCGCAAAAGTCAACAATGCATACCTTTTTTAATGCAGATATTTTCCCATCATCATATTCTTAAACTAAGCTTTCCAAAATATGCATATCATAATTTCATTCAACCATTTCAAATTTAATCTCAATCCGATTTTCTTATCTCAAGTTATAGCTGTTTAAAGTTAATGGTTGGATTTGTGATATGATCAATAAATCATAACATTAATTTCATCAAGAATTTTCATGAATCAATAATCCTATAATACCAAGCCCAACATTACCAACTTTCATCTCAAATTTCACTTGAATCTGCCTTACAGGCATTAAGTTATGAATTTTCTAGTATTTTTCCACTAAACTATATCATTTAATTTCCCATAATTCTTATTAAATCATAGAAAATGATTATCCATGATGTATTTGTACATTTCAATCAACAACAATTTACTCTAATCTCATTGTCTCATATTAGCTCAAATTGATTACTCAAGTTATCATTGCTAATCCTTAGCCCTAACTGCAAAAATTAGCAAAATCACATAATCATTCAAAATTCAATAATTCACATATAAATGTCATATACATGTTAATGCATACGTTTGGTTTCTACATGGGTTGGGTTTCACAATAGTCATTTTTGAATTTCAAGCCTTTGTGAGTTTACAGGGAACATTATTTTTACTTACTTCTTGATTTGCATCTTTATTTTGCTTGAGCTCTTCTCCCCCTTGCTTTCTTACTTGAAGCTTTTTAAAATTGTTTGATAAGTTATCTACATCACTAAGTACATCCTTCTTCTTTGGAATTAGGTTAAACTCATCAAAGATAGTATGAATTAACTCCTATACTACTTGAGTTCTTTTGTTGAATATTCTATATGTTTTGCTATTAGAGGTGTAGCTAGGAAATATGACATCATCACTTTTTGTTTCCAACTTGCTAAGATTGTCTTTTTCAAAATTGCTATAATAGTAATATAATTTAAAATAGGACAAGTTGCACTGATAGCTTCACCCCAAAATTTTTTAGAAAACTTGCTCTCATTTAACATAGTCTTAGCCATCTCTTGTAAGGTTTTATTCTTTCTTTCAACAATTCTATTTTGTTGAGGAATTCTTGGTACGGAAAATGTATGGTGGATTCCTTTCTCATTACGAAATTATATGAAATGTTTCTTTTCAAATTCACTTCCATAGTCACTTCCAACAGATATAATTGTGTTTATTTTTTTTATTTTGCACCAATTTAGAGAAACTAATAAACATTGATAAGGTTTCATCTTTGCAAGCTAACAACATTATCCAAGTAAATTTGAGAAATTATCTATGAAAACATAAATATATTTCTTTCCTCTAAAGCTTACTATATTAGATAGTTCATTTAGATCCATGTGTAATAACTCAAGTAATCTAGAGGTCAAAATCTCATTCTTTGGTGAAAAGAATATCTTAGATTATTTGGACATCTGACAAATTTTGTAAATTTTATCTTTGTCATACTTGAGCTTTAATAAGCCTTCTACCAAGCTCTTTTTCCACAAGTCTTGATATTTGATATATTTATATATCCAAGTCTCTTATGCCAAACTCATGGATCATTATCAATGACTATAAGACACTTTCAATCTAATTCATCAAAGCATACTAAGTATATATTTCCGTCTTTTTCCATTAAAAATTATATGATCTCCATCCAAGACATTGCATATAGATGATTCAAATACAACTTTATAATCTTTGTCATATAATTGACTAATACTTATCAAATTGTATTTGATACCTTCGACAAATAGAACTTCCTCCATGCATGCATTTGGAATTTGATAATCATTGCCCTTACCACTGATTTTACCTTTCTCATTATTATCAAATGCAATAGTTCCACCATTGTAGGGCTTAAGATAATTGAATAGAGCTTTATCTTTTGTCATATGTCTTGATCAACCACTCCATAAACCATGTATTACTTGCTTTTGCTCTAAGATATACCTACAAAATTAATCAAATAAAACTCATCTCTTCGGTACCCATCTCTTGGGTCTATTTGGATCAATAAGCATTTGGAGCATAAATTGCTCATGTCTATAAGGCACAAATCCAATACTCTTAGAAACCCAAACCAATTTAGCTTCTTTGTTATGCAAATTTTTTGATTCTACATTGATAATTTTATGTCCAAATTTAATGCAGAAATTGCATGCTCCATGAATTCATTGGGGAGGACTCCATGAATATTTCGGTTCCCTAGTTGGTCTTCTTACCTAAGTTATTCTTATTGTTCTAGCTTGGATATAGGGTGCAACTACCTTGGCTTAAGGTCTAATCCATTTTGGAGCATTTAATTTGCTAACTTCTCCTTGCTGAAATGTAGAGTATCCAAATCCTCTTCTATTTGTTTGAATTATCATATTAAGGAATATTTTGACTATCTCCCCTGAGTTAAAGAATTTAGCCAAGATTCATTTAGAGTTGCATTTTCTTTCTTTAGTTTCTCAATCTCAACAATTAAAGCTTTGGTTTTATCAATTAGACATTTGACTATCTTGCTAGCTTTTCATTTACAATGATGGCAAAGTCACATTGCTTCTTCTTCAAGGTATATTCGTTACCAAATTTCTTTATTTCCTCAAATAATTAATCACATACTTGTTGCAATTCTTCTAGCTCGGTACATGTGAAACAATCGTATGTAGAAGAATAAATGGACTTAGAATGAGAATTGTTAGGTTTAGTGGTTATCTCCTCACTACTTGTACAATCGGTTGAAATAGTCCTTCCTTTCACCAACTCTATAGTTGTGAGGTAGTTAACTGCCTCTTTCTCTCGATCCTCTCTATAGTTGTAGTCTCTTGTTCTTGATTTGATGAGTTGTTTGTTAAAGATGAGTCTTCATTCACATACATTCCTTTGTCTTTAATCTTTGAGAATATTTTAGAATTACTTCTTTCTTTCCTATCTCCCCTCTCCTTGAACTTTCTCTCTTCGAGTATGGGATACTATACTTGCATGTGTCCCACTTCACTACACCTGTAGCATTTGCGTGTGTCTTTCTTCTTTTCTCTCCTGCTATTTTCCTTGAATATTTTGGAAGGACCTATGTTCTTTCCCTTTTTCACAAATTTTCTAAATTTTCTAATGAGAAGGGTAATTTCTTTTTCTTCATTTTGGGATGAAGAAGTAGACTTGTTTAAGCTTTATGTGGCTTTGAGTGCGAGAGTCTTCTTTCCCTAATGATGCTCTTCATTTCTTTTTTTTTATCATCTCATAAGACATGAGTGAGCTAATTTGATCGTCAAGCTTCGGCGTGTTGAGGTCCAATGCTTCTTCAATTGCAGAAATCGAAGGTGTCCAAGATTCGGCAATGCCCTTAGTATCTTCTTGACCTATTCAAATTTAAATATATCCTTTCTTAGGCCTTTTAGAGCATTACTGATCTTAGAAAATCTCATAAATATTTTAGAACTAATTTAATGTCAATCATTTTAAAACTCCCTAGCTCTCCAATCAAAGTATTCTTTCTCAACCTTTGGACCTAAGAAGTCCACCATAAATTATGATTAGAGTGCCCCATATTTAATTAGCGGCCAAGAAATAGGACACTCGATCATATTTGATAGCTGTCAAGGCATAGAATAGTGAGTTCATTACCTTGGCATTACTTTTTACTAATCTAACCTCCTTCTTGATCCAGTCGGAAGCTCTTTTACTTATGAATGGAGTAATCCTGTCTTGGATATCCAAAAATTCATGTCAATTGTCATAATCAATTGTTTCATTCTCAACTTTCAGTAATCAAAGTTACTTCCATCAAATAGAGGTGGTCAAGTAAAGGACTGACCGTCAAGAAAGGCAGGAATGGAAGTTGATTGTGAGGTCATTAGTAATAGATATCTTCAGTATAAACTGAAAAACCTGCTATGATACCACTTGGTCTTGAGTTTGTGGCAAAACCAAAATGAGAGAGGTAAATTGAGTTCTTATAAAAATTCTTTTGTGATTAAAAATTTAACCCCTTATTATATTAGTTCTTTTGAATGAAAATGTGAAGAGTAAATAAAGCAACTAAAATCACACACAAGAGATGCAAAGCAATTACAATTGTTTGGGATAATCCTCCATACTCTATTCTTCCAAGAACACAATCCCTTGTGTTTTGGATCATCTATTCAACAATAGTACAATGAGGTCTCTTGCTCTCTTTTAGATTACCGCTCTAGGTGCCTTCACAATTGCAGCATAAGTAGATGATGAGTCTCACTCCAACCATATACTACTTGTCTTAACCTTAGTCTTCACTACTAATCCAAATAGCAATACTACAAAAGATGCAGAAAATAAAATATACAAATTACAACTTGTGCAGAGCCAATTTAGTTCTTGAGTAAACTCAAAAAGAATGAAGGGAGTGGAAGCTTGAATCACTTTGCAATGAGAATTTGAGCCACTCCTTGTAGAGCATTATGCATACTTTGATGCGTGTGATAAAGAAGATGGAATGCTCTAGCTAACACCCTTAACTCCTCTTGTCATGCTTTAAATAAAAGTGGAGTTATTTTAAGCATTAGGGGGTAGATGGCATGTATTAAATGCGCTAATGTTCAAATTTTTTCAACCGTTATAGTTCAAGTCCTAGCTGGAGTCAACTTGGATAACGACTTTGACCGGGTCATTTCCTTCTTCTAAGTTCTCCTTTTGATTTTGTACTCTCTAAGTTCCATTGTGAGTTGACTTAGTCACTAACTTAACCTAAGTAGCGGATGGAGTCGACTTCATGCACGACTTCATGTGCAACTTAGCTAGTCAGTAGAAACATGCAACCTACAAGTTGACTTGGCCCTGGAACTTGACCCAAGTCGTAAGTGAAGTCGACTTAAGGGTGCGACTTCACTACTCATTTAAAACCTTAAACTTCATAAAGTATAATTCTTCAACTTTGATATGTCAAGTCATTCGGTTGGGTCTACTTGGCCTTGAACTTCATCCAAGTCGTAGGCGGAGTCAACCTAGGGGTGTGAATTCATTTATGGAACTTAGTGTTGGAATCCTGCTTTAGGTCTTCAGAAAACTCAAGCTAGATTCCGAGGTTGACTTCGTCTTCAACTTTGCTCAAGTCACAAGGTGGAGTCAACTTTAAATGTGACTTCATCTACCCAAAATAAGTTGTGAGAATATTCAACCCCTAGAGTCAACTTGCCTATCGACTTCACCTAAGTTGCAACCTGAGTTGACTTGGGTTTGTGACTCGACCTATCTATACTTCAAACCTTAAGTCTCTTTCATCCTGAGTTGTATTTTGAGGTCGACTTCCTTATAGACTTGACCCAAGTCGATTGCTTGTGACAACTTGGCTATGCAACTTGGCTTGCCTTACTTTAGTATTTGAAAATTATCACTTGAAATCATTACACCAAATGTGTTAGTATCCTCTAATACTCAAAGTTGGATTATTAATCACTAGAACATAGATTAATCTTGATTTTCCAATTGAGTTCGCAACATAGCAATTTATGCATTTTGCCATATATACAGGCTTCACATACTTTCTTCTCAGTAGTAGTAGATGGAAGGCCAATAACCAAATCCTTTTGTTAGAGCAATTTCAAGAATAACCAGATCCTTTTCTCAGAGCAATTTCAAGCTATTGAAGTTCAAGTGCCCAAATCTTACATGTCATAATGTGGAATCATCCACATTTTTGTAATTTAATGCACATCTTTGAGCAAAAGGCAATATAAGCGGAAATATATTGTTAAAGGTCATTTTTATTATGGTAATTAATTACCTCTTTTGTTTATCAATAATGAGGCATTTATCATCGTCGAATTTCACCATATAGCCTCTCTAGACTAGTTAGCCCACACTTAAAAAAAATTGTATTAGTTTAGGAATATATAGAACATTATGAATAGATTTAGAATTCTCATCTTTTGATTTTATAGCAATAACGTCTTTTCCTTCAATATTTTGGGATTTACCATCTCCAAGAGTAGGGGTGCAACTTGGTCCGGGTACCCTCGAGTAGAGGTGGAACCTACCCTTACCCATTTTTTAAAAACTTCTACCCTACCCTATTTTAGACCGGGTTGGTCCGGAGCCTACCCTACCCTATTTTCTTAAGAGCGGGTTGGTTCCGATTCGGTTCCAAATCGGTTCCATTAATAATATAAAAAAAGATTTTGGAATGGACCTCCATTTGAGGCAGGTGAAGCATTTTGATGTTCTATAATTCACAGTTAAAGTCTCACAGAATTGGTTGGGATCCACCTGTCACCTAATTTTGATGTCCAACCTGCTCAAGTCATACAATCACACTTGCTCAACAACTATAATATAAATTCCGTGTATGAGTGGATGCATTGAATTGCAGAGAGACTCTGTTGTGATTTTCACATACGGATTGCCTAAGCCCTTTAACTCATATGATGATCAAGAAGTTGTTTTTTGTGTTGGTTAACTCATATGATGATCAGGAAGTTGTTTTTTGTGTTCGTCTTATTGATTCTATTTATGAATAGCACATTTTCACGGAAAAACTGATCAAAAGTGATTACAAATGCTGAAATTGGGATGTGTGGTGTATACAAAGTCAGGAACAGAATGCACGTCGCCATTGCCACCAGCTAAGATTCCGGCATGCAACTCAGTATTAATAGAAATTAATAATAAATAAAGTTTCTGACTGTATTCATGGATTCTATCCAATAGCTAGTTCAGAGCATCGAAGAAAGAAGCAACCGCGACTTGAAATTTATAAGCAGTCTCAGAATCTATCAATATATGTAACAGAAATAAAGAAGAAGGGAAACCACGTTCAAACCACGGAGAAATAATGGAAAAGAAGATTTTTACTTCGAGAAATTTCTGTCTCTCGGCCGAATCCAACGATGAAGAATCCACATTCCAACTCTCTCTTCTTCACTCTCTTCGACCTTGGAAGCAAGACAACGGAGTTAAAACCCTAAAATCAAAATAAAGCTCTGCCGGATCACCGCAAACTGTGGAGGGGAGCTGTGCCGACGGGGAGGGAGAGAGAGGGGGGGGGAGAGAGAGAGACAGATCACCGAGCCTTGCCGTGGAGGGGAGTTGTGCCGGCGCCGTTGCGTGTTGAATCGTCGTCATCGAGGGTCGGGGTAGCCACGAACTTTTGCCGCCTGCCGCTGCTGCAAATCGGTGAGAAGAATAGCCGAATCAGTGAGAAGAAATGAAGAATAGCCACGAACCAGGATCTTCTGCCGCTTGCCACGATCTTCTGCCGCAGAGGAGAAAGGAATTGGGGAAACCTGAAAATGGCGTCGGGAAATTGGGATGGGAATGTTGGAATAGCCGAATAGGAAATTAGGAAATTTAGGGCTGGACGTTGATTGGCTGGGGAATAATATATATATATACATAATATATGAAATGCGGGTCGGTTCCGGGTACCCATAACCGGAACCGACCCCTACCCGAAGTTGAACGGATATTTCACCCGAGGAACCGAACCGACCCTATTTAGGGTACCCAGCGGGTCGACCCACGGGTACCCGGACCAAGTTACACCCCTATTGCTAGATCTGTGGAGCGCAATTGTATGCTCTCGAGAGCATGGAGGCTCCATGCTCTCGGCAGCGTGATGTCGTTCATTTGCGCGGGCGGCGTTGTAGCTGTGGGATGTGACAACAACGTTGAGGCGGAGAGGTTTACGGACAGGCCCCTCGTCAAGATGTTAGGATAACAACTTTTTTTGCAAAATAGTCCCTCTTCTGCCTCGTTGCAACTCGCCTCTCTCGCATCTATCCTCAACTCTCTTGCATCTGTCCTCAACTCGCCCACTCGCCGTTGCCATCGTCGGAGCTAGTGTTGAAGGAAGAGTGTTGCTGGCTTTTAAGGATGATGTGTTTAATGGCTAGCAGATGAATTCTAAAATTCTTACAAGGGAGTTACTGGTGATTGGGATAATAAGAACGGAGAGGTGGGTTTGTTGCTGGTTTGGAAGAAGCCAAATTTCATTAGTTGTCAGCAGGTTGCAGATTCTAGGCATGATGCATTTGAAAGCTAGATTACAAGTGTTTAGGAAGCCAAATTGCAGATTCATTACTAGCGCTAGCGGGTTGCTGGTTTTTACCGAGCAAAGGACTCTAGATATATTACTGTTGGATTTTATTCGCCGAATTTTTCATCGGTGCAAATCATGGCAGTTTTGCTGGATTTAGGAGAGCCTTTTATGAACTGCTCTGAAGCGGCAGATTTTTGCTACTTGGGAATTTAATGAAGACGATCATGAAGTAGCATCTCCTCGAATTTTTTTTGATTGGTTTTTGGGGTTATTTTGCCATTTTATTATGGCCGAATCTAGGTGATTGATTATTAGAGTTGGGGATTTTTTTTTCATTTAACCATCTTGTTGGTTTGATTGCTGACGACCCACAGCTCGGGTGGTTAAATCTTAAAGCGACTTGAGGAGCTACCATTTTTTGTTGTAAAAAAAGGAGCTACCATTTTCAATATTCTAAGTCACCAGATTTGTTATGATTGCTGGAGTTTTCTTTTAGTAGACTTGAAACCAGACTTGTGCTAAGCTATTTTGATGCTGAATTTGTTCAACTTTGGTTGAAAATCTTGTTAGTTTGCTTAGCCATTTTCATTGCTTGAGCTGGATATAAACGATGATTGGTAGTTGAAGTGCGATAGAGATGGATTTTCATGGGAGAAGAGTAGTTGTCGGATTTGTCATTGTCAATGTAGTTGAAATTTGAAGAGAGGACCATTACTGTCTGTAACGCCTCAGGACTAACAGTAAGGTATTGTCCGCTTTAGGCCTCGGCCCGCATGGTTTTGCCCATCTAGGTTCACACGCATCCCGTCCTTCCCTAAAAGGTGTCTCACTGAGGTACCTAGTGGCTTCCACTTATAACTCAGGCTCCCCCTTTCATCCTAACAGATATGGGATATCACATTCACCCCCCCTTGGGGCTCCAGCGTCCCCGCTGGACACTATTAGTCGGAGGTCGGGAGTCGGCTTTGATATCATTTGTAACGCCCCAGGCCTAACAGTAAGGTATTGTCTGCTTTAGGCCTTGGCTTGCGCGGTTTTGCCCCTCTGGGTTCACGCGCATCTTGTCCTTCCCCAAAAGGCGCTCATTGAGGTACCTGGCGGCCTCCACTTATAACCTAGGCTCCCCCCTCATCCTAACCGATGTGAGATATCACATCGTCGCTGTTTCTGAGCCACATTGAATGGTGAATGCAGGGATCAATGATGACAACCAAGAGCATGGAGGCTCCGACGACGGCAATGGTGAGTGGGTGGGTTAAGGGGAGATGCGAGAGAGGCAAGCTGCAACGAGGTAGAAGAGGGACCATTTTACAAAAAAATACTGCTGTCCTAACATTCTAACAATAGGCCTGTCCGCAAACCTCCTCGCCTCAATGCTGCCGCCGCATCTGACGGCTACAACACCGTTTGCGCAAATGAACGACATTGTGCTGCTAACAGCATAGAGCCTCCATGCTCTCGGGAGCATACGATCGCGCTCCTGGATCTATTAGGCTCATCTCCTCGTATTGAGCTTTCTCTAATGTTAGACTTAGCCTAGGCGTTGGCCTAAATAAACAAGGTGCGATGAGCATAGTCCAATTCTTTATTAATAGATATTGTTGCAATTAGTACATTAACTAGTCCTCTTTCTACAAAATTTCCAAAATAAGTCTTT
Organism: Annona squamosa; assembly: GCA_035584095.1. Taxonomy (NCBI): domain Eukaryota; kingdom Viridiplantae; phylum Streptophyta; class Magnoliopsida; order Magnoliales; family Annonaceae; genus Annona; species Annona squamosa. The sequence goes on along the minus strand of JAXCLR010000073.1, from coordinate 35,510,897 downwards.
TCTCAAAAATTCAATGATTTCAAAGTTACTAGAGATGCTTAAAATTAATATAAATCAAATAATATATTTACATAAATATTTAAAACATGTCTAGTCCATCTTCCATGCACACCACCACATAGACACACACACATATATCATTTAATGCTCAAATACCGCACATCTCGAACTTTTGGACATCCTTTGCTTTTGAATCAACTTAAAGCAACCACATTCTCCTTGCATAAAGATTTTAATGCCAAGAGATGGACATCTTCACTACTCTGACAGTTCATGCTTTCTCATTGAAATCAAATTCCATCAATTACATACACCCACAAAATCGTTTGGACTTGACTTACATAATATTTACAAATGATTATCATATATTATTTTATATGTGAAATAAATGCAAAGAAAAACCATGACCATGATAATATCAACACATGTACTGTAGGCATAGATACGAGACATAATTTTTATTTTCTTTGTATGCAACTCTGCTTTCTCAAAATTTCTCCTTATGGATTCTCCAAAAAAAATGTATTTCTTGACTTAACTTTGAATTCAATTTTAACCTATCTTATTCCATGGAATATTTATCTTTTCCAATAAGGCCACATGCTCACACAAAGACAAAATGAAAAATTATTTTTTATTTTTTTGTAATATGCATACTCGAGTCGTAAACCTCTAAAACCTTTAAACCTCCTATATGTCAACTGAGTTACATAGACTGTTGAAATATCATCCAAAATAAAAAATAAAAATAAAACCAGTAGTATACATAAATAATAATTGATAATGAGCCCTGCTAACCCAGATGACATCACATCACGGTTGAAGCCCCATGGGGCAGGGACTTGAGTCCCCTCTCTCGTGCAACCTTGTCCCGTACTGGCCTTGAGCAGCCATGATCGGCTCATCAAAATAACAATAATAATAAACTAAGCTTGTTATTAACCATGTGACCCAGTCAGTCAAATAGTCAATCTTTGCCTTGTAGGCTCTCCTACATGTATTTTGACAAGTGAAACTTAAAAAATTTAGGGTACTTATATGCTATATAGGTTAATTCCTAAAGCTATTATACCTAACTTGTATTTTTACTTGACTTGTCACCTTGATATCAATTCGAAGTTTATCTTAAAGAAAGGAAATGACTAAGCTAACATTGTCCTAACTCAATATAAAAAAAGTTAAACATGATTTTAAAATATAAGATTAGGGTTATACAAATCTTAACCCAAGATGACTCACCCCAATTTCCATCAGTCCCATGAACTTCCTCTTAGGCCTATTCGTAGAATATGTGTAACACTCATCACAGACGCTACGATGGGCTAGGATGTCCCTCTAGCCTATGAAATCTGAGCTTGAGCCTGTAACTTTTATTAAATGAGAGAATGGTTAATATACTTTTTAGAAAATAAAAAGGTTACAAAGAGTGGTTGGGATTTTGGGGATCTTGAGCATTCTGTCTAGCGATAAGTGCTTTGAAATCCTGCGTTCTTGGGCAATACGAACTGTTAGTAATCGGATCTTTGAATAATGTCAAAAGGGGGCATTTTAATAATGGATAATAGTGACGTATCTTGTTGGAATGGGGGACTGATTTGTTGGACTAAGCTATAAACTCAACACAATGAAAATATTAGTGATGGATGACATAAATCACAGCATATAAACATAACTACAATGGAATTGTCACTGATATTTAAGGGGAGATCAGTCGCCCTTTTTCATTGAATAGAAACACTGGTCTTATAAAGTATGGATTTCGGTCTTTCGATCAAACAGACGTTGCAAAAAACTGTTAATCCAAATATGTTACATGGACATGGAAAGGGAAAATGTCAAAATAAAAGACAGAAATCTGGAGAGAGAGAGAGAGAGAGAGAGAGAGAGAGAGAGTAAAGAGAGAGGGAGTTAGAACAAAAGAGAAAGGGAGCTGGAGAAAGGGGCTGCTGCATTCCCACGTCCTCCCCTTGGGATGCTTCCTCTTGTTGTGTCTTTGCTACTGGAATGTCTCTCTATTTATAAAGGTGCTGGGCATGTGGACTTTTGGGCCACAACTGGTAGAAGCTTGTTTTTAAGTGGGCTACTACTTGTGGAAGCCTATTGAAGCCTTTTGCTCCAAGTAGGCTATTGCTGTGGAGCTTTGCTCCTGTGGACTGGTAGGCTTGGTTTCTTTGACCCATCTGGTTTTATTCCATGTGGGTTATTGGTTGAGAGCCCATTTGCAATTATCTTGGGTGGACTTTGTTGTGGTTTCTAGGCTTGGATTTTAGCCCATACATACATTTTCTCTATGCATACGAAATTTATTATGTTTATTTGATCCTAAGGTAGAAGTGTCTACAGTTGTCCCCTTTTACCAGAGGCATCTTTGTGGTAAATGAAAACATTTTGCACACCCTTCTCTCTTTTTGATTTGGCTTGACCTAAAAACTTTTCAAGTCAAGTTTCTGGGTCGTTTTGCAAATTTCGTGAACTTGCACCAGTCTTTTTGTAAATTTGATGAACTGTCGCAGTTTGTTTTGTAAAATCCATTAACTTGCAAGGACCATTTGCACTTTTCTTAAATTGGCATCGGTTTGCAATTTTCTCAAACTTGCAGAGGCTATTTTGTTATTTTCCTATGCTCCCTTTACTCTGTTTGGGTAGTTGGTATGACATCCCCTATCTTCCCCTTTTGGTTGTTATCTCTTTTTTATTTGTCATATTTGGTTACCGACGGGGTGGTACGAGACAGTAGTCGTCAACGAAGATACTGATGGTCAGAGGAATAACATGTTAATGGCAGGTACCCTCCATTAACCCCCCTTTCTCTTTGGGGCTTTGTTCTTCTTTTTTGCCGCCGATACATGGGCAATAGTGGTTTGAGTGGTCGTTGCCATCAATCGAGACCGATAGGTCAGAAATGACATTGGTCTTTGTGGTGTCCCAAATCGAGACGTCACTTCCTTATCTCAAGACCTTATTGATTGGTAAATGTGAATTAGGATTGTTGTCCTGATTACGCGACGGGTTCTTAATTGAAACTCGTCCAAATTTTTTTTTTTTGATTCATTCCTTTTATCTATCATCATTCATTTCATTCCTCACTACATCTTTCATCATATAAGCACTATTACACTTATAATAAAATTTCATAATTTCATTCATAGCATCTCTTAATACTATTCTACAATAGCATTTACGTTTCTTATATACATACATTCAATTATTGAATCACATAGAACTTATAATTCTAAATAAGTTCACATATATATTAACATACCTTAGAACCTTAAACTATGCTTTCCCATTCCTTATAGCTCACATGACTATCTCACGTACATTTCTTTATTGCTTAGGTTCACAACCTCCTAAGTTTTCTGGCACTTATCTAAGGTTTGGAAAAACAAAACGTGAGTGATAACTTAGTAAGCAAACATTTTATCATTAATGCAAGACTTCCTTAAAAACCTTTTTCATAAATATCTTGAACACCATTTTACTTGAGGACATCCATATGTCCTAAATAGGGGTGGGAATCGGGGCGGGTCAACCCGTGACCCGCCCCGTCCCGACCCTATTTTATACCTGGACGGGTCGGGGGAAAGTACCCGAAGGGGCGGGTCGG
>JAXCLR010000073.1:35458906-35502130 GCA_035584095.1 Annona squamosa | reverse complement strand
GTAAAACTTGGATTATAGATTAAATATAACCAGATGGGCATATTTATAAAAATATTTTTCAAAAAAAACAAAAAAAAATATTTTTTGAGTCGGTAAAGAACTAAAGATCATTCAGATAGATATCCCCTCCGTATTCCCTTGGACCAGAATGCAGTCGCCTCCGTATAAATATTTTTTGTTAGTTGTCCGTCTAGTTCAGCGGCGACAACCCTAGTTTCCAAAGACGCAATCTTACCTTCCAAATGGCAGCGCTTTCGGCGCAACTCGGCCGAGGCAATCACCAACATCAAGAACTCCCTCAATCTCGACGCCGCAGGAGAGACTTCTTCCAGAAGCAGAAAAACAATGCAAGGCAGGCACACAGACACGATTTTAGGCAGAGGCATTAAAAGAGCGTCAAATGCAATTGGTTGGATTGTACAACCGCTGCGGTGGAAATGGACGGTGTGTGGATCGCTGAGTAGCGGCGATCTCCCATCTCACCGGCGAGATCGATCATTATCTTTCTTCCCCAAAATTCTGGTCACGCGCAAACAGTCGTGGAATTCGGTATCGCACTCCGTAGGGACCGGAATCAGATTGATCCAATGATCCAAATTATCCAAAACCCATGTCTGTTTTCTCCCTAAATATGGCTGCACACCTAAAAGAAAATGGTCGGCGAAAGCTAAACAGAAGAGGGTCTACATTTTGGATTGTGGAGTCAATAGCTGTCTTCTTTGGCGTTCTCTTTCGAATTCGGCCGCAGTCTTTAAAATCAATGCATCGCTGAACGCCGATCGGACGTCGCTGCTTTGCTGGTTGACGGAGATGGAAGGACGTCGCTGCTCGTCGTCGGAAATGGAGAGGCTGCTGCTTTGCTGTCGTCGAATGCTAATCGGATGAGATGAAGATGCCTAGACGTCGTGAGCTAGGGCAGCACCGCAGCAGGAGGTCACCGATTAGGGCTTCTCTTGTCGATTTGGGGCTTCTCATGGTCGATTGGACGTCCCTCCTCTGCTGGTCGCCGGAAATGAAAATGAGATCGCTGCTCGTCGCCGGAAATGGAGAATCGTGGCTCTACTGGTCGCCGAACGCCGATCGGACATCGCTGCTCGTCGCTGGAAATGGACAGGTCGCTGCTTTACTGTCGCCGATCAGACGAGATGAAGACGCCGGGGGCAGCACCGCAGTTCTCGATTTGGGGCTTCTCGTCGTCGTCGACGAACTGACGAGTGACGACAGACGTTTTTGTTTTTTTTGCATCTGCAGAACCGATAGACCGGTCGCACACGGTCGAACCGCAATGTCCGGTTCGACCGCCGGTTCTACGGTTCAAGCGGTTTAATACAATTAAACCGAACCGTAGGTAAACGAACCGGACATGTGAGCGGTTCCCGGTTAGACCGGTCGGACCGGCCGGTCCGGTCCGGTTCTAACAACACTGGTTTAGACAGTTTGAGCAAAGAGGTATTGTCTTTTGTAATCATTCCCACCTTTTCTCCCCTTTTTTCTCTCTCTTCTTCTCTCTTGCTGTTAGCGTTTAACTGTAGCAGTTTGGGTGTCTATCAGAGTCGGATGGGTGTTTCCCTTCGTGGTTGAAGTTGAGTGACTTGGTGCCATGATTAGGGTCGTCCGGATGTCTATCGGTAGGTGTTCGAATGGCTTGGAGGGTGGTTGTGGGCATTTGTCGAGGTTGTTTGGGGCATTGTTGCCATGGACCATTGGAGTTTCGAGGTAGCGAGTTGACAGTCGCTTCCTTCTCTTCTCCGCCATCGGCATGGCATAACAGTGGTTCGGGTCACTGTCGGGGCGTTGAGGTTGCTCCCTTTTTTGCCGAGTTTTTTCTCTTTGTGATCAAAGTTTAGCAGATCGACGTCATTTTTTGGTTGATTCCATCGGTTAGCGTTGGCCAGGGTTGCTCGGACAACCTGGATTGTTGTCGCTGGCATTCGTCAGGGCTTGTTCGGCCGGTGGCTATCGGCCATTATTGTTGTTGCATGCCCCTTTTTTTATCTTCTTTGCCTGATTGGGCTCTTTGTCTTTGCAATTTGGGAAGCCTATTGCTAGGGTAGCTTAGGGGACTACTAGCAATTGTCATGACTAGTTAGTCGTTGTGGGTGAGGGACAAGCCCTCGTGTTCTTCTCCTTCTTCCTTTTTGCTTTGCGCAAGGGCTGTCACCGCTGTTTCTTTAGAGTGTTTGCTGCCGGAGTTATTTGGGATGGTGGTTGTATGTTATTATCGGGGCTGCTTGACAGGTACTCCGTTCCTTCCTTTTTCATTCAATTGGGGTCTCTATGCTTTTTCTTTGGAAAGTTTATTGTCGAATTTCTAAGATTTGGTACTGTTTTTGGGTGTCCGATGACCTTGTTTAAGCGGCTTGTTGCTAAAGTTTCTTCTCACTGAAGATTGGTAATTATTAAGGTTGCTAGTTCAGCAAGTATTGCCTTGTGTTTTCCTCTTTTTATCAAGACCTTTCCTTAGATGCTATCTTCATTTGCATTCTCAATTGCTACCAGATTTTTCTATTGCTTTGAGCGTTTGTTGATGACCATAATTTTTGTTATATTTGTTATTTCATACTTTGATAATATGTCTCGGTGCTTGCAACGTCTTCAGACATTCGTCCCCTGTTGCGCTGCAGGTTTCTGCATTGCCTACTGCTTTGGAGCGCCTGGGTCAGCTCGTGAATGTGGTTAATGACCGAAGTTCTTCTAGAAGTCTGGATGGTGCTTTTCTATGGAACAAGTTGCTATGTTGTTTTCTTTATTTCTTTCTTTTATAAAAGTCATTTGTTGGAGACATGGGGTACTTGAACTGTTTAGGCTTTTTTTTGCTTTTATAAGTGTTGCTACTTTTGAATTTTTATTAGGCTACAATGTATTTGAGAAGTCTTCTTTTTCTTTAAACCCCCTCTTGGGCTGCAATGTATTTTTGGATTACTTTTGAATGTAATGAAATACTTCACTTTGGCAATGCTTTGATGTTATTCTTTCTAGACACCTTGATCTGCTTTGGACTTTGTAGGCTTCAAAAAAGCCTATGAGTTTCTGCATGTAGCATTGCTGGACCTAGATTCTTCTTTTAGTAAATCTGAATTTGAAACAGCCTCCTTGCTAGGTGCTTGACTCCGCTTTATCCAGCTTGGTGATGGGCTTTCCTAGTTTTTGGCTTTGCTCTTGAACTTTTTGAATTATCTTTTTGGAAGTTTCTTTCTGCATTCTAGCTGAATTTTCTGGAAGTTGATGCTTCTGTTTTGGCTTTATAGCAGTTTTTGCACTTTGCTTCGATAATTTGGTCAGCTTTGGTTTCGTAGCAGTGTATGAGCCCCTTTATCTCACTTGTTCAATTTAGCTACCATGCCCTCAAGTATAGCAGGACTTTTCCCTTTTTGTTACATGTCTTAAGAATCCTTTCCTTGTAGTAAGTCAGCGGGTGATAAGACATTGCTTCCTCATCTTGTATTTTTTGTCTTTTTTGATCCTGCTAGCTCAAAGATCTCTATTTTAGATGGGTTAGGAGGTGGCTCGGGGTTAGCTGAAACTCGTCCCGTGCCTGTTAGCCTTGGTTTCTGGACTTTCAGGCTTATTGATTAAGGTTAGAAACGATTACGAGATAGCTGAGAGCTTGTCTATGTATACCACTGCTAGACATAAGAACTTCTTAGGTCTATAGACAGCTTGAGACACAATGATCAGGCAACTGAAGCTTTCTTCTGATTGCCTAAGGAGCACTTAGGGAGGGGATTGAGCGCTACTTCTGATGTGTCGTCGGATCTGCAACTGCAACTTGTCTTGTACTTTTTTCTCTTTTTCTCTTTTTTCTTTTTCTTTTTTCTCTTTTCTTTTTTCTCTTTTTTTCTCTCTTTCCTTTTATTTCTTTTTTCTCTCTTTTCTTCTTTTTCTTTTTTCTTTTTTGTTTCTCTTTTTTCTCTTTTTTTTTCTTTTTCTTTTTTAAAAAGAATATATATAAATACCTTTCTTCATGTAACTTTGCCTCCAGGGTCCCAAACCTTATTTTGAGGCAAGATGTAACTTGATATAAAATAATTTACATCTTTTTCCTTCAAAATTGCATGCCCCCATGCTTTGTGATGATATGAAAATATTTTTCTCCACCCTTTACCTCTCAAGATTTGTTTGTAAATTTTTCCTTGTCGCTTAAATTTAATACTTCCTTGATATGCAGCTTTGGTAGTCTGCTTCTTGTACGTGTTATTTGTTGTGGCTAACCTACTTTTGTAGAGCGTTGCTTTCAATAATTTTGAAATAAATATTGCCCCCAATGAAATATTATATTTACTTATTGTTGGCATTTTTCCTTCTAAGCCTAGTGAAAAGACTGTCTTTTAGTCATTTTGAAGTGTCCCTTATGGGTGTGGTAGGAATGCGTCTGTGATGATGGGTTGACCGTGATGGTTGTGTGGCTTACACATTTTGCAGCTTCCGTGGTTGACCTTGCTAGTTGTTCGACTTTGTCGACATTGCTTGTGTTGATGATGATTTATTGAGGCTTTTTAACTGCCTCTACTTGATTGTCTGTGTGAGGAATAAATTTGTTTGTGACTTGTGAGTCATCTTTTCCACTTGGCTTTTCTTTTGCTAAGATTTTTTGAACTTTGTGATCTTTGGTTGACACTCTTTTTTCTGAGATGTTTGCCTGGTTTGCCAATAAGACTAATATTTCACCGTCAGTGATTAGGCATGGTTGCGTAGATGATGATGACAACGACTGCTTCAGATGGATGCTAGGATTAGAGGTGTAAGGAACTTTTGGGTTTTCTTTTGCATTTCTGGACTGTAGGCATGTTGGTTGGTTGACTGAAACAAAGATATTTTTTTGGGGATAGGTGAGGCAAAGTTGGTTGGGTTGCTATTTTGAGTGGAGTTCCCGAGTTCGTAGGAAAGTTATTGGAGGGTTTTCTTTCAATAATAGGGTCTTGCATATGCTTGACAGGTTTTTCTAATAAAATGATAAGCTCAACACATTTTCTTTGAGGGACAATAGAGTTGACAATTTGGCCTTGCAAAATAATGGGATCATTATGAGACTGGATTTTGTTATAAAAATAGAAGGGTCAAAATTTTTAGCATTACCCTTGACAAAATCGACTTTTATATTGATATCCGCCACTTGAGATGTCTGGCTTGCTTGTTTGAGATAAATAACATCCCCTTGTCGTGGCCATGGAGAAATCTTTTCCTTCCTTAGGTCATCTTTAACTTGTTCCGTCACCTACAATGGCTTTGTAAAGCTAGTAAAGGAATGTGAGGCTAAGTATCCAAAGATATTTGAGTGTGCTGAGTTGATAGTGATGGAGTTCTACTCATTTAAAGGCAGAGGGTTCTTTATTTTTGTAGCAAATGCTCACCATCTGGCCACATATTCTAAAAAATTTTCATCACCCTTTTCTCTATGCATACAAAATTTATTATGTTTATTTGATCCCAAGGTAAGGGTGTCTACATTATGCTAATGTGCTTCCTAGCTCAAGCAAGGTCAAAGACAAGTTTGTGGTAGATGAAATTAGCTTGTCCTTCAATACTATATAAACATCTTGTTTTCTACACATATGATTGACTTTTTTTATCGTTCCATTTGGAATCTTTCTTTAGAATATTTTATTTTTCTCATCTAATTTTTACAAAGCAAGCCCATGAATCCTTACAGATGTCCTTAAAAATTAAGCCTACAAATTCTTATAAATGTCTAACATTATAAAGAAGGAGATCAAAGCTCCTCATATGGAATACCTCACTCCCACACACACAGAGACAACGAACCATGTTATAATGAAGTTCGAAGTCACAACTAAAAGCATGAGGCACAACAATGCCATCACTCTTGACCAACCGAGTGTGGCTTAGTCAGCTACATTACAAATCAAATGAAATAATAACTTGTGCTTCAATGCTATATAAATATCTTCTTTTCTAGCGGATGATTGGTTTGGATGCAAAATAATTAGTACTGCTAAGTTCTGGATTTATCATGATTTAACATTTTTAATGTCATTATCTATTACCAATACTATTGCTATGAAAAATAATAATTTATTTTATTTCTTATCTAGGTACAGCTTAGGTCTGTTAAAGGTTTTTTGATTGTAAGTATATATGATAAGCTATTTAATATTGTAAATCAGTACATGCAAATCCTCACAATATAGAGGAACCTAAATAGTACCTTCACTATTGGGGGACGAACAAATCCTCATAACAATGGAGGAATACCATTACCAATATATTACTACCAAAGATTGTTGCAAATTTGCATTAGTGAAGAATCGAACATAGCTTGCCACTTCAAATGGTTGAAGCCTTGACCATTGAGGTGAAGCCTCAGCGGCTAGGTCTGTTAAGATTTAGTGGTTAGTTAATATTTTCCAAATGTGAGACTGCATATTATTCTCCGTCCCACTTGTAAATTAGTTTAGTTTTACTTTTGATCTACTGGACTTTAAAAATAGTATACAATAACACTTATGTGGACTTACATTCAAGACTAAAAAGTACTATTTTGTATTAAAAGTAGAAAAATATGAGAATTAGGAAAAATTGTATAAGCAATGTAAAAAGTAGGTTGCTATTTTTTAGAATTAGTAAAGTATTTTATGATGGAAATTTCATCTCATCATCTTATTATCATTTTATCCCTATCACATCTAAGTTGTGAACATTTCAACCTTTATCAAGGCCTTATCACTAGCATTTTTGTTGTGGGACTAGTTAAATTTTGGTCCATGCCATAACTTAGCCTACAGTTAGCTAATGCATGATGGTGGCTAGGAACCTTAAGAAACACAGTTGTTACTTTTAAATTATAAGAAAATTTAGCAATCTATATTCCAACACGAACACTATTTTCACAAATAAAATTAGTATTTCAATTTTATAAATAAGATTGGAGTTAGAATTTATGTTTTATGAATAGATTTAAATCTAAGGTTTAAGTTTTATTGATAGATGTACAACTAAGATTAAAGATGAAGCTGAGTTTCATAAATCTAAATTGCACACTTAAAAAGGAATATTCTAGCACACTCATGCATTGTGATAGCACCACCCTTTACTAAATCATGGGCCTAGATTTACGTTGAGATGAAGCATGGATGATTTCTTCTCACTAAGTACAACTTTTCTTAAAGAAAATCAATGTTTGAACTTGCTTTGACGAAGCTAAACTCAATAATCTTGGCATACGTACCTAGCTAATATTGTTAATTTTTAAAAATCAAAATAAAATATCAACTAAAGTTGAAAAAGTATCAAACTTCGTAGGAAGAAAAACCTAATAGGGCCACCCACGTATTAAAAGAATTTTTAAATAAAAAAAATGAAATTCGACCATACCAGGGGCCGTGTGGAATAACCTTAGGAAAAATATAGTAACTAAGTGGTTAATATCAAAAGAAAGGCAGCAAGAAACAAGACCTTCACAGCTTTTCTTTTCTCCATCAATACTTAATGACTCAATACAGTTGACTATTTAAACTTTATTTTTCATGTTAATTCTTTAAATTTCAATTTTGTTATTGAACTTATCAAGTTATTATAGCACAAAAAAAAAATTGTTATTGAAAATTTATATTATTAAAAATTAATATTTTTATGTGTGAATATATAACTATTAATTTTTAAAAAAAGGTATAACATATATGTAGTATATAAAAGTCCTTAATACATGTGATTTTTGAAATCATACATAAATACATACGGATAAACATGACTGATGATTTAGTTTTGGAAAAATTTTGCATTTTTGTAAGTTGAATGGAACGGAGATAGATGAAATTTTTAGTTTTTTTCTTAAAACACTGTCATTGCCATGCCCCCGAATAATACAACCCTGTTACGTAGTATACAAAATAATCAAATGGAATATGATAAATTTTTTCGATCTGAAATTTCCTTTCGGTTTTTAAAACATTATTTATTTATTTCGATAATGTTTAACAACTTTATTTTTCACATTTCTACTACGATTCTTCATTATCTGATGTACAGCAGTTCCAATTCAATCTCCAAATCGTCTAGGACACCCTGTTATATCCTGTTACAGACCTCATCAATTGCACTGTGCTATTCGATCTCCATGTCCAGGAAAACCCGCTCACCGGTCGACAACGAGCTGCAGGGCGCATTTCCCAGCCTTCCCAAGTTCGAAGTCCATGATGGGGTGGCCAACAACAATCTCTGCAATGCAATGGCAGGGCCTTAGAGTTTCGAGGGCGGGTTTGGGTATGCGGAGACCAACGTCTTCCTTCTTGCCTTCTTCCTGTTCCAAGACGAGGTCACCACCATGCACCTAGAGAATGATCGACCGAACCAAAAGGGCATCATCACAACGCGACTCACCCACCCACCCAACGGGCATCAAAGCGACGTGACCCACCCACCTAAGTGGATTACACGCCCAAAGCATGCATAGGAGCGTCCCAATCGGAACAGATCAAAACTATTTGCTATTTAATGGTCAGAAGAAGGATCGAATTGCACCAACTTCTCCCTTCAGCTGCTCCTTAGGGTTCCGTTCCGTTATTGTGAAGTAAAATTATCACCACTATGGGTGATTATTATTATTACTACTACTACTATTATCTTATATGTTTTAACATTTTGACATCTTTTTATCGTCTAAGTTGTGTTTTCCATCCATTTTTTCACCCTTCTACATGATTTAACATATCCGCCAGTTAATTACCTAGTGTTGTTATTGTTTTTTTTTTTTTTTTCAATCATACTTTCTCTCCGGGGCAAGCTTAGCCAATTCAAAAGATGAAACTTTGGCTCTCATGCCATCTTTAGAATTATATTTGATCTCTTCAAATGAGGATAAACGAAGCTTTGATTTGTTAAGACTTGCCGGTACTCTTTGACTCTGGCAACATCTAATATAATGGTAAGTCGTTTTTTCTAGTTAAGTACATTATCTTCAAAAGCTCTTGATCAACCAGATGCTGCTCCGAAGTTCCATTAAGGAGTTTGGAAAATGAGTTGGTGTCATGTGACTAAGGTAATCATTAGAGTAAAATAATAATTAGAAGCAAAAGAAAATAAAGATAAGGAAAAATCCTATTTTTCTCCTCTTTTTTTAATGCAAATCATATTTCCTAATTATTTCTTAACATCTTTCCATGATTACCTTATTCATCTCAATTGGGAACTGTATGGATACAGTATACATAATTTGCTGAAAATAACAGCTTACTTTTACACTTGATGTTACTCGAGGTATGAAGTATCTGCATAGCTTGGCTCATCCAAGCTTCGTTTATCTTCATTTGAAGCCATTGATTATATTTTTCGAGGATCGCATGAGACTCAAGGTTTCATATTTTGGATTGGTTAAGCTTGCTCGGGCTAAAAAGTACGTTATGGATCAGACAATGTTTGCTGGAATAGTTGGATATCTTGCACTTGCAGCATGCGAGTAAGTATAGATTTTACCTTTCTATGGGCATGCTTGTAATGGGTGCTCTGACATAAAAGAAGTAGTGAGCTAGTGCTATTGGAACTTGTCATATTGTTAACTGAGTCATTCACTAATCATGTGTGTAATTTTGTCTAGAACTTACACATGAACCATTACCATTTTATTATTTGAGCATGCTTGTAAGACTTCAAGCCAATACAATTTGTTGTGATTAGATCAAGCCCATTTAACTTCTTCTCATGGAAGTTTATCCAAACCAACCTGCCTGGTAGGAAGTCATTTCAAGTTTCTAATTTCGGAGTACCAAGCCAAGGCACATTAGTAACACTGTTTATTGTTTATGTAAAATTGAATCAATAGAGAGACAACTTCAATGAGTAAGATTCCCCTACTCTAAGAACTTCCCCTTTTGTCTGTCATTTTTTTATTTCAGTATTGTTGTCTTTAGCTATATGATTATCTTGTTATTGTGTCTAGACTATTTCTCATGACCTTTCATTAGTTTTACAATTATCTTGATGAAATTTCCTTTAATTTTGTTAGTATCTGATTATGCTGAAAAATGACCAATGTACAGTTCTAAAACATCCATATAGCTTGAATCCTACTATAAAATTCTCCTTAATTATCAAGTCCCTTGTATATGAATTTGAACGTCCATCTAGAAATATGAATTATGGCTGTTATACTGTCATCTTCTCTAGTTTTCCCACACAGCCGTGATATGGTTGTTAAACTAAATTCCATTTTCTTCCTCTTCTTCTTTTTTTTATAAAAAAAAATTTTTTTGGAAGATGTTTTAAGCATATCTGTTTTCTAGTAGTTTATATCAAATTTGGTTGAGCCTTCACATTCTATCAATTTCTTTATTTGATCTTAATTCTAAGGTGGCCTAAGTTATGAAAGCCCATGACATAGGCAATTTATACTATCAAATGTGCCTGCCTAAGGGACAAAGATAGAATGGAAGATATACTTGATACTACGTTTGATGTCTATAATGATAATGCACCATTGACTAACAAGTTACCCTACGGTCTACATTTATATAGATGAATTGTGTTATGATTACAATTCTCTTGTGCGTAGATTTGGGATTTGGCGGTAAAATATTTCAGATATTAATCTTTTGAATATTTCAATTTTTTTTTCATTTAATATGTTGTTGCAACTGTGTTATTTACTCATTTTTTTGTCATGCTTTTTCTTTTGCATTGTTACCTATGACTCCCAGAAATGTTGTTGGGCTCTTGTTGATAAATTTATCTTTTAAAAACTTTAGGAATTTATTATATTATTTTTCTTTAAGTTCTAGCAATTGAAAACAATTTTGTTTGTCATAGTAACTGCGAAGGTTACCACTAAGGCTAATGTTTACTCGTACTGATTTTAATGGAGATTATCGTGGGTCGGAAAGTTCTACACGATGACAAACCAGAGAGAAAGTTAATCTTATCGCATGGTTCTATAGTGTTCTCATTTGAAAGGTTGATAACAGTTAGAATATTTTAGATCCTACTTGGTGCCCACCATCCTAGCGAAGCAATGTTCGGCAACATCAAAGTGGTTGCTTGCACTGCATGGGAGCCTTATCAGAGGCTAGAGAGGTCATGTTGCGAATATTCTGTCTTTTATAGTAAAGCAGTGTAAGTTGCCCAATCATCCACAAGCTAACAACGACGGCGATGCCACTGAGGTCGTGCCTCAGTGGTGCAGGACATGGCCTCACAAGTAGATAGTCCTGGGTTTAAATCTCCCCGGAAGCATTTTTGAAGTGGTGGCGTTACAAATCTCCTCAAGTTTGTGGGAGCCGTCCACCGGTGGAAAAGTTTAGAAGTAATAGATAATTGTTAGCAAATTGTAAGATTGTCTCAGAATTTAATTGTAATACCAGTTGAGATTGTAATGTATGAATACTTATAAAAAAAAAAAAAAAACAACGACGACGATAGCAGCCCATGAATCTCGTTTGGCATTAAAGCATTGTCAAGCAAATGAGGGAACATCTATGATGAGGTCTTCCATGGTAGGTAATTTGTTGCATGACAACACTATAATTTATGAAATTGGTGGAAGCATGCATAAACGCAAATGGAATTCCTTATAGGTTCAATTATGCTGGGTAAATTCTGGAAAGAAAGGAATTTGTAGAAATTATTTGTTATCTCTTCTTGTCATGCAAGGTTCGATTTGCTAACATGTAAAAAATGCATAAAATTTTTTCTTACTCCTTTCTCTAAACCTTTTACTATGATTTGACATATTAATAATTTGTCCATCCTAAATTTTTTTATTATCACCTTTATATTCTGTTATTTTTTTTACCCATTTCCATACAACTATATTGTATTTTTCTTAGCTCTTAGTTATTAACCCCCATTATGTCATATCATTCTTTTACTTTAAAATTATTTTTCCATTCCCACTTTTCACTTTTTACTTTAATGTCTTTTCAAATGGACTACAGCATGTGATCCAAAAGCCAATCTACCTTTCAAACTCTCATTGATCTTCCCGCTCAGCGATCCTTTACGACATGTCGAAAATCTAGTGATTTTTGACCGGTCAAAAAATATATTTTTTTGTTTTTTTTGAAAATATTTTTAGAAACATGTTAATCTAGTTATATTTAAATACATGGGTATTTAAGTCATTTTATAGATTAAATATAACTAGATTAACATGTTTCTAAAAATATTTTTCAAAAAAAAAACAAAAAAAATATGTTTTTCGACCGGGATTTTTGACCGGTCGTAAAGGATTGCTACTGGATCTTCCCATGATTTCTTATGAACATGTATTTGGATTGGGATTGAGAAAGACAATAATGCTTTTTTGCTGAATTTAAATTCTTTCTTTCTTTTTGACAAATTAGTTTTGAAGATGGTAGAGAAGAGGACTGGGTGTTTTAGGCAAGAGAAAGGGTTGGTTTGACTTTACTTTTCCACAAATCACCATTATAGGAATTATTTGGTTGAAAGGATGTCATTGATTGAATTATTTCAATTTTGTGGTTGCCTCATCCATTTTTATCTTTTCATGTTGCTTTCTTTAATATTTTCGTATGATATTTCCTGTGCTTTTTAGAGCTTGCAAAATTTTATTGGATAAATTAAAGGTGGCTTGCTTGGAAATATACTAATCTGAAGTCCATTTGTTTTGAGCTGGTGCATGTCATGGTCGTTGGTTTGAATATTATATGGGAAAATCATGCCATATGGGCAATATACATATAAGAATTGCTTTTTTTATTTCATGGAGGGAAACTTTGACTTGTAAGTTTCACTACAAAAAGCAGACCAAACACACCTTGTTGTTTGCATGTGTCAGGTGTGTCTTATATTCTATGTATTTTATGAGTTTGGAATTGCATATGGTTTTGTGCAAGTGCCCATGTAAGGTATTAATTAGGGATTCAATAGAGCTTTGGGTTGAAGAGTTTTTTATGTAAATTTGGTATCTCATGTATGTAATATGATGTTTATTTCTTTAATCTTATTTTATTATGTGTACTTTGTTGGAATCTGTTTTATCATGAATCATATTTTTTAACAAGTAGTATCAGAGCTATGGTTGTATATGGTGATTTAGAGGTGGATTCATGTTGGATCAAATTTTTTATGGAGCATAATGTAGCATCCAACCGGCCATTGCTTCGAACTTGTGGTCGCTATAACAAAGATCCAGCAACATCTCCTCAGGATCTATCATAATTCCAAAAGCAAAAGACTATATATATATATATGAAAATTCTTCTATGGCAACCCTAGATATCCACAACTAGTCTATCAATTAGACATATAACGACAAAACTTAATTAAACTACAATTATTTTCATCATTGCTTCTCAATGTAAGTAAAACAAGCCTTTATAATTCCCAAACACATCAATGAAGCCTCAGTAGGTCATAAACCCATAAACCATAGAATATATAATACATTTCACTACTCAAAATAATTTACTCACGCTCGTACAATTTCATCTTACTAATACATCAATCTCAAAAAACTACAACTCAAAACTGTATAACCTATATTTGTCATTATTCACCTTAGCTAGGAATCAACACAACCAAGCTCACATCTAGGTACCTAAAGAAGGGTTCACTATGGGTGCCCATGATTCAAGGCGCACTATGTATTGTGGTGGTGTCCATGGCTGCATATGCGAAGATTGTAGATGAGCTCGTGATGAGTTTCCTTAAGTAGCAACTAACGACTACAGAAGGTGGTGACCGACCATTGAGAATCTGTAGATGTAGATTTTTCCATCAAAGGTGTAGACAAAGAAGAAGTGGCAGTAGGGAACAATTTGACCTAAGCGGCATGGACAGACATTGGTGGAGATGTCGATGATGGCATGATGAAGTGGCAAGTGTTAGCTACAAAGCCAGATGTGGCCCTTGGAGCTTGAGGCAGTTCATGCTTTTTGGTGGGATTTTTGTATTTTGGGGAGAAGAAGCATCTAGACATTGTTTTTTTTAAGAAGAAAGATGATGTGCATGCGCACTGATGGTGTATATAAGTAAGTGTAAACATGTAGTTTATTTTGTGTGATTTCAGAGTCCTTTTTAGGTGATCTAGGTATGGGTTTCTACATTTTTGGGTGCTCTGGATGAATAGTGAGATAGTTTGGACAAATTTTGCTTTGATTGTATGGATCTAATAGATGTATAAATCAATGGCGATGTGATGATTAAAGAGATTCTAATGTGTAGATCTAGATGAGACAAGGTGTTGTGCTTCTTGTAGACGGTGTAAATTAAGATGATACTAGATCATTGGACATGGTCAAGTTGGATCATGTAGATCAAGATTGATTAAGAGGAATCAAGTTCTATCTAGTTTGAAGCACTAGTTCATGTGCATATCTTGTGTTTGATCACATGGTTGATGTTGTATAAAAATTGTTCAGATTGAGGAGCAGTAGACTTCATGGAGTTATGAATGTTTTGCATTATTTGATAGTTTATAAATATGCTAATATTAAGGATGTGTGGAGAGCTTGTGGAGATAGATTGAATTTTCTTAAGTTTCACATTAGACGGTGGCTATAAGATCTTGAGAATGCATTGCATTGGATCGTGGAGAGCTTGGGAATCTAGTGAATGCAATCGTGTTGAAAAACGAATGCAGTGCTTATTATTTGTAACTAAGATACTTGATTGAGTGCAAAGTTGATGCCCTGATACAGATTAGAAGCATGTCGATTCATGTTGGTTTGTGCATGAAGGTGGAGTAATTTGTCAGGTAAAGAAATGTGGTGCATGTTGCACTAGAGTATGATTAATTAACTAATGAACTAATTGATGAGTTGACTTGGTGAGTGCAAAATATAATCTAAGGTGGAGATTTGTTAGGTGTGTCTTGTATTTTGTGTATTTTAGTTGTATGAGTATGTGATTGCATATGAGTTTACACAAGTACCTATTAGAATCCTATATATAAGTGTATTAGTTAAAGATTCTGTAAAGTCTTGAGATGTAGCTTGTTAGAATGATAGAGAAGGGGTTATTAAAGTTTTACGGTTTGGGGTGTATATAAGATATTCTATTTGTATCTTTATAACCTATTTATTATAATGGATTAGTATCTCTCTCATGTGGTTTTTTCTTTCTAAATTAGAAGATTTTTTTATGTAAATCTTGGCATTTCTTGTATGTGATCTAGTGTTTATTTCTTTGATATTATTTTATTGTATATTCTTTCACTGAAATCTATTTATCCCCAATCACATTTCTTAATAGCATGGTCCAGAGGTATTCCGGATTGAGATTCTAGTAAAGATAGTTGGAATTGCTATGGTTTTCTTTTCTTGGATTGTTGACCAACACCATGGTAGTTTGCAGGTAGGCTATTTACTTAAGGTGTGTTTGGAATAAGAGTTTTCATGTAAAAGTTTTTTAAATAGAAGAAAATAATGTGATATAATAAAGACAATAATGAGGAGTAAAAAAATTAAATTAAAACAGATAGATTAGTTGTATGGGTTGTAGAAATAATTGAAAACCGTGATAGTTATATTATAAAATGTGAAGAAATAATTATAAAAATTAGGTAATTGTGAAAAGTTAAAAATTTTAGATTGAAAAGTTTTGGTTTAAAAAGTTTCGTATGTAACCAAACATACCCTTAGTGTCCTTAAAAGTATGTATAATATTCATGTGTTGGTCATGTATAGCTAAAAGCTTGTTTTATGCCTCCATTAGTCCTAAAATTCAATGATCGTAAGTACACGTCTTCGTTGCCAAAACCTATATAATAGGTTATGCTCCTCTTAGCCTAGACTAACACTAATATAAGCTTAAAGATAATTATTTTAAAATGTTTAATCTTTCATCAAAATATTTTCTAAGTGTGCTTAATTCATATATTATTTTTTGAGGAAAAGACTTTCCTCCTCCTCCCAACTTCCAAGCCAAAGGAGTGGTAGGATTAGAGAGTAGGAAAATCATATTTAACTCATATATTAGGTTCAACATTTTTTTAAAATCAATATTTTTGCATATTCAAGTCATTTTCAGTTTTCACACACGAGAAAAGTTGATTTTTGAATGCAACTGATTCCATGGTACCAAGGTGCAAAAATACATTTTTTTTTACTTTTTTAAGAAAATTTTAATATAACTGTCTAATGTAACTTAAATGTACTAGATAACATCCCATTTTTTAAAATGAAAAATGTATACATTCATCTAAAAGTTCTAAAACTATATGAATTAAATAACTTTAAAAATATTTTCATGAAAAACTAAAAAAAATAAACCTTTTAGTCGGACTAACATAAGAATATATTGTCCTGCGATGACGAGATCATAATCTATATATATAGGAGCTCATAATTTAGTTGCAGAAGTGATCTCCTGTTGAGAGATTTTATTTGAACTGTAAGGAAATTCCTTTTATATTCATAACATTTACATCTAATTTCTAATATACCCACAAAGTTTCACTAATTTCTTTTATGCCCGTGACATTCAACCCTAAATTCCTATTACACTCACATAGTTAACACAACTATTATTTCCCAATTGAAAGATGATTTTGCTCATCTAAAATTTTCCTAATTAAAATTATTCAAATTTAATATGACTTTTGACTCATCTAATGCAACATATTGATAATTTATTATCATTAATTAAGTCATATTAGGGTTGAATTGTCTTAGTTATGAAATTTCAAATGAGCAAAATTGTCTTTTCGTTATGGAAAATAATGTTTTATTGGTGGCATGAGCGTGAAAGGAATTTAGAACAAAACGTCACAATATGAGAGGAATGTATAAAACATTATGAGTATAGGACAATGTTATTGGTATGATGGCATTTTTTTCTGAATTTTATAAAATGTTTGCACCATAGTAAGGGGCATCTCGTCCTAATTAATGCATGAGACGTCCGTTTAGAAATTGATAGGAAGAGCGTCAAAATCAGGTTCTTCTGAATCTTTCAAAAATCAGTGGTATCTAGGTTGTAAAAAAGATGTAATTTTCGCTTGCAACAAGGTATAAGACCTTTATTTTGATGATTTTTTACAATAGTAATTATTCTTGTCAATGATAATAAATAAAATACTGTCAAAATTAAAAATAACTTTCCAATGACAAAGTAAAAGCTATTCTCGATAAAAAAAAAAAAACAATATTTTAACAACTGAATTCGACTTACGGCTAAATATAGTAACCTTTAATTTTCTTTACAGTATTTGTTGAATCAAGCTTTTATTTCCATCGCTCGATAATTGAAATGAATAATTTTGGGTATGCATTGAGGGTCAGTTTGAGAAGACATAAAAGTAGGAATGTAAAATATTTTTAAAAAATGTTAGAGTGACGTAATATGATAGTATAATAATTAGATGTAATAAAATTAAAATTAAAATAGATAAAATAGTAATATAAAAAATACGAAAATATGATTAGAATGCAAAGGTAATTAATAATAAAAAATTTGTATAGTTAGATGATTAAGATGTCAAATCATATAAAAATGCGCAAAATGAATGATAAAATTTTATTATTATTATTTACTTTTACCTGTAACTGAAAAGGACCCTGCGTCTATCTATTGGTGATACAAGCATTGTCTGCTATTTGGTTAAAATGGTTCACAGAAACATCATCATCCATACAAAACAATGTTCGACAAGACACCATTATGACCAACTACTACAATAATCTGGGGGTTGGAATATTTATATTTACCGCTTTTCTTTTCTCTTGAAGGAATCATCGGCCTGTTGATTTACAAAACTCGTTCAATTGCATGTCATGTTATTTTTCATCCTAAAGACAAAAATGGAATCTAAACTATAAACTGAATGTGAAGAAGGATGGGGAGGGAAGAAAACTTTCTACTTCTTTTCACATATTTTTTTCAAGGATTGACTTAATATCTTAAATACCCGGCTACCACACTTTTTTTTCATTTTTTACACTTATCTTTCATTCATTTTATCACATGCTTACTGTATTTATTTCCTTTTTACCCCTATCATATCACTGTCACACTTTTCAAGAACTGAAATTCATATCTCTGTTCGCAATCTCTTCGTAAGTGTATAAATTGTAAATTATAATATATAAAATATTGATCCACAGGGAATTCGGAACTTAGGATGTTTCTTTTAAATACTTATATTAAATATCAAGTAAATAAGAAAGAGCAAAAAGAAGAAAATAACAAAAAAAAAATCTAGAGAATATAGAACAAACATTTAGGACATTTCTATGAGGTATTTAAATAGAATTCTAAAGAAGACCTATGCACAGAGTTTGCACCACATGTAAATTTGCACAGTCGGTGGTCCACACAGTTTGAATTATGTGGCACTCTGGAGTGAGCAAATTAGCATCGATTTGCCCGTTCTTCGCCTATTTTGTTTTGTTTCGCCTTGAAACTTCTTCAATCCATTCTAGACTGCTTGATTATTATTTTAACTCTTTTAAAACCTTCAAAATCATTAAATCAGATATGGTATTGATCTTTGAGCTTTAAACTTCTTAAAACAGACGCACGTTACGCTAATAAACAGGCCAACTTCAACTAATCATAACTTTTGATTCGGAAGAAGTTATGGGAGTTACAACATATCAATAGAATACATTTTTCGAGCCTATTGATATGGAAACTCAAGCAAGAATAGTTGAGCTCATTTTGAATATCAAAATTTATCATTTCTTATGATTTAGGGCTCCAAATTTACACGTTCTTTCCCACTTTGCATGAATTTTATCAATTGTGAATATTTACACATAAACAAGCTAAATTAATCAATATTCAACTCAAATTATCTCAATCACACACATTCTTACCTAATTATCATCCAAAGTAAATGGTATAAAAAATGACATAATAGTCTCCTACTAAACATGTTACCAAATGATCCCTTCCTTATTCTCTAGCACATTATAATGGAAAATACAATAGATATTATTATTATTATTATTATTATTATTATTATTATTACAGAAATAAATAAAATATTCATATAGTTATTAAATAGACAATTTCAAAATGCGGAAAAAGAAATTTTGAAAACATAATACATTCAAATAAATTTTTTTAGAGTTCGTTACAGGAGAAATTGGAAAATGAACCCTTCATCAAATATTAAAACTTAGAAGAATGGTTCGCATCCACAAAAAATTTATAAAATTAAATTAATTCAAGGATAATTTGCATATATACCCACGTAGTTTGACGCTAATTGCAGATATATTCACGTAGTTTCACGAATTGTATATTATCCCAATTAGTTTTACCAAAATTACTTATTACTCCCACGTCGTTACCAACCGTTAATACCATGCTCGATATTTTGGAAAATGACGAAAATGTCCCCGTTGGTAATTTGCATATATACGCACATAGTTTGATGCTATTTGCAGGTATACACATGTAGTTTCATGAATTGCATATTACCCCATAGTTTGATGTTATTTGTAAGGTTTCATAGGGGTCATATGCAATTTTGGTGAAATTATGTAAGAATAATATGCAATTGTGAAATTATGTGAGTATATCTGTAAATAAAGTCAAAGTATGTGGGTATATATGTAATTACCAACAAGGACATTGTCATCATTTTTCAAAATATCAGGTAAGTTATTAACAATACGGTGCAGGGTTAAAACATAATTTTGGTGAAACTATGTGAAAGTAGTATGCAATTCGTGAAACTATTTGAGTATATCTACAATTATCGTTAAACTATACGCGTATACATGCAAATTACCCTTATTTCAATTACGTAGAACTCTTATTAATTTTTGTTGGCAGGGTATTCTTATCTTGTAAGTCTCATTAATGCCCCTCAATTATCAGCAATTTCCTTTGTCAGCCTTTCATTACACGCCAAACTATAATTATCAAATCAGTGGAACTCATTAACAACCGTCAAATGCTATCAAACTCGCACAGAACCATTGAATTTAAATAAATATTACACATGTATAAAAATGTTCTAAAAAATTATAAAGTTTCTATCACTGTATGTTTTATAAAGATAGATCTACAATGTCAATGGTTGAGATTTTAAAATATAAGTTGATGAGTATCTTTTTAAGATTTTAAAGAATGAGCACTGGAATTTTTTTATTTTTTTATTTTTGACATGACAGAAGTGGAATCATTTTCAGATAGTGGAGAATGTAATCAATCATAGAGATGTACAAGAGGGAATTTGAAGCAATAATGGAGACTCCGCCATGGAATTCTCCAAGAGCAGCAGCGAAGACAGAGAGATACAACCTCTCCTGCAGCCCCTTCCGGCAGAAGAATCATGCAACCGAGTCTACATGGTATACTTCGTCATGGGCGTTGGCTTCCTCTTCCCCTTCAGTGCTTTCATCACAGCCATTGATTACTTTGCATACATCTATCCAGGCCAGAACATCAACCGGAAATTCCCATTTGTCATTCTGCTGACATGCTTCGTCGTCAACATCGTCGTCGTCGTATGGGCCCGCAAATCTGACGCCAGGATCAGGATCAATTTGGGCATTGTTCTGTTCATGGCATCGCTGCTCACAGTCCCGATTGTCGATCTGGTGTATGTGACAGGGAGGATGCAGAGGCTTGATCTTGCGTACCGAGTGACCTTTGGTGCTGTTGTGATGTGTGGGGCTGGAACAGGGCTGGTACAAAGCGGACTTCTGGGATCAGCGGGCGAGCTTCCAAATGGCTGCATGCAAGCAGTTAATGCTGGAATGGGTGCATCAGGTACGGTCAATTGGGTATTTTAGAACTCATGGAAGGGAAGTAAATAATGGGAAGTCTAGATTAATACAAGGTCATGTTT
This sequence comes from Annona squamosa, assembly GCA_035584095.1. Taxonomy (NCBI): domain Eukaryota; kingdom Viridiplantae; phylum Streptophyta; class Magnoliopsida; order Magnoliales; family Annonaceae; genus Annona; species Annona squamosa. The sequence continues at coordinate 35,481,414 of JAXCLR010000073.1, read as the reverse complement.
TTTTCTTTATTATTTTTCAAAATTTTATTAGTGAGTATTTTTTTTTTTTTTTTTTTGAAGAAGAAGAAGAAATCCAATGATTTCGTTCAGTGATTTAATCCATGAATACCCTGCTCATGTGGCCATTTAGATTGTTCTTATTAAAACCTCCATTCATTATAAATTTTCGTAGGTAAACATCTTTAAGATAAATATTTTTTAAAATTTTTATTGTTAGGTGAGTTTGTTTGGTGACTACCAACATTTTTAAGGTGACAATGATATTTCTAATCAAACAATCAATCTCAAACACGACTAGCAGATTGAATTTCATAAAATAAATCACTTAGAGTATTAAGGCAAACTGATACCTTGGACAAGAACCCCCTTCCCATAGCGGCCAAGAAATAGATACGGTGCCCAATAAAAATTAATTTTCGTAAATATAAATGAGTAATATACTGTACAAATCCCTCTCCGTTTCTCATCTTTTGTTACTTCTTATTACATTTTGACTAAAAAATTTTATTGACTATATTTCAATCATTAATCATGATTATATTTTTTATATATTCAAAAGGTTTAAAAGTTAATTATGAAAGCTTTTGGTCTTCTGAGTTAAGAGGTGAAGTATACAGTATTTATATCGGAAACTTGTAAGAATATCTTAGAAATTAATTGTAATGTCAATTAAGATAAATATAAAATATATTAATAAAAGAAATTTCAAAAATTTTATTTTCATTCATATTTACTTATTATTCTTCATCTTTAAAATTATTTGTCTTTTTATCTTTTCTTTCACTTGTTCTATACTTCGACCTTTTCTTTTCATTTAATAAGAAATTCAAAACAAAAAGGGGCCAGTGATGAATCATGTAATTCATATCGTTCTAACTTTAAATATTAATTCTGATTTCTTGAGGCTTTGCATTATAAATGAATGAAATATAATAAATCACTTAGATTTTGTAAAAGCTTTTTTGCATACGTTTTTCTTTAAATCTTTTTCTATTTTGAAATTTCAACACAAGTTGACCCAATTTAATTAAGTATTTAAATTAAATTCTATATGAAAATAAGTTTAATAATGGATTAATTGCACATGAAGAATATTTAGGGACTTCGCATTAATTGTAAAAGATTGTTACAGTTAAGGACCATTCATTCTAGCGCTTAAATAATAAACCCTAAAACTGTAGGAGGGTACGTATATATGTGCAGATATATCTCTTTTAAAAATAATATTTTATAGAGTACTTTTAATTACCTAATATGAGATGCAAATTGTGCTTTTGTTGGAGTTGTTCTGGTGTCAATTACAAGAATAGTAACCAAAGCCATCTACCCGCATGATGCAAATGGCCTAAGCAGCAGTGCAAGTCTCTACTTCATGGTGGGCAGTACACTCATGGTCATCTGCCTCATCTGCTACAACATCTCCAACCATCTTGCCCTCATAAACCATTACAAACATCTGAAGATGGAAGCCCTAGACAATGAAAGAAAACTTCAAAACTCAACAACGCTAACGAGCAAAATCCCACCAACATCACCATCATCAACAACAACTTTGTGGCAGATCATTGAGAGAGTGAAATGGATGGGATTGGCCAAGTTCATCCTCTTCGTTGTCACTCTCTCCATCTTCCCAGGATGTTTGACAGAAGACGTGCATTCCCAACCGCTCGAAGACTGGTATCCAATCCTGCTCATAACTATCTTTAACATCAGCCTATTGGCTGGCATGGCTTTCCCATCAGCCTATTTCATTGAGGATGAGAAAGTCCCAATCATTGGATCGGTTGCACGGCTGGTGTTCTACCCACTGTTTTATGTGTGTTTGCATGGTCCACGGATACTCAGGACTGAAATCCCAATGAGCATTTTGACATGTTTGATGAGTCTGACCAATGGCTATTGTGCAAGCTTATTGCTGATCCTGGCACCCAAGGCTGTTCCAATACAGCACTCGGAGACAGCTGGAATTGTTATGGCATTCTTCTCTACACTGGGACAGTTGACAGGCACCATTGTAGCTTGGCTATGGGTAATTTAATTTGTCCTCAATTTCATGTATAATACGTATGTAGGTCATATATATATATATATATATCTAAAAACTTGTTTTATTCCGCTATTAGTCTTCAAATTTCGATGTTCGTGACTATATATTTTCGTTGCCAAAAAAATAAAATTCAGAAACTCTACAGCGACAAGGCTAAGAAAAAAATGAAAAAGAAAAAGAAAAAAAAAAACTACTGTAAGCTTAAAACAATCAAAATCTTTATTGCTAAGCAAGAAATTTTTTGTAAATTCTACTTACAGTTTCGTGGTAAAAATACTACAAATTTGACATTATTAGTGCATTCCACTTTCCAAGAATTTGATTGCGCAAAGCGAAGAATCTAGGTTTTATGAGCTCTAGAGAAGCTTTTGCAGATGGGTATCTCAGGTTTTCATCAGTAAGATGTGTACAAGGTAATTTTTTGAAAAAATCTAAATCACACTGAACAATATTTTATTGAAGAACGATACTCTTAGCCTATATCAAAAAAATTTATTTAAAATTTTTTATATTTTTTCTTCATAAACTTATTTATCTTAGTTATTTGACATATAATCTATGTTTTACCATTTTTAGATATGTGTATATATTTTTTTGAGATTTTTAAACATAATTTCAAAAAATAATATAAACATATCCAAAAATAATAAAATTTAGTTTATATGTTAAATATATTTAGATAAATAAGTCTGTGAAGGAAAAAGTAAAAAAAGTGTTGTAAATGAATTTTTTGAGTTGACTAAGTGAGACATTTGCTTACCTCAAGTTAAAAAATCACTTCTCTATTTTATTCTCTTACAAGATTTTATATCTCTATATACTTATTAGTATATACTCCTATATTGATGATCAAATCTATTAATTTAATATAAAATTTAAAAAGTATTTTAATATAATCTGATCTTTGCATGGTTTGTACTTAATAAAAAGTAATTTTAGAACTTTATTCACTCAAAAATAAAAAAAGTAAATATTGTTCAATTTTATGAATTAATGAATACAAAAATAAAAGGATAATAAATTTTTTTAAATTTTTTTTACAATAGGTGGCTCTCACACCACAACAACCATACAAGCAATTCCAACCCCATTCAACACGTTTTTCTTTGGTTTCTTTTTAAAAACCAGGCGATCCCCACTCAATAGTCCACACAAGTTAGACGATAGTGTATCACACGCGCAATCCATCTTTTAAAAGCTTGGATTAAAATGATTTGTGACACCTAGCTAACACAAATGATTTTAAAGAATATAAACAGAATTTTAATTTAATGATAAAAGTAAAAAATTATCAAAAATTATAAAACTAAAACCAAAAGCGGGCTAGGACAGTGTGAACAATAGGCACCTGTTCTCTGCGCATGTAAGAGTCCATTCACGCCTCTTGAATTGTTTTAGAACACCCGTAAAAGATTGTTACAAATAGCAAACGAAATGAAAAATTCGACATCAGCTCCTTACGCTATTGCATGCGAAGAGCTGACGGTGGGAGTGATATCAGCATTGGTTCTACGGACCTCGCCGTAGCTTAATTTTGTGAGGCTTTAAGGGATATGCGTGCTGTCGGGAAAATCCATTTCAAGCAATGAATGGGATTTTCTTATTACGCACATATATATATATCCTATCCTGTGCAGTCGGACTGTTGCAGTCCGCTGTAAAATGAACCCCACTCATATTAGATTGTAATGAAACTTTATACACTCATTTATCCATATATAAATTATATTTTAGACGGTTTAGATGTTGAAAAAATCACTTTAAACTTGATATTTACATTGAATTATTTTATTACGTTGATTTTGCACTATTTTAAGAGGGAGACTACAAACGTGTTGGATTTGGATGAAAATTGGTATGCTAATAAAGTGAACAATTCTAAATATAATAGGTGGGGTGGATTTTCTATTTATGATCATGTGGAGCCCACAGTGCATGGACTGCACAGTGCAATCTCATGCACTGGATTATTTCTCATATATATATATATATATATTTGTGTTTCCTATATTGATGATCAAATCTGTTAATTTAACATAAATTTAAATTTTTAAAAAATTAAATATCTTCATATAATCTATTTTCTAATAGTTTGCACTTAATAAAAACTAATTTTTCTTCTATAAAAAATAAAAAGTGAGTTTCAGGCTTTATTTAAGTAAATTTGTGTAAAAGCAAAACTAAACTAAATTTCTATTCTTATTTTTAATAGGTGGGTCCCACACCTTAACTATTTTCCTTGTTCCATTGTTACACAGTCTTTTGATTTTTTATATTTCTTACTACTCAATTGTGCCTAGATTCAATGCCTAGCACATAGGCTAGGAGCATGAACCAACTACACTGAGCCCCTGTTCATGGCCCCATATCATAACTTGCGTACAAGTAATCTCATCAACACATTAATTCTTTGTTTCTTTTCCTACATTAGTAAAATGTAGGCAGTCCCGACTCTTATGCGGCCACAAATAATGGGCAATTTTGCTAGTTTAGGGTGCATCTTCTAACATGTGAAAGAAAAAAAATTCTTTACTTAGACTGACCCGACCCAAGTTGTACCCTTACATGGAAACCACTATTTCGCTACTACACTGTTGTTACAAGAAGATATTGTAAGTGTTATGAACTCAACTAGAAAAGTAAATGTAATCCATATTTTGATGATTAATAATCCAATTTTGAGTAATAAAGGTTACTAACATGTTTGGTGAAGTAGTTTTAAGATGGAAAATTCTATTGATAAAGCATATCAAACCAAGTTTTTAAAGTCACGTTGACTCAAACGTACAACTTGAATCAAGTTTATATCCAAGTCGACTTTAAACTACGACTTAGGTTGAAAGAATGCAAGTTTTGAAATGTTAACAAATCAAATTGCAAACCTAAGTCGACTCCGATTGTGACTTGCACGGAATCGATAGCCGAGTCGAATTAAGGGGTTGCATGTTTTCATGAACTAAAAGTTCCCAAGTCGACTTCGCCCTATGTCTTGAGTCAAGTTGAAGACTAAGTCGACCTACATTTGGAAAAAAGCAAGCAAGCTTTCAAATGCTAAGTATCAAATGTCAAGTCGCATATCTAAGTCGACTCTACCACTTGGATGAAGTCCAAGACCAAGTCGACTCATACCAAGAACTTGGAAGAATGAAATCAAAGAAGCACAAGTTATGGAGTTTTAAGTTTCAAGCAAGAAGTGAAGTCGCATAATCAAGTCGACTTCACTAGCAACTTTGGAGAAATTTCACGGCCAAGTCAACTTAGGGATTGCATATTTTCACTAACTGAGTAGACAACATACAAAGTCACACTCGAAGTCGATTCTGTATGTGACTTGGGTCAAGTTAAGTACCAATTCGACTTAAGATGAAACTCAAAGAGCACTAAATGTCAAAGGAGAACTTACGAATTTGAAAAGCTCTTATCAAAATCGCAACCTAAGTCAACTCTAATGTGCAACTTGGATGAAGTCGCAACTCACAACCTAAGTCAACTCTAATGTTCAACTTGAAAGAAGTTAGATAACTCATAAAAATACGAGTTATCATGACCCATTTTAGACTATATTTGTGTGTTAGTCCAAGAGATCAGGCATAATTTGCATTAATTAGCTTAAATTTCACTTGCTTTGCATTTTAGAAGCATTATTTAGTTTTTATACATTTTCAGCATAAATTAGGCATTTTTAGACCATTTATTTATTTTATTCATTTTTGTAGGAAGGACAAACAAGATAAAGGCATGCGAGGAAGTGGAATGCAGAACAAGACCAATTCACAAGGCATATGGATGGCGCTCAGGCGCCACCTTACGTGCCCTTGCCAGAACCCCAACACAATCCAGCAAACAAACAGCTACCAGTGAGTTAGCGCCTAGGGGCGCCCATGTGCCACTTTATGAACATACAGTCAAGTTCAAAAGGGTTTTGAGGTCAGTAAACACAATAGCTTCCAGGGAGTTGGCGCCTAGGTGCCAAGGCGATGAATTTCTAAGGTTTCTAGGAAGGCTCTAAGTTACCCAGTATACAAAGAGTTGGCGCCTAGGCGCTAATACGCATCTGTACATGTAGATTTCTATGCGTGTTTTGCATAACTCGACTTATAAATAGGATCTAAGGGTTCGCGCACAAGGGAGGACAGAGAAGAGAGACTAGAACGGAATTACACAGCCAAAGAAAGATGAAAATGCGTTCAAAGTACAGATTAAAGGGAGGATTCGACCCCATTTGTGAAAACTGCCAGAAAATCAATTTTCTCTTTATCTTTCGATTTTTTTCTTTCTTTGCTTTTCTGGATACTACAATAATGGATGTAAAGAATTTTATGATCATGTTTTTGAACTAAACTTCCTTTAGATAGATAGTTAGGATGAATTAATATCTAATCATATTGTATTAGTTCTTTGAAATTCAGGAATGAATATTTGATTTTTCTATATGATTGTGCATGATTTACCCTTGCATATGTGGTTTAATATTTTTTACAAGATTAGTTACCTTATAAGATGATTTAATTGCTTCATTTATCTTTGGAAAAAGAAAAATCTCTTCTAGGTCCGTGAGTAGGGCATAGGTTTCCTCTTTTTTAAAGGGAGTTGTTTAACGGATAGGAATATACCGTTAAATCCTATATAGTTATTAAACAGGTTATGAACTTATCAATTTTACTTTATTTAATGTCATGGGAACATAGCAATTGAATAGGGTGTAATTAGTTTTATATATTGTTGGAAGACATATATAAAGATTATTGAACTTCGGCTAGTAAATTCATGCACAATTCAATGAAAAAGAATCAATGCAATATAAATTAGATTCAAGAATTCTAAGCTATCGATTTGTCATCTCTGATTGTTAAACTCGTTTCTAGTACTCCAGCAATTCCGTGAACTCTATTCTGATTTCTTGTTGAGTTTGTTAGCTTTAATTCTAAATTCAAACTCAGAATTCTCTACCCATCGAAAGCAGTTAAACTAATTAATAATTTCGGTTAAATAATTTCTTGTGGGAACGATACTCTACTCATTTTTTATTACTTAATTTGGCATGTATACTTGCGTAAAAAGTGAGCATTTTTATAGACATATACGTAGCTCGTCAAAGCTGCAGTCGAAGTCGACTCCAGCTGCGACTTGTACTATAACCGTTGAAAAATTCAAACATCGGCGCATTTAATGCGTGCCACCTACCTTGTAACTTTGGAATTTACTTCTCTATTATTTACATAATGTTGCTAGTTAATATGTCAAATGATGTTAGTTGTTGTTAGAAAGTTAACTTAAATTGAATGATCGAGATTTTAAAGAAAAAATAGGAGTAATAAGGAACCCAATGAATGTGCCAATGTGGGTAACCCTATTATGTGTAAATGAGATCTAAGTTGCAGTAGATAAATTTACTATTTGAAAATGTAAATTTTTATGAAAACAAAATGAAAATGGAATATATTAACTTTTAAGTTGTACAAAGAGCCGTAAAAGTTATACTAAATTTACATGTTCATTACATGTTTTGTATAAAGTTAAACTTGAATTATAACTGTCACTTATGTATTAAATGCAAAGCTAATGCAAGTTATAGGCTTATTCAAATGGACGTTAAATGTTCTAATGTATAAACGCTTAAATAGCTTATAAGGAAGAAATTTCATATTTGGTTCAAGTCTAAGGTAATGTAATTCAAAGGTAGTTAGCTTATAGGACTATGGTTCATTCAATTTGAAAGTATGGTTAAACTAAAGAGAGTTAGGGAATTTCGATAAAGAGATTTCAAGTGAGTAAATAATTGAACTCCATGTTCAAGGGTTTTAATAAAACAAATAGGTAATTAGAGAACGATTAGATATGAAACAAGTATGTTTGACGGTTTAAAAAAATGCTTAGACGTATTCTTAATTAGCTATGATAGAAAAAGATAAAAGAAAGATGGAGAAAAATCAAAGGAAAAAGATAAGCAAGCCCTTCAAAATTTTCTTTCTAAAGGATTTTATGGAAAAAAATCTGTTCTTATCTTTTCATTTGATGAAAGGATATTTTTCAATGAATGATTATTTTATTTTTCTTTTATGTATTTAAATTGTGCACTTTGAAATGAAAATTTGTAGCTTACTTTGTGATGACTTGCATATTTTCTCGTAATGACTATGATTCATGGTATGCTTATACGTATTAATACCCTGTGAGGTGAGATAGGAAGTGATATTGCTAAGAAAATATAACACAGTCACCTGACCTTAGGTCTTAAGGATAGCATAGAAGCATTTTAAGTACCCTATGAAGTTAAGCAGGATGTATATGATTCATGCATTGTATTGTTTAACATGTAAGATTAGAAATGCTATTATATGCAAATGATCACTAAATGTTATCTATCAAACAAGGAATAAGTCATAATGCATGTATGCAATCATTTCATTTTGATACATGCTTTAAAAGAATTTAAGAATTTTATGTTTCTAACTAACGTTATGGGTTTCAAAAATTATATTTATTTTTAAATACTTACTTATTGAGTATTTTGTGCTCATTATTTTTAAATAACTAGTGAATATAGATGATAAAGGTTAATAGAAGAGCCTTTACTACTAATAAGAAATGAAGATATAACATCTAGTACTTTTGAGGTATTCAAAGTTTTTGAAAGTAATTATTAAAATTATATGTATTAAGTTCAAATGTGTTATATTGAGGTTGATTAATGTAATATATAGTTTCTCGTGTGAAGTATGATTGTATAAAGGATGTACTAGATGAATTGAAGTAAATGTCAATGATTTAGTGGAGAATGTTAAATTATATAACGGCTATCATGTTTTATCCCACAAAACATTCTAAATACGGACGACATGCTGCTGGATTTTAGTTAAGGAAATAAAATTGAAATAAGTTCTAAAAGAAAAAATTTAGACTGATTTTGTTGATACATTAGAAAAGATTTTGCTTGCTTAAGGATGAAACTTTGGTTTCATTAATCAACTTCGCCACTTAAAGATTCGTGGAGTAAGGTTTCACCTTGTGGCATGCTGCTAGTTGGGGTGCTACATGATATATCAGTTTCATTAAGTGGTCCAGGATATAAATATGTATATTTTCAACAAGTACATGCTCAAAAATAAATTCAACATCTCACTAGATTTCCATTAATTACAATACTCATAGTTTTTGAAATCCCGTTTGTGGTCTACTTAAAAGGACCATAAGTGTTTAAAGTGGAATCTAAATCAACCCAGAGTAAACTATCATGCACACAAAATTTAAAAAATTTTACAAAATTTGTCATAATAATCGTTCAATGCAATTAGAGGGGTAATCAAAAAAATAAAGCAACACATTCACCCAACACTTAAAATTAATATTATCCTTAATGTTAAGAATAGTTCGTTCAGTTAAACATGAATCAATAAGTGAATGTTTTCAAGAATTTAGATGTTAACTACCTTGTTTAAGCATTGAGATTTTCAAAGTGTATTTTTCCTTAGAGAGTTCCTTCAAAATACCAAATGAAAACTACAAATCAAAAAGCATCAAAATCTTAAAAACAAATACAAATAGAAAAAAAAGAAACTAATACCTCCTTAACTAAATCTTGGGTTGTCTTCCAAGCAGTGTTAAGTTTAATGTCTTCAGCTAGAATAGTTAAAATTGCAACAACCAATACTTAATCTTTCAAATACAAGTTGATGCAAGTCTTCATCTATGTTCTTTTGCGCTGCATTCCACACACTTATGTAACTTGGAATATCACCAAACGTGATATCCAACAACTCCTTTTGCAGCATCATCTTGTTTCAATTCCCTACCAAATTATAGATGTTTTTAGTGTCTAAATAGGGATCCAAATTAAATGAGAAAATTTTTCTTAAAGTTATGATCATCAATGTCCATCTCTTTAAGATTTATGCAATGTTCGTTTATTCTCTGCAAAAAGACAAATGATGGCTTGTATAGCTCGGATGTTATGGATGACTTCTCTATCTCTATTTCCTTGGATGAGTTTATCATTATCTCTTTTTCACTACTTTTATCTTCAGTTTCCTCAAGATTATATTGATTTTGAATTTTCTTTTTGTCATCATTATGCACCTCGTCATCCTCCTGATTCACATTATTCAAAATTTCTTCATGATATGTCTAGTTCTGTTTTTGTTATTGTTCATTTACATGCATGTCATTCTCTACTTGATTCTCATCACTCAAGATAATTTCACAATAATCTTCAAACAAATTCATAGTCCATGCATTGTCGAGTAAAAGATTCGTAAGAGTTCTCATTTTGATAGCTAACTTGCTGGGTAACTTTTTCTCCTAAAATCAAAAAGTGCTCATTCATTTGATCAACTTCTTGCATAAGCCATTTTAAAATTTTGCCAATGGTGAATTCTTTAGGTTGTGGTGAAATTGTTGGTGGAATTGAGGGAGAAAATTTTTCTAACATATTTTCACAGTAAAATTCATGAGATTAAGGTGGAAAGTAATTTACATGATTATTGGATCAAGAAAAATTTAAATGTGTAGGCCCATAATGATTGTAAGTACTTGAGAAAGGATTTTCAACATGATAGGGATTATCATTGTTATACTAATTTTGCTGCTCATATTCCCAGTCTTGTTGGTATGATGTATTTATCATTGTAGCACCTTCTCTATATGAATTGTACGGGTCCTCTATCTGATAATTCTCTCAAAATTCACTAGCAACCATCCTATCATCGTGAAAAGATTTAGCAAAGATTTTATCATTGTATTACTGATTATAATATGTCATCAAACAACTTCCAGAAAAATAAAAAAAAATTACCAACAAAAAGAATATACAAAAAGGGTGGAGTAGAAGAGGAAAGAAAGAGAAAGAAGAAAAAAATATCTACAAAGAGAAAATAAAAAGAAAAAGAGAAAAAGAGAAGAAAAGTGTTTAAATACAAAGCCCTAAATAACGCCGAATTTCCCAACAACGATACTAAAGGTGTGTTTGGGAATAGATAAAACTTTTGATGAATAGTTTTGGAGAATAAAAGTTGTTAAATTATGTGATATGATAGGGGTAATGATGATGAATATAGAAGATAAAGTTAAAATAGATAAGTTAGATGTATAAGTTGTTGTGTAGAAATGATTAAAAAGTAAAGTAATTGTATAGAAAAATATGAAAAAATAATTTAAAAAATAGTAGTTGTTGAGAGTGCAAAGTTTTAGATTGAAAAGTTTTAACTTGATATTTTTTGCACATTATCAAACACACTTTAAATTACTTATTCGCAATTTTACCGCAAGTGCATGGGTCAGAGATTGTAGTATATAAATATCAATTCACAAGGAATTCGAGAGTCAAGATGTTGAATTTAAACATTTATATCTAAAAATAGAGAGAATAAAGTAAAAGAAAAAATAAGAAAGGAAAGAAGTTGATCTTAAGAATATGAAACAAAAATTAAAAATTAAGATATGAAAGTACCTAAGATCTAAAGTTTCACATAGATCTTCTGCAATAGATATATGAGTTGCTTATTTAATCCAGATATCATGTGTTAAAGGAGAACTATCCTTGTATTATCCTCGCACCTTTTTTCGAAACCTAAAAGTCATTGCCTAATCTTCTTAACCACCTATTTGCATGGGATTAAGTTAATTAAAATTTCTTAAGTTTTGTGGAAGTTCATAGGATTCTTCAAGGTCATCATCCTATTTTCATAGTTTTAGATTTTTAGGTTTAATATCTTAATTATTGTATATTATACTTCCATATTTCGATTTCGTCACCTAATATGTGGAAATCATTGCCAAAGTATAGACTTTCACACCAAGCAAACATTAAGTCCCAAGATATTAAATTAACAAAACATCTTTAATAATCAACCATCATATCCGTACATTGATCGCACGTTGCATCCTGAACCCTAGATAATGGATTTACCCTAGCATGTTTATAATTAAAATTAAATACAAAATAATATTGTATCTAATATCTATCATAAACAAGACAATTAAATTTGAAAGAAAGAAAGAAAAGAAAATCATATTGATTGGAAGCCCCAATAGTGTCTCGTGCTCTTTACTCTTCTCACTCCTAGACCTCAATCTACTTCTAAAGATGTTCTAAGATACTTTGGGACGTTCATAACAAGTGTTTATATAGAGATACTGCAAAAAACTCGCACAAAACGGCTCAATTGCACACAAAGTTGTGCATCTCCAGGGTTCCACATGGTTCAAGCAATGTGGAACCAAGCTCCACATGGTTCAACCATGTGGGTCTCTGGTCCTCTCAATTCACATTGAAGATTTTGTCTATTTTACGTTGTCTTGTGTTCGTTTCGCCTGAATCATGCCGAAACTTCTTTTACATGTCTTATAACTTATTAATCATTATTGTTACTTCTTTATACATCACTTTTATATGTCTTGAATCCTTTGCCTCCCAATTATCAATTATTTTGTGTCAATTCTACGCTTGATTTGCCTATTTGCATGTTCAACATTTATTTTGGGTTGAATATTCCATGACATGTTCTAGGTTTGATTTGATCATTGTATTTCCCCATTTTAATCCTTTAAAATTATCAAATTGAGTGGATGCTACTCCTCATGCTTCAACGCTCCAAGAATTGCTTGAGTTTTGCTCTAATTTCTCCTAAATTTGCGCATACTAATCAATTATGAGTATTTTGTGTTAAACAAAGTTAAATCAGTCAAAATATTATTCAAATCATCTTAAACACTTAAATTCTTCTCCATTAGTACTCAAAATTTATAATATACAAGTGACTCAATAGTTACTCTAGAGGTTGTGCAATTTTTTACGGGAGGTGGAGTTCTTAAGGTGACGAGAGAGCTATAGTTGTAATAAAAGATTAGAAAACTAGAAGCCTATACAAATTAGTAAGGAGTACAAAGATAGGGTGAGTTCTTATGAGATATCTAATTGTAGGTATAGGTGGAGCATAGATGTTTGGTTTTGTAATGAATTTTGAGAAGCGTATTTTTGCTTCTATGATCAATGAAAAATTCTTTGGTCAAGATAGCAATAAAGTGGTGAGAAAGGCAAAGCCACTAAAGATCGTACAGTAGAGATGAGTTGTACTAACACACAAAAGTGGTGTGATGGACCATACAGGTTAAGTGTGGCAGACGAATGCTGAAGCGTATAGAGTCACTTAAGACATAGGTTTCTTTATAAGCTGGTTGGCTAATTATGTGCAAAATTCAAACCAAAGTGGAGATTTGTTGGATATATATCTTGTATTATATGCAGTGATTTATAAGTGTAGGTTCGCATTAGGTGTAAGTCTAATGTTGCATATGGGTTTGCGCATGTGTGTGAGAATTATATAGAGACATGCGGCCTATGGGATTTAGTATCATGGAGAATAGAGAGAGAATCCTGTTGTAGCGTTTTAAATAAGAAGCAATCTATTGCTTGTGAAAGGAAAATTATAATTATTTATTAATTAGTGAATTACTATTTTCTCTAGTGAAATAAGCGTCTAGCTAAACCACATTAATTATGTGTTTTGTGTGCTTTCATTATGTTCTCAATCCTAATAATATATTCATAAATACCCTATTTATTTCAACATTACTCATATCATTTATCCATTTTTAAAATATTCTTTTTTCCAGTACCCGTGATTTCCCACAATAATCATATTACTAAACCCAGCCTAAATCATCTCAAAACAAATATTTTGAAGGGTTAAAATGTGTACTTTTTGTGTATTTTGTTTAGCGGTCTACCAAAATTTATAGGAGCTTTAATCCCTATACCAAGCAAAAATTAAATTATTTTTATCAGTAACAATTTAAAAAAAAATTCTATTTCAACATTTTTTCGAACTAATTTCATTCATGCCAATAGGGATAGTTGTTATTAATTTTCCATATTAAATGGATTGTAAATTGACAAGAAAAAAAAGTCTCTAGATTGCCAAGACTGACCATGCTTATGTTTAGAGGCATTTTTGTAAATTCATAACCCATTTGACAAGGAGATCCAATACACTTGGTATGAATAAAATTAAATTTAAAAAGTATTAACATGGATGAAAGAGTTTTAAATTACATTGGCATAAATGAGAATGTTTTAAATTTTCATTGGCATAGATATTAATACCCAAACTTTCATTATTATGATAAATATTTTCTATACTGGGGAACTAAACATTATAGCATTAAACCAAGCAACTCCCGTTTAATGGTGGTTTGTATGCCTGATGGACTTGGGCTGTACACGTAACTGGTCCATTTGCTTTCTCGGCTTGAGTGTATAAATGTCTCATAACTGTTTGTATAGCCGGGCCCAACCGGATCTTTTCTTTTTTTCTTTTTTCTTTTTTTTTTGACAAATCTGGCCACATTCATGAGGGCCACAAAAACTATACAAAAGACCTATCTATATCCAAAAAAGGAACAACAAAATCTCGTGGGGAAGCCCACCCAGCTAAACGTACTTCTTGTACCACCACACGCCTGCCTAACAAGAGATTGTTGCGGCAATCCGATGGATGAGAGCGACCATTGAAGAAATGAAAGGCTGGTCGAATCCTGATTCCTTGAGCGCCCAAAAGAGGTGGTGAGTACTGAGGACGGTTAGTGGAGGTTGTTGGGCGGATGCATATGGGGACAGATACTTGACTCGGCTGGATTCGTGGGGCCAAACATGTTGTATGCTCACAGGTGCATACACCATTTTTTAAATTTTTTTGGAACTTTTTTTATAAATTTGTTAATATAAGTGTATTTAACATCTGTATAAATTTTTTCCATTTTTGGAATATTTTAGATATTTTTTATTTTTGAAAATTAGTGACATTTTTTGAAATTACCTAAAATACCACTGATTTTCAAAAATTAAAAATAAATATCTAAAATACTTCAAAAAATAGTAAAAAAATATAGAAATGATAAATACACTTATATTAATAGTTTTATAAAAAAATTTCAAAAAAAAAGGGGTGTATGTGCCTGAAAGCATGCAGCACTACATGCTCCCCGATGCTCTACTTGGAACCAAAATTATGAAGAGAAATTTGCTCTTTCCCTTAAAAGAGCACTTATGACTTTTAAACTTTTTTTTGTGATGTTTAATAAAAATTTTAAACTGTTTAATTAGTCATAAATTTCATATTAAAGTCACTGTATGAAAAATTAAATTTATTGAATATGTATATAATTTGTTATAATTAGAGTGTGTTTAGCAATTAATCAAAAATGTCAAGTTAAAACTTTTCATTCTCCATAACTATCATATTTTTTAATCATTTTTTCATATTTTTCTATACAACTACCCTACTTTTCAATCATTTCTACATAACTAATCTATCTATTTTAACTTTATCCTCTTTACTAGTCATTATTACCCATATCATATCACATTATTTGACAACTTTTACTCTTCAAAACTTTTCATCAAAAATTTTATTCATTACCAAACATACCCTTAGTTCAGTAATTGATAAAAATGTCAAGTTAAAACTTTTCAATATAAAACTTTTCACTTTCCACAACTATCATATTTTTTAATCATTTTTTCACATTTTCCCATACAACTAACCTACTTTTCAATTATTTCTACATAACTAACTTATCTATTTTAACTTTATCATATTCATTACTCATCATTACTCCTATCATATAACATCCTTTAACAACTTTTACTCTCTAAAACTTTTCATCACAAGTTTTATTCATTAACAAACAAATCCTTACTACCTAGGAATGAAATTTCAACCATTAAATATATATATATATATACTGATTTTTTAACGTTAATTATTTCTTTTTAAATCAAATTCATACATTATATTCGAAACAATAAAACACACTTATAATATAAAGATTAGGTTAATATAATCTTCATGGAACTAATATTAATTTTAAAATAAATGTTTAATAAATTTAGTTATGAAAAACTCATATAAATAATCCAAATTTGATTTTATGTATTTGAAATAGAATGCAATTAATGGTTTAAATATAAAAAATAAATTTCGTACAATATAATTTTTTTAAATCATAACCCTTGTAGAATATAACTTGTGCTCTACGTGATACTCCACTCGTTACTCATTAGTGCGAGGCGTGCAGCTGAGGTCGTAGACTCGTGGTGCGACCAGACGAACGATGTCGGCGCTCTGGCATTGTCATGCCCGTTGAATATGGATGGTGGGGATGTGACCAATGAGCGGTCTGTTTCTACATGCCATGTATTAACGACTGCTAAGAAACAAAACAAAACAAAAAGAAATAAAATAAAATAAAAATTTCTTTTAAATTTTTTTGCGCCTGCACAGCCCCCTTCCTAAATCTTCCATCCAGTAAATTTTGACCGTATTCTGAATTTATTTAGTATTTTCTGAACAATGAAAAAATATTTATAAAAATAAAAATTCAAATAAATTCAAAATTTTATCAAATTTCATGAGTGGAGTATCTAAGTAACGTCTATCTATACGCTTTTAGAAATTTTCCAAATATACCTCCTAATTTTCACCATAATTCCTTACACACTTATTTTCAGTAATTTCTTTCATACTCACATATTTTTTTCTTGAAATTAATGAGGCGCTTAAGCTTTGTTAGCAACTGTCATTACTATACATGTAAAATGGCTAATGTACTCCTTGAGATTGGAGATTACGAGAGCTTCATTTTTATCAAAAATGCCAAATTTTCATTACTCCCACTTTTCCTATATGCTATTGATCTTCAGAAGCTTGATTAGTCATAATTTTCGTTTTTATTTGCAGGATTATATTCGTCATTTCGTATTTATGTTAACCCACGGTTGCTAACGGACTTTAACGGCATACATATGGGAGGAGTTTAGAGAAAATTGATGAGTACGAAAAGAAATATCGAAAATACATACGAATGTAAAGAATTATGGTAAAAAACTTGTGGGTGTACTAGAAATTTCCCTCAAATTTCTAAAAAAATTTTATTGTCACTTGTAAATCACCCAATTTGCAGGCGGAACATAAAAGAACCTGACCTTTTGTTTGTTATTGTATTACAATTTCGCAGTGGTGGTTTATTAGTATGTGACCCATGTGCTGAGAATATTTACAAGATTGCTGGGCCCTTGTTGCATCCACCGTCATATTCTCTTTTCACTGTCATAATAGTTTCTATAATCATATTTAGGAGAACGATAATCCACCAAACCATCATCGACCAACAGTGACGTTATTGGCGTTTGTTGGACGCAACATATACGTTTCTGGTTAGGTTAATTAATTTGCCTCATATTCCTCCATTCACGTTCGGGTTTTAGGTAGAAAACAAGAAGAAGAAATGGGATGTATGATCATATATCATCGGTGGGCGGGAATCTTAATTAATGTTTGTTTATGTATATTCAACGACAGGATCTCCAATACAACTGATTGCATGATGCAATCAGTTGAATTTTTTATTTTTTGATTTTTTAATGTGTTTTTAAATTCCAACCCACCATCACATTGGAGAATGTTTCAATGCATCAGGATGCAAGATTTCATTTGTATTATATTTTTTAAAAATTTTTCATAAAATTATTAATATAGTTGTATTTAGGTTATAAGCCAAAATTTACCATTTTTAGATATGTGTATATATTTTTTTGATTTTTTTAAAAACAAAAGTACTTTAGCCATTTGAAAGTGACTAAAATACCCATATTTTTAAAAAATTTAAAAAATATATTTATATATCTCCAAAAATGGTAAAACTTAATGCGTAAGTTAAACACATTTAAGCTAACAATCTTATAAAAGAATTTCGAAAAAATATATCAAAAATGGAATTTTGCACACAAATGCATTGAAATTTCAATGCATTAGGGAGTATTGAAACATTCTCCTCATGTTTTACTCCATTTATATTTCCATTACATGAAATTTATTTTATTTGGATTTAGATATACTTCGTAAATAAGTGTAAATGCGCGAGATTGTTTATAATTATATTTTTTAAGATTATTAATTATAAAAGTTTTTAATTCACTTGATTTTTTATTCATACACGAAATAAATAGTTTTAAACACAATGCATGATTGGATATTAAAAATCAAAAATCAAGTATTGTAAGTTATAATCAATTGTATTGAATTATTTCTCTATATCAATGTCATGATGTGAGTAGGATCTGACTTTGTAATTATAATCGGCTGATAATTAAGATGGACTCAGATTAAATGGAAGATGATGATGATGTTGTTGTTGGCATTTGCACTTGGTATTTGGCAGTGGGTGGTGCATTGATCTCTCTCCGTAGTCCAAAGCCTTGTGAGTCTAAAATCCAATGCTGTTGTGCCCTGGCGACAGCCATGATTCGCTTCCAACCTTTCTTATCGAAGAAGGGCTGGGTGGGTGGAGCAGAAGTCTAAACACATCATCCACAAGAGATAACGATCAAGTGTGTGTAAATGCTTACAGAGTAAGAGGTATAGGATTTGAAGTTAAATATAGTCGCTTGTCTCGTTTCTCTTTCTTTTAAAATTATCCTAAGTTGTCTGGTAATCAAGAGGACGGCAGTTCTCAGTACCTTGTGTGGGCATGTGGCAACTGGCAACCGGCAAATGGGAGGAGCCATCTATAGCTCTCTTCCTCAAGGTCCGTAATTGTTCTTCTGCTAAGTCCTTCAGTCCTACCAAAAGTGGGCATGTTGTTGACCATGTATTCCGATTATTTTCTCCACAATTACCACTGAGAAACGCAAGCAGTGCGCATAGCTAGCTAGGCTTCGTTTGACCTGAAGGTCTCGGCCTAGAAGCACGGTTTCTTTTGAAAAACCTATTTTTTATGAATAACTGATGTGGTATGGAGTTTTGTAATTAAATAGCTTGTAAAAGTTCTATAGTAGAAGCAAATTAAGAGTATGTTTGGCCTGATGGTAAAATTATCAAAAATTCGTTCCTTAAGCACATTTTCTGGCTTTGAATAAAAAAATTGAAGTGAATGGATAAGCTCCACTAAACATTTTTAATAAAGTGCAATCCTTCATTGCTATTTGTGTACATTAGGTGGCGCCAAACAGATGTAAAGAGTTTTTCACTGTAATTCTATTTGTAAAACTAAGAGCAACTTCCAAATATCTGTAGAAGATTGCCTTTAATTCCAAATATATTCAAAATATTTTAATAATTTCATATATACCTACCTTGTTTGCCCAAAATTTTATTCATATACACGCCCTCGATGCAGTGAAAAATATGCCCAGCCCCTAATTAAGATTTTTTTGTTGTTCCATTGGAAAATTAACTTACAACATCTCTTTTTTTTTACCACTGAAATATCCCAAGTAAATTTTCATTTGTCTCACTAGATTATGCCTAAACTTGTGTTTGCAGGAGATAATGTTTATAAAAAATGGGAGATAGATGCTCCCTCCTAAGATTGATTCTTGAACTTCCGAACATGAAAGCATATATATAAACCAACTACTCTAGAATTTGGTCATGTCCCTAATTATGATTCTTTAGCTAAAAATTTATATTCAAATAATAGATGATTTGTAGACTTAAAAGTATTAAAAATTTATAAATTTTTTCTAAATATACCCACTATATTTGACTCTAATCTCAAATATATCTATAATATTTCAAAATTTTCAAATATACTTGCGGCATTTGCATTTAATCCAAAAAAGGTATATTCAATAAATTAACACTGTTAATTAACATGTAAAATTACTCACTGATGTCTTAATTGTACATGAGTTTTAAATTTGGAGAGCCCTAATTTCATTTTCTTCTATTATTTCATAACAAGGGTTTTTTGGTCATTTTAAAAATTTTAACTAATATTTTTTTTACAAAATAAGCACTTTTAGAATTAATTGCAAAGGTAGTTGGTATATTTAGGATTTTGAAAATGTTATTTAAAATTAGAATCAATCATAATGGGAATATCTAGAAAAAGCCCAAATTCTATCTATATATGAATTTTTAGCATAGAATCATAATTAGGGTTTATGCATATTTGTCATTTCTTGAAAGTGCACGAGTCTGAATGAAATTTTGGGAAAAATAAGTAGATATATTTGGAATTATTTAAATTTTACGAATATATTTGAAATTAAACGCAAAACTTATGGGTACTTTAAGATTTGCCTTAAAAACTAATAGTAAAGCCTTTATTCGGTAATGACGGTGGTGAGGGGAGTGAAAAAGAGAATATTTTAAAAAAAATGTAAAAGTGTGAATAAATAAAATAATTGTATGAAAAATAATTAAAATACAAAGATAAAAAATGAAAAAAGTAATATAGTTAACAATTAAGATGTCAAATAATTTTGTAAAAGTTCATGTTAAAAGGGGGAATCTGAATTTATAATTATTATCAGCTGATAATTGAGACAGACTAATGGAAGATGATGATGATTGTTGGCATTTGCGCTTTGGCATTTGGCAGTGGGCAGGATGAAAGGTTTTGAGTTTTGAAGGATCGATCGATCGATCTCTCTCCACAGTCCAAAGTCTCCCAAGTCCAAAACCCAAAGTCGTCATCATGCCCTGGTCGCTATGATCCACTTCTAGCCTTCTTAGTTGTCAACGAAGAAGGGAGGGGCGGGTGGAGCAAAAGTCTTACCTCGTCTCTAGGAGAGAGGAATGCATGGGTGGGTGTAAGAGTGTTCAGAGTGAGAAGTCCGTAGTTTGAAGTTGAATGGAGTTACTTTCCTCATTTATTTCTTCTCTGAAATTATCCTCCATCAACTATCTATAAGGGGATGACCCAAAAAAAAAAAAGAAGAAAGAAAGAAAAAGCGATACAGCAATTCTCAGTACTTTGGGTGGGCAACTGGCAACTAGCAAGTGGGAGGGGCCATCTACAGCTGTCTTCCTCAAGGCCCTCAACTGTCCTTCAGCTGATTCCTTCAGGTCTGCCCAAAATAGGCATGTTGTTGACCATGTATTCTCATTATCACAATCATCACTGAGCCAGGCAAACACGTATGCAGGCATAGCCTGCTAGCCTTCGTTTGGTTGCGTAGTCTCGGCCTTGTCCCCCTGTTTCCTTTCAAAAATCTATTTTTTATGGATAACTGATGTGGTATGGAGTCTTATAAGAAAATAGTTGTAAAAATACTATATTAAAAGAAAATTAAGAGTATGTTTGGCCTGATGGTATATTATCAAAACTACAGCACTTATTTTAGCTTTTAATTAAACAAATTTAAGTGAATGGATAAGCTCCACTAAACATTTTTAACAAAGTGCAACGCTTCAGTGCTATTTGTGCACATTAGGTGGCGCCAAATAGATGTTAAGAGTTTTCCACTATAATTATACTGGTAAAACTAATGCAAATTCCAAATGCATTTATAAATTTTGCCCCTAATTTCAAATGTATTCAAAATATTTCAATAATTTCAAACGTACCCATGTAGTTTGTGCAAAATCTTATTCATATACATCTTCTTTACAAAATGATAAATAGCCCATGCCCCTAATCATGATTGTATAGTTAAAAATTCACATTTAAATGATTAGGGGTGTTAATGATCATAGTCAACCTATCAGTCCGCCCATTCAACCCATTTATAAATGGATTTAGGATGAAATTTTTAAATAAATCATTTATTATTCATCAACCTTTTAATTGTTTAAATAAATAAAGGAATTAGGGTTGGAATTTTACAACTTGTCAACTTATTGACAACTTATTAAGAAAGGGTATGTGTTTCTTAAATTCTAAATTTTTCATTCTAATTTCCTATTTTCCTTCATCGTCTACGACTTTACAATGTCTTTTCTGCTTTCGTGCTATGGCATTGCCCACACTGTTATTGCTTGTGATTGCCAGCAATAATATTTTTCTTCTTTTTCTACTTCCCTCTCTTTGACTCCGATCGCCTCTCTCTCCATCTCTCTTCCTATTTTTACTTTCTATTTCCTCTTTCTCCTTCCTCCATCTACCCCTCCTAGCCTCCAATCATTCCTGGTTCCATCTCTCCCTGTTGCCTCCTCTTTGTCCTCTCTTTATTTAATCGAATCATCGCCCCTCTTCCCCTAATGAAGATCTTGTTGTGTCATGTATCCTATCAGTGTAAATCAATCCACCATGACAATTACAAACACTACATGCTCAACTTGTTGGAACTTGATTTCATGCACCCAGGTGCATTTAGCTCCACTGGGTGTAAATACCCATTTTCTTTTATTTCTTTTGAAAAATTTTCATAAGAATGTCAATATAAGTATACTTAATATGTGTATCAATTTTTATCATTTTTGAATTTTTTTTATATTTTTTGAATTTTTTAAAATCAATGGCATTTTAGTAATTTTAAATTACTAAAAATGTCATCGATTTTAAAAAATCCAAAAAATGTATCTAAATTTTTTCAAAAATGGTTAAACTTGATGCACTTGTTAAATATAATTAAATTAATATTCTTGTAAAAAAATTTAAAAAACGAGTTAAGTACACTCGGGTGCACCAAAATCAAGTGCACTCGAGTGCATGAAATCACATTCTCAACTTGTTTATA
>JAXCLR010000073.1:35448460-35458806 GCA_035584095.1 Annona squamosa | reverse complement strand
TATATACAAAACCTATTAACATTCCCCCAACTCATTTATTCAACAAGTTAGGGCTCAGATTTTTTAAAATTGCTTAATCAACGGATTAAGATTGAGATATTTTAAATAGGCTATGATTGAGGTTAAACTGTAACTCGTTCAATCGATCTATTAACACCTCTAAAAATTATATATGAATTTTTGGTTATAAAAGTATGATTGAAGTACTAAATTTTTATTTGAATTTTTAGCTTAGAATCATAATTAGGACCTTAGCATATTCTTCATTTTATAAAGAAAGCTGAGTCTAAATGAAATTTTATGCAAACTACATATGCATATTTGGAATTATTAGCAAATTATAGATATATTAGAAATTAAAGTAAAAAATTATGAATATATTTAAGATTTTTCCTGGAACTAATAACAAAGACTTGATTTGGTAAGTATGGAGGAAAGTGAAAAAGTAGAAAAAATATTGTGAAAAACGTAATAATAATGTGATATAACAGGGATAAAGTGTGAAATAAGATAGTTTTGTGAAAATAATTTAAATATGAAGATACAAAAAAAAAGTAGTATAGTTAGCAGTTAAGATGTCAAATAAATTTTATAAAAATTCATGAAAAAGAGGTAAGTAATTTCTCATTTGCTAAAAACGGATAAGTGTTTAAAGTGTGTTTGGAATGTTATCAAACTTTTGAATGAAAAATTTTTAATATAAAAGTTGTTTGAGTGAAAAAAAATGATGTGATATGATAAGCGTAATGATAAAAAATAAAGAGAATAAAACTAAAATAAATAAATTAGTTGTGCGAGTAATTGTGTAGAAATGATTGAAAAGTATAGTAATTGTATAGAAAAATATTAAAAAATAAGATAATTACGAAGAGTAAAAAGTTTTAAATGAAAATTTTTTATCCTAATATTTTTTTACTATTTGCCAAACACATCCTAACCGTTTATCCGTTTTGAAGGTCACAAGGGCCGGGCTGAGTCGGGCGGGTCCAAGGCGTGATATGGCCGTTGCCGCTTCTGGAATTCAAACCGGAACTAAAACTGAAAACGTGGCAAAACGGATGTACTTGCTCCTGTTAGCGGGCCCCACAACCTGGCCGGCTATATTCTAGCATCTAGCCATGTTTTTTCTACCGTCCTTCGATTGTATAGTCATTAGCTTAATGATGCCGCGAGAAGACCGACTGATTCTGCACGGGAAGCTAGTAAAAGAGAGAGTGCACTCTCCACGTAGACGCGTGAAATAGAATATAGTGATTTTTTATACATATATTTTTTAGTGGTAATATTATATTTATCTTAATGTTTATTACAAAGAAGCACTAAGACATTCTTTAAAAATTGAAGAAGATAATTTACTCTCATCTAAGAAATTTGAAGACTTGCCACTGAGGTCGTACCTCAGTGGTACAGGATATGGCCTCACAAGCAGGTGGTCCTGGCTTCGAATCTCTCCAGCAGCATTTCTGAAGTGGTGGCGTTGCAAGTCTCCCCAAGTTTGTGGGAGCTGTCCACCGGTGGGAAAGTTTAGAAATTGTAGATAATTGTTAGCAAAATTATAAGAATGTCTCAGAATTTAATTGTAATACCAGTTGAGATTGTAATGTATGAATACTCATAAAAAAAAAATAAAATTTGAAGACTTAACTTCAATAAAAAACTAGAAAAACACAACTCCTAAATAAAATAGAGGACAACGCTCTTGATGGCGATCAAATATGTGCCACTGAGATCTTGGCCACCACAGTCACTACCAAGGTGGCACTCTAGTGGCAAAATACATATGTTAAGATAGAGATGCATCAATGATGCCAAGAAGCTTCCAATATGGAATAATTATATTTTTTATGTAAAAGAATAATAATGTAATTGAATACCTAATTGCTAACCAACATATTTGAATCTATATATAACAATATGGTGGTGGAACCCATCGCATTCAATTTTATGTTTAAAATTCAATTGAACTAAGCTACTTTGAACAACTAGAGACCAGTCTAGAAACAAGCTTAATAGTAAATTCAAATATGATCCAATGGTAGACATAGAGGTGTTAATAGTCATGATTAACTAGTTAATCAGTCTATCCAACCATTTATAAATGAGTTTAGGTTGAGATTTTTAAATAAATAGTTTATAATTTGGCAACCTATTTAACCATTTAAATAAATAAACAGGTTAGGGTTGAGATTTTATAGCTCATCAACCCGTTTAATTCATTTAACCTGTTTAACCTATCAACTCATTTACAACTCGTTAGTAAGGGATATATTTCCTGAACTATAAATCTATTTTCACCATTTCAATTTTTTATTTTCTTCCCTCCATTTATAACTCCATAACATCTTTCCTTCTACCATGCTATGGCATTGTCATCGTGGTTCTCATCTTTGTCTTCTAGTGCTACTAGTAAGATTCTTGTTTTTATCTATCCCTCTCGTTCTCTGTCTCTGATTATCTCCCAATTTATCACTTACCAAGTTTTCACCTTTTGTTCTCTTCTTTTTATTTTTCTCCATCATTTACTCTTTGTCTATAATTGTTCCTTTTTCTATCTCTCTTACTATTTCCTCTTCTCTATCTTCTCTCTTTCTTTATTCCCTGAGTCATCATCATTCTTTATGCTGGTGTGTCAAATATACACCTTTCTCCCAATGAAGATTTAATCATGGCATACATTTCATTAGTGTAGATTAATTCACCATAACAATTATGAATAACACGCTCAACTTTAAATTAGTTTGATTTAGACCCGTTTGCGACATATATACACAACCTGTTAACAATCTGGCAACCAGTTTACTAAATGAGTTATAAATGGATTAGAGTTAAAGCCTTTTAAATGGGTTAATAAATAGATTACAGTTGAAAATTTTTAACTAAGTTAAGATTAGGAGTAAGCTCCAATTTGTTCAACCTGATTTGCTAACACCCCTACTGTAAACATGCATTATATGGATCCAGACTTATGTATTTATTTTGTTGTGAGAAGATATAATATTTTGGGTTTGGTTAGGACGTGATAAAACTTTTGAACAAAAATTTTTTATATAAAAGTTTTTGAATTGTTATAAAATGATGTGGTACAATATGAGTAATAATGATAAATAAAGAGAATAATGGTAAAATAAATACGTTATTTGCATAAGTAGTTATGCAGAACTAATTAAAAAGTAAGGTTATTATATAAGAAGATATAAAGAAATGATTAAAAACTAATATAGTTATTGAGAGTGAAAAATTTTATATTGAAAAGCTTTTGTTTAAAGAGTTTTAATTTTTTAGCCAAACATATTCTGTATCTAAAATACAAGAGTTGTTATATATATTCATGTACATGTTGTAGAAATAAAACATTTTTATTTAAATTGAGTGCAGTGGTTTTGGTGAAATCCAATCTATTTTGGCTCACCTTAATCGTTTAGCTATGATGTCAAGTTTCAGTCAAATCATCAGTTACTGAAAATAATCAAATGGTCTTTTAGAAGATTAGGAAGGTGATAATTTCATCAAAAATATATTCTTGTCTTCAGTCGGAGACTATTTTAGAATGTTTTAGCTACCATGTTGAATCCACGGAGGAGAGGTATTGTTGCAATAACTAGATGTGAGCTATGCAAGAGTGGCTTGGAGGATCGTTCTCATGTGTGTCTCAAATGTTCAAGGACTAGCAGAGCATGGGATCACATAAACATAGGTTGTGAAAAATTAGACTAGTTACCAGACATCTAAAGTTTTTTTTTATGAAAAGGTGAACAACTTCTATCACATTGACCTTTCCAGGTGACAAAGTTTAGAAGTATGGATGGAGTTGTTAGTATATTTTAATGACAAAAAATTATCTATATATTTTTTTCTAAAAAAAGTATGGTGGATTAACCCATCACACTTGATTAGATGAAATATTACAAGAAGCAAAATCAGTAAGAAGATAAGCTGCCAAGTTGCCCAAGCTCATAACATGATCGAAAGACATTGATTGATTTTGTGACGTAATTGATTTGATCTTGGTGATCAACATCCTCACTAGGAATAGTATGAGCCTCATTAGCCAAAAAAATAATAAGAACCAAAGAATTTGATTCCATTTGGATTTGCTGCAACTTAACTTCCTGAGCTCACTTAACACCTAGCCACATGGCAGTGGCTTCTAAAATTAATGGGTCCATGATACCTGCCCAGCTCTATCCTGTAGTTATAGTAAAGTATCCTCCGAAGCTTTGATCACCACTGCAAATTCCATATAATTTTTGTGGCTATTTCTTTTCCCATCCATATTGATCTTGAATTTTTCCTCACATGGTTTTACCCATCTTGCAATAAGTGGTTGATCAATCAAACTTAGCCCCATGAGGCCTAGCGCTTCTTGTAATGATCTAGATAGTTTGTACACCACTCATTCACATCCTTCAACAGAGGTTGGGTTCAATCTTCTCTTAATTGATTTCTCAAATGCTGAACACGCCAATAAAAAAGGAAAAAGAAAACAAACTTATCTAACTTTTTGCCGTTGTGAACTCCCTAAAGATGCATTGCAAAGACATTCATCTATCCCCTTGGCAGGCAACTCTCCATGATTTTATTACACTCTAGCTAAACCATCTTGCACCAAACAAAAAAATGATGTATGTCCTCCACCAATTTCCCACAAAAAAGATAAGTGGAATCAACCCTAATTCCATGCCAACACAAGTTTGGCAACATCAGAAGCATATATTTGAATAATCTTCAGCCAAAGATAAAGATTTTGCTTAGGAGCTTAGTTTTCTTGATTAATTTATAGACCGCCTAACCAAAAGCTTGACTAATGTTCTTAGCCTACAACAAGCTGTTATCAAATTGTGACAAGGCCCTATGTGCTTATGTAATAGTGTCTAGTCTATCTAGTTCATTCTCACATAACCACCTGTCCTCATCTCCCCTATTTGGAAGTGGTGAGGATTTGGTTACATCTCTACCTAGTGCACCCGCTGCTCGCAACAACTTGTCCTCCTTTTTAATGGCCAATCTATCCATTAAGAAAGAAACTTACTTTTACATAATAAAAAATGTGTGCTAGTAAAGGGTTTGCTTTTTAGAGGTGTGTAGAAAGCCATTTACCACAAAAAAGCCACCTATTGCCCATTGCTGATATGGTAGTAGCATCCATGATAAATCACATCTTTAGCCTCAAGGATGCTTTTTGATGTGAAAGAATCAGTTGTCTTTTCCTCGCGAGACCACAAGTTTTCATTTTCAAAGTATTTAGCTTGTAGTGTGGAGTAGCACAACAAAGTTGTATTGGTCGCTAGGCACCATACTTATTTTATCAGCAGGGAATAGTTGAACGTGATGATATCATCAAATCTTATTCCCTTCGTAGTCTTTAGCTTGCACACTTCTCTCTATGCCACCTATCTTATCTTGCATTTGCTGCTGCTAAGCATGCCACAAACTTCACTATAAAAGGTTTTGAGAAGGAGGAAAATGCTCATGGTGCATGTGGAGATTGTCTATGCCACTACCTTAATAAGAACCTCCTTACCATCTAATGATAGAAGTTTCCCTCTCCAACTTAGGATTTTTAGCCATATCCACTCCTCAATGTCTTTGAACACGTTCTTCTTTGATCTACCTAACTAGGCATGTAGCCCTAGATAATATTGAATTTTTTGGTTGTGGAACCAACACCCCTATGATAGCATTTCTAGAGACCTGATTGGTATTGGAGATAGAATACAAAGCAATCTTGTTTATGTTGATAACTTGTGCAGATTAGTTATGATACTGCTTAAGAATATCTAGCAAGTGCCTTGATTCTGCCTCATTAAACTTGAAAAATATAAGAACATCATCTGTGAAGAAAAGATGGGTAATACTTGGTCCTCAAGGGCATAATTTGATCCCATGAAGTTGACGTTATTGATGTGCATGAGAAATAAGCAATGGAAGACTTTCTGCACAAATGAGAAAAAGATATGGAGAAAGCGGGTTGCTCTGTCTCAAACCCCTTTGAGGATGAAAGCATTCAGTTTTGTGCCCATCGGATCAACCTAATATCGAACAGACTTCAAAGAACTCATTATCTAATTTACCCACATAGTGTTGAAGTTCATAGTGGTCATCATATTGCTTAGGAAGTTCCATTTCACTTTATTGTAAGCATGTGATAACCACAAAGAAAATCATATCGAACCAATGTCAATGGATGAAGTTGTGCAAGTTTTAAAAGTTATGAACCTGTCCAAAGCCCCTAGCTTAGATGTTATGCTAGCACATTTCCAAAAGCACCGGAGTACAGTCAACCATGATGTGGTTATGGTATGTAAATCTTTCATGGAAGCAAAATGTCCCTCTCAACAATGCCGACAGCTTCATGAATCAAATTCAACAAATATTGTTTTAATCGGATAGGCTATCTGAATTTCGCCCTATTAGCCTATGCAATGTAGCTTATAAAATCTTGGCTAAGGTCTTTGCAAATAGACTGAAACAATGTCTTCATGAAATTATATCAGCCCCATAAAGTATATTGTCCAGGCCTCCAAGTCATAGATAAAATGCGAATAACATATTAAGTGATCCATTCTCTCCTACAGGGAAGCAAGGGAAACAGGAAAGAGATGGTAGTTATGTTGGAATTTTTGGACATACATATATTATTTATATATATGTGCTATCATAAATTAATGGCCCAAATTATGAAAGTGATCTTATAAGGTTTTATGGGCCTAAATCATTTAATAAAGTATGGATCTCCTATGCGTAAAAACCATATAGCCTATTTTCTAATTTCTAATTTTATGATGGGCTAAATTGGAAATAGGAAACTAGGCTTCCTATAAAATAGGTTGCGGTCCCCGGGTTATGCATCCTGTCAGGTTTCTTTTCTGCCATCTCATCAGTAGAGAAGAGGAGGAGCTACACTCTCCCAAAACCCTGGGTGCATTAACTTGGAAGACCTAAAGCCAAAGATAATTAGCATCCATGGATTCAGGCACGCTTCTGTTTATGGTTTTAATTTCTTAATAATTTTAGCATGAGATAGATCCAGCATTGATTATGGATTTAATCAATGGTTGTTTTCAACAAGTGGTATCAGAGCTTAATCTTCATGTTAGATCATTAAGAAAAGGTTTATGAAAATTTCATAATTATGAATTCATGTATGCTGTTTGAATGCATGTAAAGGATTTATAGAAAATCAAAAACCTAATTATGGCTGCCACTGTTCATCTGGAATTTTATAATAATAATAAAAAAAACCAACCTGATGCCTGGATTTATGTTGCCGCCGCCGAGATTGGTTTTGCCGCTGGCCACCGGATTTGGGTTTTACTGCCGGAGAAGGATGGTAGCGCTTGGACGGCAGCGGCATCTAGCACGGCGACGTGCGGGATCAGGCGTTCGGACGAGCATGGCTGGACGGTCGTCCGTCCGCTTGTGTATAAACGCCGAAGAAGATCTCGCCTGGCTGCCAGAACTGGGAGACGTTGCTGCCGTGAGGGAGAAGATGGTGCGTGCGAACGGGCATGGCTGTATGGGCGTGGCTGGCCGGACGACCGGGGAATACTCTGCAGGAAGGCTGGAGGCTGGACGGCGTTGCTGCGGCTGCCAGGAAGACCATTCCAGCAGAGGCGAACGGCAGCAGCGATCCAGCACGGGCGATCTGGCTGGTGGCAAGCGGCGATCAGCAACGGCAGCAGCGTCCGGGCAAGCTCTAGCCGACGGCGGGCGAACGGTAGCGACTGTTGCTGGATCCGGTCGGTGGCAGCGGCTTGGCCGATGGGTTGGGCGCAGGCAGCAGGGTGGCCAAACGGGGCTGTGGCGGCGGTGGCTAAGGCAGCTTGGGAAGTTAGGGTTTATCCCTAGGGAAGAGATGAATTTTTACAGAAAACCCCCTGACCAGATAAATTACGGAAAACCCCTTTGTAGAAATTTACAAACTGGCCCCAGGATTTTTCCGGTTTGGGCCAGGCCTGAGCCCAATCCATCAGGCCCATAGCTAAACCCTTTTGTACCTGGGCGGGCCTGTAAAACAGGCCCAGGTGGAAACAACCCAGTTCAAGCAGGCCCAAAATTAGCCTAGTAAGTTAGGCCCACTAAAATTTAGCCCACTTATGTCTGGACGGGCTTGTTTTCAAGCCCAAGCAGAACCAGCCCAGAACTAAAAGTTCAGCCCATTCAATTAAGCCCATTTTCATCCCACCCACAGTACGGCCCACCAGAAAAGGACACGTGGCAGCCCAATAACCGTCCAAATTAGATTTCACATATCTTTTGATCCCTTTATCCGATTTGGACGATCCAATAGTAGTTTTCTATGTTTTTGGACATTCTAGATTGAATGGAAGGGTCAGATTAACCTAAATAGGTCCACAAATATTAATTTTGTGAAATTCACATATATGCATGCAAATGTTTGAATTACAATTAATTCATGTGGTTAATTTATGAATGTTTAGACAGCAAATTATGTATAAATTCATGTGTTTATAATTTATTGCTTTCTATTAAGTTTTTAAATTAACCAATTGTCATGCAAAATTTTATTTTTGGACCTTTTGAAATTTAAATTTCAAATAATGGTATAAGTATTCTTTACGAATGTCTAATATTTTAAAATAAATTAATTGAAACAACATACTACCAAAGTAGCCTCTTTTATGTAGATTAATTTATTTTTAAAATATTATAATGATTGTGTGATGTAATTCATGCGAATTTTAATCGGCCCAAAGGAAAGTTAATTTTTGGCCGAATTATATTCACATATGTGGTAATAAATATGTGATAATTATTTGGTTTTCCATGTGAATAATAAGTCGGTCCAAAAAAAGGCTTATTATTTGACAGGATTTTATTATCAATATTTGATTACTACAACAAGAGTTCCATTTACAAGTTAATATTTCTGTCCAAAGACTAAATATTAATGTTGTGCTAGGTATCTTGTGATGGGTCTTGCCATTATTTGAATTTTACTAAGGTTTTATGTGTATATCTCATGTGAATATGTTGTTTTGTTCTATTTTCAGTTAACACATCTACTTCTACCATATCTGTCAACATTAATTCAATTCCCATGCTGAACGGAACCAATTTCAAGCAATGGAAAGAGAATGTGATGAAAATTCTTGAGTGTATGGATCTTGACCTTGCGTTAAGGGTTAAACAACCCGCCTCTCTTACGACTATAAGTTCCATTGAGGAAAAATGGGACTTTGAGAGGTGGGATCGTTCGAATCACATGTGTCTTATGATCATACGCAAATCGATTCCAGAAGCTTTCAGGGGTAGTGTATCTGATAAAGATATCACTACAATGGATTTCCTTGAGGAAATTGAAAAGCGCTTTGAAAAAAGTGATAAGACTGAAACAAGTACAACTTTGTCAAACTTGGTTTCCATGAGGTATAAGGGCAAAGGAAACATAAGGAAATATATCCTTGAGATGTCTAATCTCACTTCAAAACTAAAAACACTTGGGTTACAGCTGTCTGATGATGTGCTGGTGCATTTAGCTTTGATATCTCTTCCTTCACAATTCAACCAGTTTAAGATAAGCTATAACTGCCAGAAAGAGAAATAGACTCTTAATGAGCTCATTTCACATTGTGTGGAAGAAGATGAAAGGATTAAGCAAGATAAGCCCGAAAGTGCACACTTGGCAAGTACTTCTAAGAAAAGGCCAAGAAAAGAAAAAATGATAAGAAAGCTGCAGGAGGAGTGACAAATAAGAAACAGCAAAAGAAGTCAACTAAGGAATCAAGCTGTTACTTCTGTCACAATCCTGGACACCAAAAGAAGGATTATACCAAATATCACACTTGGCGTGTAAAGAAGGGTATGCTTCTCACTTTGGTTTATTCTGAGGTTAATTTAGCTTCTGTACCTGGACATACTTGGTGGATAGATTCTGGTGCTACTACTCACATTAGTATGTCTATACAGGGTTGTCTGAGCTGTCAAAAGCCAAGTGATGCTGAAAGATTCATCTTTGTGGGCAATGGCAAATCAGTTGAGGTCGAGCAATAGGCACATTTAGGTTATTGTTAAGGACTGATTTTTATTTGGATTTGAAAGAAACGTATATTGTACCGTCTTTCAGACAGAATTTGGTATCTATTTCTGTTTCGGACAAATTTGGTTATTCTTGTTCATTTGAAAATGGTCAGTTTCATCTTTCTTTAGATTCAAATATTGTGGGTACCAGTTCTTTATCTAGTTGTGATAACATTTATTTGCTTGATACAGTTGTCTCGTTTATAGAATCCTTGCATATGAATTCATGTGGTACAAAACGAAAATTAACTGATGAGAATTCTGCTTCGCTCTGGCACAAACGTTTAGGACACATTTCTAAACAA
>JAXCLR010000073.1:35412379-35427796 GCA_035584095.1 Annona squamosa | reverse complement strand
GAGCGAAAAAAAATGGAAAAAAGATTTACTCAGTTTCCAAAATTATTGTAGGCTGATAAACCATGTCTCAGCCTTGGACAGACCTTACATCACAAAAATAAAAAATCGATTGACCAGTACTGCCTATATGTATGTATGCATAAAAACCGTTTCATGTAATCTATTTTTTTCCACTCTAATTATTGTTGGAAATGTATTTCATTTACTACATTTAGCAACTTTTGTTTAGGTAAAAGGCCAAGTTTCATCCAAATCAAAATTTACATGTTCACATTTTCTTCGAAATATATATTTATATGAAAAATGCTTAAATTTACGCACATATATGAAAATATAATAATATTTTATTAAATCATTTATTTATGTAGTAGTAATATTTTAGATGATTTAAATGTTAAAAATATAACTTAAAAATTAATTTTTAGTATCAAATTATTTTATTACATTGATTTTATATATGCCTAGATAGGCCTTGCACAATTGTACTAGACAAATGATGAAGTTTTCAATAATCTTTTATTTTTTGCATTATATTAATTTTTAATGTAATTTAAACCATTTATTGCTTCCCTTAATATTTTAAACTACAATAAAAATTACTTTAACTGAAGACTTGGATGAGTAAAAAAATTAAATCATGTAATGAAGAAGATATTACCATTAAAATTATTTAATGATTGCAAAAAGTCTTTAATTAAATATTATTAGGCATCCAATTAATAGTGTTAAATAAATTAGATTTTATTTAATCTCATATTAATTTGAAAATAAAAATTTCTTTATTTATAATTAAAAACTTGTTGTTTTGAATCATAATCTAAAATTAGTATATACATAGTAAATGATTTTCATAATAACTTAGACTTTTGTTATGATTGATCTTAATTTGGCTGAGAGTTAGTTTAAATCAAATCAAGATCTAGATTATAGAAGAATAGATTAGTTTTGTTAATGCATTTTTACATGGAAAAGAGTTGATCCAACAATCAAATTGAACCAAAAAATATAAGAGGCTTTAATGCTAAATGATTCCACTATGAAGGTTTGCTTACAATTTTAGTGTGTATTACCTTGGTTTTATATTAGTCATCTCTTGAAAGACCCACCTTCATAGGATAGAATCTTTTGAGGGTAAGTAGGACATGAGGAGGTGGATGATTGAGGGATAGATAACAATAAATAACTTCCTTTCTTCTTCTCCTTTCTTTCCCTCGACTCTTTCCCCTTTCTTTGATGGGGTCTATTGATATTTATACAATGTTGGCACTAACAAGATATGCCTTACATCAGACGAGATATTCTACTAACTGTGACATTCTTTGAAAATATCCTTTTAGGTGACATTTGCAGTCTATAGTTGGTCGAACCAAAAGATTATTGTAGCACGATTGTCCTAGATTTGTGAAAACATAATCATTTCATTAAATTAAAGACAATTTTCATTAGCTTTAGGGAGGGCTTGCACATATCAAAAGGTGCTTTTACTAAATGCTTCGCCTATCACGTTGTGGATGCCCTATTAGTTTTAGGTAGCAGGTAGGCATACTGACTCTTTGCCTCATCTGGATGCAAGGCTATTAGGCTTGAAGGGTTTGCGCATGCAATCCCTTAGGGGTGTGCTCTAGTGGAACCTTCCTCTACAGGAAAGATTTATGTTGGGCCTCGATTTTGTTATTCATCCGCTCAATTTGGTATGACCCCATCAAAATTTTAACTATACTTTTTTTGTTGGCTTTCTAACATTGAAAGTTGAGTTTGCTGATGTAACATGTTTGATATTTCGGCTTGTTAACCATTTAATATGTCAGATTGATTGTTTGATGTGTCAGTTTGACTAATAGATGTGAGTCATTGACTTTGATTTATTGATTAAATTATTTTCAAAGATTAAGTTATAAATAATTCAACCTAAAAGAGTATTTAAATAGAAATGAATTATTCTATATTTAAATTAATGAATTGATGATAGCCTTAAATGGAAAAAGACTTGCCTTTTGATAGTTTTTTTTTTATGAAAACGGACACGCCCTATCCCCTCTCCCAACGACTGTGATGGGAGGATGGGATAAGAGAGTCCGAGCAATTCATTGCCAAAAAATTATCTGTACAAAATTTTTCCAAAAGAACATGAGGACGATTGCCCCACCATTCCTGGCAATCCAAAGAAGACATAGATACAAAAACAGCAAGAAAATGAGCCACAGCGTTGCCGTGTCTCAAGACATGATGAATGGTAAAAAATGAGGAGGACAATAGAAAAGATTTGATTTCCGCAATGATAGTCCTGACCAGTGAAAGGATCTGGTCTTCCTCCAAAATGTATTTGACTAAGAGAAGGGAATCCGTTTCAAACTGAATATTTCGCATCCCATGTTGAATAGCCCATTTAATACCCAAATTGAGGGCCATTGCCTCCCTACACAGAGAGTCCATAATACCACTTCTTTTCCACCCCTTAGCTGCCGTGAAGCTTCCATTAGAGTCGCGAATGATAGCTGCAAACCCTATAGCATGGTTGTCATCATGTTTCATCGCATCGATGTTCATCTTGAGGACACCTCAGGGTGGTTTGGTCCATCTAGCCACCATAGGCTTATCAATTAGCCCATCGAGAATGAGAAATTTTGTCTTCAAATATTGCTCAAGGTAGTTCATGCACCATTTCAATATATCACCAAGACTCGGTTGAACCCCTTCTTTCCACAATTTATTGCGCATATACCACACCCTCCAGTAATATAGTATGAAAAAACCCAAGTCTCCCTGTTTGTTCGAAGAAACCATGCACCGAAAAATATCCTGTATGGATTCCCAAAGACCATTGATCGTAACCACTCTCAGAAAGATATTCCTTGTGTGATGACACCCCATGAAAACATGAACCGCATCCTCCAACTCAGACCTGCAAAAAAGGCAATTAGGGTCCACATCAATGTTCTTACGCAATAAATTTTGCTTCGTTGGTAAGGCATTTCGGAAAAGTCTCCACCAAAAACCATGATTTTGCTCGGCAACTTTGGCTTCCAAATCGCTTTATAAATTGCCATGTTTGCCGAATTTTGGCGCCCTCAGGACTTGTATGCGGATTTCAATGAATAATTGCCAGTTGGTTCGTATATCCAGAACATACGGTCCTCCATGACCATATGGGTTAGGGGTACTTGATTGATTCGTTGCCAACCCAACTCTCCGACAGCCACCATGACTCTCTCCATATTCCATGAATTCGTCGTATCGTCAATAAAGTAATTGACAGACACATCATCCGAGATAGCCCGTGGGAGAGGTCCCACTTTTTCCAACCAATCCTCAAGCCATGTATCCTTGAAGAAAAGTACTCTTCTGCCATTACCAATCCGCCACCTGCATCCATTCTGTAACATCTCATTTGCTTTCATTATACTCTTCCAAGTAAATGAATCAGAAGGTCTTACTTGGGAGCTCCAGATGTCGCCATGCGGAAAATATCTAGCTTTAAGTACCCTGTAACAAAGGGAGTTTGCTTGCGAAATAAGGCGCCAGACTTGCTTGCCAAGAAGCGCAAGATTAAAAGCGTGCAGCTCCCT
Organism: Annona squamosa; assembly: GCA_035584095.1. Taxonomy (NCBI): domain Eukaryota; kingdom Viridiplantae; phylum Streptophyta; class Magnoliopsida; order Magnoliales; family Annonaceae; genus Annona; species Annona squamosa. The sequence continues at coordinate 35,424,230 of JAXCLR010000073.1, read as the reverse complement.
GAACCCCAACCCTCCCGAGAGTTTCGATATGCACATGTCCTTCCATGCAACCCAACACATTTTTCGCTTATTTTCCTGCTCCCCCCACCAGAATCTGCTCAGCATGCTATCAATTTCCTGACAAAAGGATTTCGGAAGCAGAAAAATGTTCATCGTATAGGTCGGAATAGCTTGGGCAACCGCTTTGATGAGGACCTCTTTCCCTCCCCAAGAGAGCAATCCACCCTTCCAGCCTTGGATCTTCATCCATATGGGCTGCTTAAGATCACTGAAGCGCTTTGATTTTCACTGATTAAGTCATGGAGGCATAACTAAATTCTATTAGCCAGAACTTTCGCCAAAATCTTGTAAGCAACATTACATAAGCTTATCGGGCGAAAATGGCATAAAGATTGAGCTCCCTGTCTTTTCGGGATCAAAACAATGGTAGTAGAGTTTAACTGCTCAATTTGCATGCTTTGACGATCGAGATCCGATTGTTCCATGAAGAACTTGCACCACAAAAATATATCTCGGCCAACCATTTGCCAATGCTTCTGGAAGAAACCTGCAGACATCCCGTCTGGCCCCGGAACCTTTGTGGGACTCATCATCTTGATTGCCTTGGTTACTTCGTCAAATTCTAGGGTTCTGATTAAGGATTGCCTTTGTCGGTCCGTGATTCTAGTGGAAATGGTAGAGGTGATCCACTCCCCTTGGGTTGATCTAGCAGAAGAGAAAAGTTTGGAGAAATGTTCCGCGATCATGTCCACCATTTCATCTTGGTCATTGACCCATTGTCCATTGGAATCCATAAGTCCCTCAATGGTGTTAGTCCTGCTACGATTTGAAGCCATTCGGTGGAAGAAGCCCGTGTTTCTGTCCCCCCCATGTAACCAATGTGTCTTCGCTCTCTGTCGCCACATCTATTCTTCATCTTCCAAAAGAATGTTGATTTGAAGCTTAACACGTTTTATGTCATCATCTATAAGGTCACTGGAGTTCTGGGTCAAGAGATATTCAAGTTCATGTTGTTTGTCCTCAATGTTCCTTCTCAGATTCCCCCTTCTTGACCGGTTCCACTTGGCTAATTCCAATCCACAGGACTTAATCTTCCTATCCAAAGGAATCGGGGAATAAAGGTCGCAACACCAATGCAGAGTCCAAGCATGATTAACAATCCGATGGGTTTCCCTATCTCTTGCCCAAAACATCTCATATCTGAACTCCCTTGGCGATTTCCTTTTGCGGAGCAACGAGTTTATAACCAGCAAAATCGAGCAATGATCGGAGTATGCCACCGACATATGAAAAATTTTCGCATACGGGAATCTAGATAACCAACATGGTGTAGCCACTCTCCTGTCCAATCTAGCTTCAACCCGATGAGACCCCTGTCGGTTATTGCTCCACGTCATGGGTGGGCCTACGAAACCCAAATCCACCAAATTGGAGCTGTCCAGAGTGTGACAGAAAAGATCCATCTGTGCTTGAGACCGGGTCCTTTGGCTCCAGTATTCATTTGATCCTGTTACTTCATTAAAATCACCCATCACAAGCTAAGGAGAGTCCGCTTGATTGCATAACATTCTCAATAGATTCCAAGTCTGAATTCGCTGTTGTGTTTTGGGGTGACCATAGATCCCTGTAAACCTCCAACTATCAATATCTGCATCGATGTGATGACTTGAAAAACTTTTTATCCTGACAGAAAAATCATTGTTCCATAGCAACGCTATCCCGCCCCCTCGGTTTGTCGAATCCACCGCTATACAGCAATCAAACTTCAGTTTACATCTGATTCCTTCCATCTCCTTTGCAGTCCGTTTCGTTTCAGAAAGGAAAATCAGCTTGGGTTTCTTTTTCTTGACCAAATCAAGAATGCGGCGAATTGCACGTGGGTTCCCAAGCCCACGACAATTCCAAGCTAAAAGGGCCATTTTATGCGAGGTGGAGCTGAGGATCTCCCTCAGCCACCACCTCCATATCCTCATATGACTTGTCCACCTTTGGACGCTTATGGTTGGTGATGCTCACCTGTTTCTCATTTATCAAAGTTCTTTTGCCTTTTGTTCCTTTGGGTATCCCATATGTTTCAATTTCAGGCATTTTATCCCTTCCTCTCGCCATTCGTTTCCATCTACCCTTCTCTTTCTGTACAAATCTCTCATCTTCCCGGACCATACCCGCTGACTTCTCATTCTACACCACATCGTATCCATGGGACCTGTCCCCTGTTTTGTCCCTTGAAAGTCCATGGACTGTCTCACAACAAGTTTGATTGATGAGCCCACCAACCAACGATGATTCCCATGTGTCGCCAATGCTCCTTGGTTTATCAGTCAGCAAATCCTCTCCATATGTAGATGGTGATGACTTATATTTATCGGCGGCCAAACTTATGGGGACCTCCTTGAGAAGACTTTGGTAGAGGAGCTCCTCTACCTCGTGTGTCTGCTGCTGATGGGGTAGAGTCCCTACCTTCTGCTGAATTGAGCACTGGTCAGAGAGCTGATGTTCGCTGCTGCCGTTCAAATGATCTTTGGTTTGAAGAGAATGGGAATGTGCAGCATGCATTTGGTAAGCTCTAGTTGAAACCATGGACAGATTACCATGCTGACATTCGTCGCACTTCAGTTGGTGTGCTCCTGTTGAAACATCGGACAGGTTGCACCGTTGACGAACATCGCAATTCAGTGGGCTCTCCTGCCTCAGATGACTAGCATGATTAGCCGTCCCAACCTGTTGACCCTCATGCTGTGAAACAGAAATATCCCTTGTCTGCCTTGGCTACAAAGTCTGTGATTGGAAGGTGTTCTCTGCCCCTTGCCGCACTACCTGTGAATGGGTATCCTCCTTTACCCTTTGCTGCACATTCCTGCTCCCTATTTGCTTCATTTGGAGACTTTCCACGTGAGAGCTTTGTTGTTTCAAATTATTCTCCTCAACCCTTTGCTGCATTGGCTGGGAATGGGTATCCGTTATTTCCTCCATTGCCATTTGTTGCCATGTGTTGCTCCCAAAGTGTAGCCGTTGAGGATTGTTCAGGTAGGAACCTTTCTGTTACAAAATATCAGGTCCTTGATGCTGTGGACAATGACTTGGTTGAGGCAGAGCGATATGCTGTTGCTGAGATGAATCGCCTATCAACTTTCCTTCCCCACCCAAGTACTTTCTTGGGTTAACTCTATTTGCAGATTCTTTGCCATCTTTGATTCTCAATGGCCGGGTTCTTACCCTCAAAGCACTCCCAAAAGGCATATCTGCCTCTGCTACATTTGCATTCTGATCTGTTTGTGTCTAACATTCCTTATAAGAATGTCCCATGATTCCGCAACCATAGCAAAATATTGGCAACTTCTCATATTGGAAAGGTAACCATTTTCTCCCTTGTGATCCAACTTGAATGAATAAGCCCCTCCTCAAAGGTTCCCTACAGTCAATCACAACTTTCATCTTAAGCTCTGTTTCAGATGCAGCAATTTCTTCCACATGTTCGAAAGTTTTGGCCAGACCCGCCCCTAGAACTTGCTTGTCCACGAGATGAGGAACATCCAGCACATGTACCCATATGGATGTTTTAGCAAGCACCAGATGGGCGTAATCAACTTCCTCACATAAATCCATAAATATGATCATGTGTCGATCATATAGCCATGGCCTTCCTGCCATAATCTTCTCTTTGTCCGACTGTTTGGTGAAAACGACCTTGAAGAGGTTGTCGCCCATCTCCAAAAAATGAAAGGTGCCGGAAGTTCTCCAAAGCCTCCGCATCATTGCCTTGAAGAGCTCTCTGTTGTATGGCTTTGATGTCCAGATCGAGTAGAGGCATGCTATATCATTCCCTGGAGAAATCTTCAACATCGCCGTTTCAGCGATGGACATCGTCTGGAGCTCTGCTCCTAACAAGTCGTCCAAGCTTGGATTCATCCTACCCGTATATTCGAGTTCCTGTCCACTGGAGCCTCCACAATCACCAACTATTTGCAATCAGCACTTTAGAACAATCTCCCGGTGCCCTCTCCCTTAGCCGAAAACCGGAGTCTGTACCCCAAAAGCTCCACCCAGCACCGAGCGCGAAGCTTCGCCTGTTGGGCCTCACGGAGAGTAGTGATTTTTCATGCCTTTTGATAGTTAACTATATGTGGATTTATAAAAAAAAAAAAAGGAAAGGAACTAGGTTGTGAACTTAAGGAAATAAAGAAGATGATAATGTTATATTGTTTATGATGCTTGAATATACTATTTGTTATGAAACTATCTTAGGGTGTAAAAATCTCTGTTGTGGAATGATTGGTATACTTCTAGAGTATGCTTTGGGCAATTAATTAGCCATGTCAAATGTAAGAATCAAGTGGTTATTAGGTCAAGATGAAAGGTATCCTTGCAAATGATGATGGATGGTGATGATTATATAAAATATATGTATTATGTTAATATATTGAAAATCATTTGTATATTAGGGTCATTATCGTTTGGTTTAAATGGTTTAATATTAAATGTTTTATTATTATGTGATCTTTTTAGCTATGTAGAAGATGTTTTACTCTACAACAGACCATAGTAGTTATATAACTTTGGAAAATTGCCAAACTGTCGAAATGAATTTTTTCAAACTAAAATTACATAAAACCTATTCTTGTGAAAATTTCACAAATTACAAGTATACATATTTGCACTTATTTCCTTTTCTCAAAAGGATTCCAATCAACCATTAAACCAAAATTAAATCCAAACCAAACATAAAATGCCATGTATAAAATGTGTAACCTATATGAAATCAATAAAATGTTTCGAGCATGTTACCTAATAATATCTCCAGAGCATAAAGACTCATTAGGCCTTCAACATGTCTCCAACATCCTTAATTCATTAATCAAAACCAAAATACAACCATGCATTCTCATTCAATCAAATACCAAGATTCATTCCATCTCCATGATCAAAGTCGTCATCAAAATTATATCAAAAGTACCACGAACTTTACAATCTCTCCTTTTAATGATGACAAAATAACCAAGTTTCAACCAAATTCCATGCCTCTTCCAATCATTACGCCTTAAAAGGATTGAAAAAAATTGATTTTAATAATTTGTCTTCCCCTTTTTATCATAAGGAAATATGACATAAATAAAGTGACCAAACTAACAACAAATGATATAACAATAGACAAATAAAGTAAAACGAATTATTATCGTCATCCAAACTGAAATTTAAAAATTTACGTCCAGAAAATATCTAAAATGAGATAAAAAAAAAAGTTTGAATTGCAAAGTTGCAATTTCATGCATATGAAGTGCATCTTGTCCATAAATAAATGATGAATAAAAAGAAAAACTAATTATATCATCTATTCGATGCAAATAAAATATTTTTGAAACAAAAATGTGTTTTGAATAATTTCGAGAGACTTCACAAACCACCATTGGAAGTTCACTCCTTATATGCATCTAAATCTTCTTTTGTTCCACCAATTTCTTCATTAGATGGACCATCGTACCTTGAAGAACTGATGAAAGATCCTTTTCCTTTAAATTCTTCCTCCAAGTTGATCTTTACACTTGATGCAATTTTGAACTTTGTAAGACCAACTTTTTAAGAAAAGGCTTAGGCCATGATTTTTGAAATATTGAAGATGTGCCTTTATATTTAGGTTGTAAAATCTTAAGTATGCCAACAATGTCTTCATGATCAGGTTTTGTAGGAGAAGAAAAAACTTTTCTCATTTTAGTTGGTTCAAAAGACTCCATGGGATTAGGTTCTTTTGGATCTAAAATAGGCTCAAAAGGTGACTTAGTTTCAATAGCCTTTTGAAGATAAACTTCAGATTAAATGGGCAAAGTGGATGGATTATTGGCACATTGAGGTAGTTGTGGCTTTGGAGGAGTAAAAGTAAAAGAACACACAAGTTGTTGAATAAAGTTCATAAAGTATCAAGGTTGGTTTTTGTCCTATCAAATTTATATTGGAAGTTATCAAATTTATATTGCAGTAATAGGAGATAGATCAATAGGAATAGACCCAAAGGAGGAGAAGAAGAAGAATGTTGAAGCTTAGAAGCCTGATGTGCATGAACCTACCCATTAAATGAATGATAGAGGAGGAATAAGACCATGCTTGTGATCTAGAGCTTCTTGGCTTGGTTTATTTGATACACCACGACCTTGACGTCCTGCTCTCTCATCCATAGCTCTAACTCTCTTTTATAGACTTAAATCCATGATGAATCACTCTTATGCCTTTAGATAGAGCTTGCACAAGTAGCCATTGATTTTAATCCATCTTTAAATAATGCATCCTAAGAAGTATAAACTCATTAGTAACATCATAAGACCTGCAATTAGTTGGCCTTCCTTACTAAGATCAATATTGTGATGATTGAATATCTTATTAGAAAAATGCCAAATGGTAATTCTCAATTAGATTTTGACCTTTGATTGATCATATATTATAACACAGACCAAAGTAACAGATTTGCTGTAGACAAAGCATCATAATAAAATAATGTCATAGATTCCTCCTTTTGAGTATAAACTCTTGACAATAATATAGTATAGAACTATGAGTGCTTAGGCTCATGAAACTCAAGTTTACCTAAACTCTAATCCTAACCTTATTTATAAAATATTAACTTGAATTCTATTTGTAAAACCTAAATCCTAACTCTATTTTTGAAAATTAGGTTCGGGTTGAGTTTTAGGTTGGAATTTATATTTTATTTAAGAGTGATAAATTTAAATTTTCATTTGAATATATGATAACAATAAATCATATGAGTAAATACAATAATTGTTGGAAACAATTGACAAATTAAGCAAAGATTGTGTTTTGATGATTAAACAAGCTCAATTTGAGTTAAATAAGACACTAATGACATTTCTTTGAGTGTTTGCAAGGTTTCATAATATGAAAATGAAGTTTAACAGGTCAAGTCGACTCAGGCATTAACTTAAGTCAAGTCGATCCCTAAGTCGACTCCAGATGTGACTTCAAATGCAATTTTATGGCCAGTGCTGAAATTGGGGAGCATCGAAGTCGTGCTTGAAGTCGACTTCACATGCAACTTACGTAAATTCGCAAATCAAGTCGACTCTAGATGTGACTTCAAATGCGATTTTATGGCCAACACTAAAATTAGGGAAAGAGCTATCAAAGTCGTACTCGAACTGGACTTCACATGCGATTTAGGTGAAGTCGCAAACTAAGTCGACTTCAAACGCAACTTGATTTTTAGAAAACACGAAGTCGAAGATCTGAGGGGACTTCAGCAGAAACTCAACTGAAACTTAAGTCAAGTCGAAGATGAAGTTGAGTCTACATGCGACTTGGGTTGTACCAAAAGTCAAGTCGACTAAACCTAGCAACTTGAAAAAGATTTAAAATGGGATGATCCCTATTATACTGGGAAGTAGATTTAAGGACCATATTGCTGTTAGAACAACATACTCAAGACCAAGAACACGAAAGGCGCATTGAATGTTTATGTGACGATCTATGAGTTTTAAATCTCAAGAACTAGTTGGAGAATATATGCATTGGGAAGAAGGCTTAGTAACAAGAGTAATCCAATAAAGAACATGAGATACCAAATCTAAAAGAAGTCAAGAGGAGTAGCGAAGTCGCACCCGAAGTTAACTTCGTCTGTGACTTGGGTCGAAGCTGAAGATAAGGTCGATGTTGTCCAGAACTTCGAGCTGACAAAGGCCAAAGTCGCACCCAAAGTCGACTCTAGCCTGCAACTTCAACGAAGTCACAACCAAAGTCTACTCCAATATACAACTTGGACGAAGCTGCAAGTCAAGTTGACTCCATATTCAACTTGGGTTCGTAATGGTTAGAAATATTCGAATGAGGGCACATTTAATGCACACAACCTAATTCCAACGTTCGAAAACCCTCTTCATTTATTTAAGGCATTCAAGACAGATGTTGATGGTAGTTGAAACTTCATTGATTGAGCACAACTCCCATATCTAAGTGCATTAAGTGATCAAGCCAACATCCCAAAAAAGAACTATGCACTCAAATCGTCAAGAACTACTTGCTGAATCATTTAGTCTTCTCCACAAGTTCTTCTCCGCGTTGAATCAACCTCTACACAATAGTAATGTGTAGAAACTTTCTTTCTTACTTTCCCTATTGTATTGCACTTGATTTAGTATTGGAGGCTAAGGTCAAGTGAAAGCAAAGTAGTATGTGATTGGACTGATACTCATCACTTACTCGTGCTAAGTCTGTATTAAGCCCCCTAGAGCTGTGAATCGAGAAGAGAGCAGAGACTCTATTGTATTTGGTAAAATACATAGTGGAACCCAAGTCACAATTGTGTGATTTTGGAAGAGTGAAGTTGGGAAGGTTATCCCGAACCACTATAATTTGTATGTTCTGTTTATTACTCTTAAATTTCAATTTTATTTGCTTCAAGGGGCTAGACCAAAACAGGGGCTGTATCCAAGATTATTTAAAAGAATTTTAAAAACTCAATTCACCTCTCCCCTTTTGGGTTAAGTCATTAACTCGGGACAAACAATAATTTCGAATCAAACTACAGACTTTTTTTTAAAATATAGCAATATAAAGATTATTTCTTAAAAAAATTTTACATAAAAAACAAGATAAAGGAAAAAATAATAGATGTAAAATCAAATGATAGAAATAAACATAAATATAAATGAAATAATATACTTCATTTATAATATAATTACAATATATCAAACATCTATTCAAATATGAGTATAAATAATATAAAGTATGAAAAATATAAAGGAATATTATTTAAATATTATGTACATAATATAGTTTATACTAACACAAAATAAGAAATCGGGCATATATGTATATAATATATGCATCAAATTCATATCACTACCCAAATAAAAATTGCATCCTCTAGATTAACTTTAGTGGATTTGAGGGGATCTTTTGGCCACTTTATGATATCAGCAAATTCATAGAAGTAAATTTAATATGAATGCCCTTAATATAAGAATTGTATATATCATCATCCTCATTATAGTCAAGATAAAAATAGAATAATTCCACAAATTCTTGATATGTAAATAGTTACCACTTGAGGAAATCCTTCAATTTGTTTGCTTCTAACTATTCAACAAGTAAGAATCCTTCTCTTTCAAAGAAAATAATGTCAACATTCTTTCCTTTATTCATATTTTTTTTAGCATAATATTTCAAAAATAACAACTCACTTTTAGGAGCCTTGTAGGTATTGGAAGTAGAAGAACTTGAGTTTTTGAAGGAATTCAAGCATGAGGTAGGAACTACTATCCTTTTTGGTTTGAAATCTCCATTTTTGGTGTTAATCAGGTTGATGCTTGTGGAGTCTCTCTAACTAAAGTAGTATGAGCTTCTTATGATCTTTCTTCATGGATGATATTGTTGTCAGGTTCAGGTCTCTTCCATCTTACCCTTAACTTCTCTGGGTAGGTAGCTTTCTTAGAGATGACCTTTTTGAGCATCATCGACTAATGAATAGAAAATGAATGCATGAGGGGAAGAAGATTGACCAAAGAAATGAAGAGGAGAAGAATCAGAATAAGATTCCTACGAAAAATTGAAAAGATAGGAGAGAAGAGATCGATTTTTGTGAAACCCTATGTTCACAGTTGGTTTCACAACTGGAAATCCTAAATTTAATTTATATTGGAAAGGAAAGGAGTTTAACAAAAGTCTACTTAGAAAGAGATTAATTTATAAATTTTAGAAAGTGAAGGATTGAATTGTAATTTTGAAAAGAGTAGAATAAAAGGGACTAAATTGTAAAGTTATGAATTTTGAAAACAAAGAGATTAAATTGCAGTTTTAAAAAGCAGAGATAAAATGGAGCTAACATATAATTTTATAAAGACTGGAAACAAGAAGAGTGATTGTGTAATATTTAAAAGAGTAGCGACAAAAGATTACTTCTTAGACAAGTAAACTAATAAGATGGGAATTGCATAATTATTAAGTTTGCTTCTGAAGCAAGCTAAGGAAGGTGAGATTATCTAAAGCAAAAGCAAGTAAATTACATAAAACCACCAAAAGAAATTAGGATTATGTAAAACTAAGACTAACCAAAGTGTATACAAACCTACCCATAAAAAAGTCTATACAAACCTATTGAGCATAACCCTAGGAGGTAGGAGTTGGAGTCTAAGAAGTTGTGCTCAAGGGAGAAGGCTAGGAAAGAAGCGGGTAATTTTAATTCATTATTTTGCTTAGTTTTTGGCTTTAAAAAAATATCATAGATCCAGTTTTAACTTTAAAAATGCATGTTACGTGATAGGTGGTCCATCCAGCTACCATACATGATCTATATAAAATATAAATATAATCATATAGATGTTAGTTAACCAAGTATAAGTGTATATGAACGTATTATCCGTATATATATATTCTAAAATATATGAAAATATATTCACAGATCATCTGGAGGTATATTTTATAAATGTATATGTATATTGACATAAGTAGCTTAGATATAAACAGGATCTAGTAGAGGTTAATTAATACGGAATATGAAAATTCTGCTCTTAGGTTCTAGCTCATTTAGATTATTGGACTTTTGAAACTTAAGCTAGAAAATAAAAATCATGATGACCATATTAGTTCTAATATTAATATAGATAGGTGGAGTTTTTTCAAGCTTAATGATGTAAAATTATTGAATTAAAATATTATAAATGGGCTTTATCAAAAAATATATATTATAATTTTTATTAGGTTGCCTAGTTTGAGTGTTTATAAGTTTGTAAATTTAGTAAATAGATTTACAAATACATTTTTATTAAACTTTTAAGAATTAAAAAATTATTATGGTTTATGTGGGTTTTAGAAAAAGGGTAAAAAATAAAAGGGTTTATGGGGTACATAAATTAGAGTAAGATAAATCATGATTATTATTTGTAGAAGATATGTTGATAAAATATTATATCTGTTTTGATAATTAAGGATGAGACATTGAGTTTTGGTGTTGAAATCTGAGGAAGAAAGATTTGAGTTGCATATATGAGGTAGGTAGGATCTTTTTGAATATGTAGGTAGGACTTTTGAAATTGATTTTAAGTTTTATATGTTTTCTTATTTGTTGGGTTGTACCAATGTTTCCAGTTGTTTTGGAACTAGGGTTTAAAGAACCATTAATTGTTTTGATGTTTCAGTTTTGTATTTGGATTTTTATTTGATTTTAGATAGTATTAGTTGCATGATTTTAGTCAAATTTATAAGGTTGCATCAAATCATGTCATGCATGTCATCAATATATATTTATGTTATAGATATAGTTTGTAGTTGACTTCCAGATTATGTGGTGAGGATGATATGTGCATATAGGCCACATAAAGGCGTGCTTTGTGGTTGACCTGTAAGCCACACCATGATGATGGTTTGTGCAAGAAGGCTTTATTGGAATTGTGCTTTTTAGTGACTGACCTATGAGTCACACAATGAGGATGATATATGCGAAGGAGGCCATATGGGGGCTGTGCTAAGTCATACTAGAATAGTGTTATTATAAAGCCATATGAGATGTGGTGATTATAGTATGTACATATGAGCTACACAATAATGTGCAGTATATAAATATTTTATATAATCTTTTGAGTAGGAGCATGTGTTCATGCATTATCATAAGTTCTTTTTGTTGTAAACACAATAAGAAAATCAAGCATAACCCATGTTTTGATGATTAAAAATCTAAATTTGAGAATTTTAAGGTACTAATAAGTATGCTGAAATGTTTTAAGATATAATTCTTCAAATGCAAGATATGATAAATCAAGTTGTAGAGTCAAATCTGTTGGAAATATGTGAAAAACTAGCTAAATCCATGTTTTGATGATTAACAAATCAATTTGAGTAAGTCTTGGCTACT
>JAXCLR010000073.1:35397059-35409291 GCA_035584095.1 Annona squamosa | reverse complement strand
GCTACACATCTGTAAAGTGTAGAATTCTTTGTTGTTTTAATTGTTTGTGTTTGAACTTGATCTAGTTTGAGGAACTAGGATCAGGTGTATTCTAAGTAGTGTGTGATTGGAGTGAGACTCATCACCTACTTGAGCAGTGTGTTGTTAAAGCCCCTTAGAGCTAGAATCTAGAAGAGAGCAGTGACTCTAATTGTATTGGTAGAATACAATAGTGGAACTCAAGTCACAAGGAGTGTGAGCTTGGAAGAGTGGAGTAGGGAGGTTGCCCGAACCACTATAAAAATCCTTGTCTACTTGTTTTATTTCTGCTCTCTACATTGCTTTGCTTTCCATTGTGTTTCTTCATTCAAGGGGATTAAACGTACAAGGGGTTAAGTTTTTAAGTTACCGAAGAAATTTTTAAGAACCCAATTCACCACTCCCCTCTTGGTTTAAGTGTTCTACCAAGACAGAACTGAGTTTTCATTGCAAGAGCTACAATGGTTCAACTTCTTAAGATTCCAAGAATTCTCTCTCTGTATTGAATTGTCTCTACACAATCTATAACTATAATTTCTTTATAATTCTTTTTATTGTACTACTATTTGGCTTGGTATTAGAGACCAATGCCAAGTAAAGACAAGTCGTGTTGGTTGGCAGATAACTTACCGTTTACTTTTATTGTGATTGTAAAGGTCCCCTAGAGCTATAATCTAAAAAAGAACAAGGTCTTTAAACATATATCTGATTGATATAATGAAACCCAAGACACAAGGGTGTATTCTCGGAAGAATAGAGTAGGAAATGTTGTCCTGAACTACTATAATTTTTTATTTTCACTATTTGTTATTCTATTTACTCTTTTAATCTTCAAGTTTTCATTCAAGGAGGCATAGCTGACATGGGGTTAAGCCTCGAAATTTTAAAAAAGGATCAATTCACCCCTCCCCTCTTGGGTTTTGCCGTAAACTCAGGACTAACACTTTTTAGCGTTAAGGAATTCTATTGATTTATCGCTTTGGTACTTACTGAGTTTACTCGGACTCACTCCAATTTTATTTTTTTAGTTGATAGGAAAAAATAAAGATTATAAAGTAAACAAATTCTAAATGGATAAAGATAGCTAGATTTGAGAATGTTGTCATCCATATGAAGAGGATTATATTATTTATATCATTTGAATGGTATAACCAAGGTGATTGTATTTAAATTTGAGATTAGAAGAGAGCTTAAATGACAACATGATAATGATGTAATTATAATTATGAGATTATTCTACTTCCATTGTAATTCAAATTCACCATTTACCATTTAGACATTGCAAGGGCCCATAATCCATAGGTTTCTAGCATAGATGGTTTTATATTTTCCTCAGCTTGATCGGTCTTGGTTTGGTTTAACATAGTGACAGTCAGTTGGCAAAGGTTCTAGCTAACTAGGTGTTGCAATTTTGGAAAGTGATGGTTGATTGAGTTTTTTTATTGCTATTGGTCAATTTGAAATTGCCAATATTTTAAATAGAAGGCGACAACATTTTTCTACAAGAACTACTCTGCCTAATGAAATGCTCAAAACATTCATTGTTTTGAATAAATTGTTATGGGTCACTTGAATCTCAATATACGAGGACACTTCTCAGGTCTAAGGGACAAGAAATATTTTAATTGGAGAGCTAGAAAATTTTAAAATTTTGATCTGGAAAATATATCTAAAATATTTGTGAGATTTTTAAAAATTATTAATGCTTTGAAAGAGCTAGAAAAGTCAATTTCAGAATTTGAATGGGCCATAAAGATCTTAAGAGCTCTACCTAAGTCTTGGACCCCTAAGATTATTATTACAGAAGAAGCAAAAGATCTGAATACTTTGAAGGTAGAAGATCTCATTAACTCACTCATGTCTCATGAGCTAATTAAGAAGAGGAATAAAGAGCAATACAAAGGAAAAAGGGCAACTGCATTGAAAGCAACACAAAGTTCAGATGTGGCGGAATATTAGCTCATCCAAAGGATTCTAAGAGAAGAGTAGAAAATAAAAGAATAAAGAAGCAATAAAATGCTTCAGATGTGGCAGAATGGGACAACGCAAGCTCAATATCCCACACCTGATTAAAACAAGCCCAAAGAGATGTTAGAAAAGAAAGAAAAGAGCATTGCTATAAAGTTTACAATGCCCAAAGGCACATAGATGCATATTAACGAGGACTCATAGTCAACAAGGAGCTCCTCAAACGAAGATCAAGAGGTTGCAAATTGTGCTAGAATTTGTTGTGTAGTAAGAATAGAAGAAGAAAACAAACTAAACTGCTCTACAACAACTGAATTGGTAGAAGGGATGACCACCTCAACTAATTGCACAAGTAGCAAGGAAGTAACTTCTAAACTTGACCATTCTAGCTCTAAATCCATCTATTCCTCTACCCATGATTGTCTTGAATGTATTGGATTAGATGAATTGCATGTGGCGCCCCAAACCGAGCGTCACATCCTAGTCCTTACTTCGGGATCGTATTGATTGGTAAACATGATCAGGATTGTTGCCCTGTTACACGGCGGGTTTTATCAGATATTTAGCCCATTAATTATGATCATATAGAAGTTCGCATAACAGTTCAAATCTTCATATTTTTAACTCAGGCATATCTAAGTCATTTCAAATCCATTCATCACATACAAGTATGATGTTCAACAACATTTCAACACTTGCCTAAATCAGGTGTCACGGCATATATACATCATCAACCTCAATATAAAACACTTCATATAATTTACAATTATTTCACATGAGTTTGTATAACATTTAAACTCGAAAGTTTTTCCATTTCATCCTTAAGCTTGCACTTGCTCCTTTACCATATCTTGTCCGTCACCTGTCATTGGGTTTGGAAAATAAAATTGTGAATTGAAACTCAATAAGCAAGCTATTTGCAATTTTACAGACAAATCGTCTCAGGTAATGTTTTACATTTTAAAGCATATTGGAAAGCAACTTATACCTTGTCTAAAGGTATACCTTGAAAACATGAAATCTTGTACCCATCACGAGTACCATATGCATAATGTCATATGAAAACATGAACATATATACCATTTTCCCGTTAGGATGGAAGCTAGCCAGACGACCATCCATCACGTTAACTCCCATTTAAGAGAGGGCGCTGCCTGCCTTGGGCCTGTTTTAAGCGACTTGGCCACACCAAAGGGGGACAATCGGTCCGCTTATACCATTCAGGTGGACATAGTACCCTGTGCACATGAATTTTTTCATAAATTCATCTTTAACATGCTAACATGATTTTTTAGTCATAAACATAGAATCACATTATTTTTCTATAACATTTATCAAAGAAAATTTCATAGTATCATAGTTGAAGTAAAAACATCATTTCAACACTATTTTGCTAAGGGATGGCCATCCTTAAACATATTAAAAATAATTTTCATAATTTTATCAAATAAATTAAAGAAAAAATTGTATTTATGTAAACAGTTTAGAAAAGCAAAAATCCTTTAGAAAATTTGCTTGCTTACTTGTGTCTCTTAGCTTTCCGAATTCGCTTTTCCTTTGCCTTTGCTTGCATGAGAGTAATATATTTTTCATATATTTTATTTAGTTTTCCAACCCATTCCATCCACATATATCATTTATTTGACTTCACAAGTCATTATGTGCACACACTGCTTGTTTTTACACACGTCATTGGCTAACACATAACATAACATATATATATATATATAACCCCACAATTAGGGTATGCATTTCAATCTTACAAAATTCATTCAATAATCATCATACATAGGTTCATTAACCTCACTTTTCCATTTATCCATTTTTTCTCAAGATACACACATGGGTGTTTTTCCTATGCACATATCGTTGCCTTAGCTTCATAAATCAAGTCCAAATTTCTGGAATTAATATCATAAAATCTTAAACAGATATATAAACATAGAGTTCATTTTATTTCATGTACTTTTGTATAAATCATATTTCACAAGTCATTCATCACTTATGCACATCTATTACTTCACATATGCCTATCTGGCAATACATACATAATATATTTCATAAAATTTGTTAACTCAGAAATTTAATCTATATTTTAGTGGGTTAATTATCCTTAATTATCACTACCTTTAGGATATTTTTATGAAATTTAAATTCATTCACAATAGGTTTCCAAAACAGCAAGTTTGGAACCTGTTTTTCACCCGTTTAACGTGTCTTTTGACACATAATCCTAAGCAGTCATATAATTCCGAAATTTCAGTATGTAATCCCACTTTTTTAATCCATATTTAGGTATTTAACACATATATAACATTCATAAATTATCATTTCTCAAAACAGCAAGTTTCCTACACGTTATGAGTCCCGTTTCACATTGGTTAGACATACTTTTATAAAATCTATAAAAATCAGTTTTAGACTTCTTCTCCCAAATCTTTTTGGGTATCCATAATACCTTAAACCTAGAGTAGTTTACCTATATAACATTCACAAAGCATGCAAACCTATTTCCATAGCATTTTTAGCATAGAAACAAGGAAATTATGTCATAACTATCACTTTGCATTTCATAACTTCAAAAATTCATCATTTAATCATAAACCAATATATGTTTTGCATTAATACATGATTAATAACCTAATTATATCATCAGACCAAAACAACAACTTGTCATGGAGATTTAGAGTTTATCAACTTGAGTTTTTAATACATATATCATTCCAACTTCGTTTCCATCATCTAAATCATGAAAATTCTCACATAAAACTTAATACCCATTCCATATTCAATCAAAAGTATGATAAATCATCATTTTATAGATTCTTTAAGCATCCCTTCCATATTCCCATTTTGAAGTTTAAAAACTCAAAATAACCAACTCAAACAATATGTATACTTACTTGATTCTGAGCTACTTCAAACCCTCGCACTTGGAGATGATTTTCCTCCACAAATTCTCCTCTTTTTTAAATTATTTTTCCTTCTTCCTTGTCTGGGAAAAATGGACGTGAGAGTTGCTGGTTGCTTGGGATAAAATTCAGCACTTAGCCATTTTCCATGGGAATGTATAAGCTGGATTTTTTTCCAGCTATGGGCCCCACTTCTTGGCAATTTCCACACTCTTAAATGTCAACTTATCCCCTTTGAAGTGCTGACAAAATTACAGCCTAGTAAATTAGGTTTTTACCATTTTCAAAAATCCAAAATTCACATTAATCCATGACCGTTCAACCTGCCCATCCAGTCATGTCCCTTGCTGCCCATTTTTCCAACCGTTTTTTTATTTTTTAATAATTCCCATTTAAGGGTAAAACATACACTTAATTTTCCTTTAATTCATGTATAAATTCAATGTTAAAAAAATTATTAAAATGGCAGCAATGAGCATAACATTGCACGTCCAAATTTCCAACCAAGTTATCCACGTTTTTAGCTTCATGCATCTGCCTTTTTCTAATTTTTTATTGCTGCAAATCTTCATAATTGGATGCATATCTTATGTACTTGCATCTCAACTTCATATATGCATATTTTAAAAAATTAAAAATTCAAAGAGGCAACATGACAGCCCTTTAGCTTATGCTACATTGGCTACTCTCACTTGAGCACCCATAGGTTCATCAATTGTGGTCATTTATTGCTGAAATTTTATTTAGATATTTGCATTTTACAATAATGCATAAAATGCCTTAGAAATGGCTGAACTCGACACCTCAATTTTCATTAAATTCATGCAATTATGCATTGTACTCTAGCATTAAATACAAGGTACTCTTGAGGTGCATTAGTCAATGAAGCTCATCTTTTTCATTGAAGGTGTTTTCCCACATTCCATGCTTAATCTAAGCCTTCAAAAATAAATATTTCATAATTTTAATTAGCCGTTTCAAATTTCATCTCAATCCGATTTTTCTAACTTCCATTATAGTCATTTAAAGTTAACAGTTGAAATTAAAATATAATCAATAAATCATAACACTCATTTTATCAAGAATTTTCATAACCGAATAATTTAATAATACCAAGCCCAACATCATTAATTTTTACTTCAAATTTCACTTGAATCCGCCTTACAGGCGTTGAGTTATGAATTTTCTAACATTTTTCTACTTAGCTTGAAAATTATCACATAAATACTCATAATTCATTTTAAATAATGGAAAATTATTTTCCTTAATATACTTACACATTTAAATCAACAACAATGTGCTTTAATCCCATTGTCTCATTTTTCGTTCAAAATGATTAATCACATCATTATTGCTAATCCATAATCCTAATTGCAATAATTAGTAAAATCACATAAAACCTCCATAATTCCATAATTCACATATAAATATCATATACATGATTAATGCATACATATGGGTTCTACATTGGTTAGGGTTTCACATCGCAACTAGCTGATAATTCATTATTTGAGAAAACAAAGAAACTTGGTAGCAAGTACACTTCAAAGAAGAAGCAATATGACTTTACAAGCATTGTAAATAGAAAACTAGCTGAAAGAGACAAATATTTTATTGAGAAAACCATAAACTTAACTGCTAAGATTGAGAAATTAAAGAAAGAAAATGTTATATCAAATGAATCATTACCAAAATTCTCTTACCCAGGATAAAGTCTTAAAATGTTCCTCAAAATGACAACTCGAACTAATAAAAGAGCATTGTCATACTCCACATTTGAGAAGAAAGAAAATAGCAAATCAAATACTCCAAAGTAGGTTAAACCTCAAGCTAAGGTAATGGTGCCTCATGGCCAAGCTAAAAAAATAAGAGTAGCTTAAGTTAGAAGGCTAACTTAGAAACCAAACTACACATGGAGTCCACCCCAAAGAATTCATGGGGCATGCAATTTTCACAAGGAGTTTAGTTATATAAAATTTAGTAATGTAGAATCAAGAAGTTGCAAAATAAAGGTGCCAAACTAATGTGGGTACCAAAGAGCATTGGATTTGTGTGCTTCAGACATAAACAACTTAGACTTCAAATGCTTATGAACTCAAATAGACTCATGAGATAAGTACCAAAGAGATGAGCTTTACTAGATTATTTTAGCGAGTATGTCTTAGAGCAAAAGCAAGCAACATATAGTTTATGAATAGTAGTTGCTCAAGATATATGATATATGACAAAACCTTATTCAATGATCTCAAGCCTTACAATGGTTGAACTATTATATTTAGCAACAATGAGAAAGGTAAAATAAGTGATAAGGGCATGATTGTATCACTTCAAATGCACGCATAGAGAAAGTTTTATTTGTTGAAGAACTCAAACACAATCTAATAAGTATTAGTCAACTAAATTACAAAGGTTATAAAGTTGTGTTTAAATTATCTATACGCAACGTTTTTTTATGGAGATCATATAGTCTTTTGGTGGAAAGAGATATGGGTATGGTCCATGAGTATACCACAAGAGACTTGGACATATAAATATGTTAAATATAAAGACTTTGTGAAAAAAGAGCTTGGTAGATGATTTACTAAAGTTAGATATGATAAGGAAAAAATTTGCAAAGCTTGTCGAATGTCAAAATAGCCAAAAGTATCTTTTTCATTGAAGAATGGAGTCTCAACTTCTAGACCACTTGACTTATTATATATAGATCTTTATGGACTATGTGATATATTGAGCCTTGAAGGAAAGAAGTAAGTTTATATCATTGTTGATTTTGGCTGAGCAATGGCTCGACTGCCTAATTTAGGTAATAAAGTTGCCATTTCTCCTCATTTCTTACTTATTCCTTTCTTCCTATTACTAACCCAAGTTCGAAAAACCACAAAAATCATCTCCAAATCTCAGATTTCTAAAGCTCCAAAGTGAAATCTTTCTCCATACCTCTCACTCTACTTATCTATACAACCAATGGCTCCCAAATCTGTATCCAAACCTGCTAAACTCTCTGTATATCGCCCATCGAAATCCAATACCTAGGAGGACGTCCCAAGAAGACAAAGAATCCCCGCTAAATGAGTTAAAGATGAAGCCACTACATCTATTGGGCGTCGGAAGATAATCAATTCGTCTCTATTTCTAGAACTAAAACAATGGATACTAGTGTAAAACCAAAGATAATAGGAATAAAAAGGAGAGCTCTAATCCAAGAGGCCAATGTTGAAAACGCCTGTAAAATATTTTAAGAATACAAAGCAATACATTAGATTTTATAAGTATTTTTATGAAAGAAAGACTTTTCCTCCAAAAATCATTGATTTTGATTTCCTAAAGGAGTATGAGTTTTGTATTGTAGAATTACTTGATCTTCAAGGTCGTATGGTAGAATCTATGCAGATTTGACTAGACTATTCTACTATCTACTGAATACTGTGAAAACATTTGTTAAAGGAAAAGATTGTCTTGGATCAATATGCCTGTGTCTCATGAAATTTTACCTGTTTCAATATTGGTAGTACCTTAGGAGTGCCCGAGGATGAGGAATAAATTTCAGAGGATTTTACACTAACTAGATTGTAAAATCGTTTAACTAGGAGTGAAAAATACCACCCAAGCATCAAGTTTTTAGATTATATAGATTTTTCACCATAGTTGAGAGTCCTAAGGTTACTCATTACATGCTATATATATCCAAAAGGAGGAAGAAACCAAGTCAACCTGTAGGAAGTTGAAATATTATGGAAGGTTGCAAATAAGAAAAGTCAGCTTACTTAGATTATTTTTGGAGGCTCTCGAGCTAAAAAAGGATAATCCACATGGTATCTTTCCTTATGAAACATGGTTACTAAAATACTAGAGCACTTTGAAGTGAATTTGGATGAGGAATTCTTTGAAGTTTTGAAGCCTACTAATGTGATCAATAAAGCCTTATTGACAATGAAAAAATAGATATAGAAGCTTTCAGGGCAACCGACTTCATTCAAGGATGGGAGGAGGTATTCCCTAAGAACTAGAAGAAGTTCACCCTAATGAGGCAATACTTGAAGGAGAGGCCCTTGCTCCACATGAGCAAATCCATTCTCAACCTCAACCTTCACCCATAGCTCAAGCTTTAGCCTCTCACTTGCATCTTATGCATCCTTTGTCCTCAAGGGTCCTGGTCCACAAACCATTTTGATCATTCCCCACATCACCCCATAACCATCGAATACCTTAAAGTCATGGAGAGAAAGATTTTCCAGGAATTAGGGGCTATCAACATTTATCTCATGGAAGCCACAGTAGGCAAGAAAAACTTAAGTAAGAGCTCAAACATATTAAGTATGCATTTGTCTCCGGAACCAAATGCAGTCAACCAATCCTTAGCCTCTTAGACTTTGACCCATACAGGGAGGAACCCCACATCTCACATGTCATTATCTAAAACTGAACATATCTCTTCACTCCCTATGATTCATCATCCCCTCCCCACTGTACAAACCTAGACAATGAATCCTATCATATTACTCCTTTTTTTCCACAGAGCCTCCTACACTATCAACTTTCCATGCTTCACTTTTGTGATTGACAAAAAGGGCGAGAGTTTCGAGAGTTCATGTTGTATTTTTGGGTTGGGTAGATTGTAATTAAGGATACCTTGTACTTTTGGATTTTATGCTTTTGACTTGATACGAAATGATTTGAATGAATGCAAAATGAGATTGTTAATCTTTTGTTGTGTTATTGTTTGGTTAGAATAATATCTATACATGAATAACAAATGTAAAAAAAAAGTCGTACCCGAAGTCGATTTTGCATGTGACTTGGGTCAAGTTGCAACCCAAATCAACTTAATGTGTGACTTGGAAGGCTTAAGGTCTCCAACATTGAATCTAAAGAAGCCAAGTTACAACCAAAGTCGACTCTAACGCGCGATTAGGGTGAAGTCCCAGATGAAGTCAATTCAACTGCACAACGTAGGAATACAAGTGCAACCTAAGTCTGTTGGTCCAGAGTTTGTGGCAATAGTCAAGAGAGAAGGGAAAAATTTGATACTTTTAAAATTCTTTTTGGTGTCTTAAAATTTAACCCCTTGAAAATTGAGTCTCCTTAAATGAAAACATGGTGAGTAATAGAATAGTCAAAAAAATTGTAGGCACAAGAAATTATAATAATTCGAGACAACCATACCTACTCCACTCTTCTAAAAATACACCCTTATATCTTGGGTTCTACTATATCAATAAGTATATAAAAAAATCCTTTGGTCTCTTCTACATTGTAGCTCTCAAGGCCTTTACAAACTTAGAACAAGTAGATGGTGGGCCTTACTCCAATCATATACTACTTATCTTTACTTAGCCTTGGTCTCCAACAACAAGCTAAGTAGAATTACAAAAAAAGATTGTAAAAGAATTTTCTACACGTTACAGTTTGTATGGAGACGATTCAACACTGAGAAAGAACTCTTGAATATTTGAGAGGTTGAACTGTTGCAAACCTCGCAGTGAGATTCAAATCTTTCTTGGTAGAGCACTTAATGAAGGCTTAATTACTTATAAGTGGGAAGGTGAAGGCTTACTAAATGCTTTAGCTAACCGTCTTCACTCCACTTGACACTTTTAAATAGTGGAGAAATTATTTTGAATGTTATTAGGTAGGTGGCGAACACTAAATATGCCAACATTCAAATTTTTTCGATTGTTACAGTGCAAGTCACATCTAGAGTCGACTTCTATTACAACTTTACCAAGTCACGCACTTGAGTCGACTTGGGGAAGACTTCAATCGGGGCTTTTCTAATTCTTAAGTTCTCCTATAAAATGTAGTGCTCTTAGAGTTTATCTTAAGTCCACTTGGTCCTCGGCTTGACCCAAGTCGCATACAAAGGTGACTTAGGTTATGACTTTGCTTCTAATCTATCTAATAAGTAGGAATATGCAATCCCAAAGTCAATTTAGGTATGAAACTTTGCCAAAGTCACTAGTGAAGTCGACATAGTTATGTAATTTCATACTTTACTTGAATCTTTATAATTCAAAGTTTCTACTTTTGTGGTTTTAATTTTCAAAGTCTTTTGATTGAGTCGACTTGATCATGGATTTCACCTAAATCACTTGGTAGAGTTGACTTGGATGTGCGACTTGACAATTGGCACTTAATTTTGAAGACTTATTTAGCTCTGTCATAATGCAAGTTAGAAGCTTGAGTCAACTTGGTCTTTGACTTAACCCAAATCATAGTGTGGATTTGACCTGGGATGCAACTTCGCACATTCAACTTTGAATTAGTGAAAACATGCAAGGCCCTAAGTCAACTTGGCTATCGACTTCTCCCTAGTCCTAATTGGAGTCAGTTCAGATTTCCTACTTGATCTGTTTGCTCTTCAACACATGCTTTCTTTCATTCTGAGTTGCAGTTTAAGGTCAACTTGAGTATAGACTTGACCCAAGTTGCATGTCTAAGTTGACTTGATTGTGGAACTTGGTTTGCCATGGTTTGGTATTTGAACTTTCTACCTTTAAAGCAATTCACTAAACATGTTAGTAATTTTTAACCCTTACAGTTTGTTTATAATTCATCAAGACATAAATTTCTCTCAAGCTTCTAGTTGAGTTCACAACGGAGTCAACCTCAATATATAAGTAGATTCAAGTTCAAAGATCAACCAAAAAAGTTCAAGCAAATCATAACTTATTAGATCAAAGATGAATGCCACAAATTGTTGATCAAGCTATAAATTTTTGATGCCCAAGTAAATGACTTAAGATGAAGAAGAGTCCAATTTAAGTTTGAAGAATATTGAGACAAATGAAGCTGAAACTTTAACATGTAAAAGCATATATATCAAAGCACTTAATTCATAAAGTCTTCAAGTTCCAAAGAGCATATTGTTTAGTGAAGTCGCAACCTAAGTTGACTTTAGTTGCGACTTAGGTCAAGTCCTAAACCACGTCAATTTACAGATGGAAGTTGGAGTTGAAAGCAAAGAGGAAACTCTTGAGAAGGAAGTGTAGAAGACTGAAGTCGCAACCAAGTTGACTGCAACTTGGGTGAAGTCGCACCCGAAGTCGACTCCAAGTGCGACTTGGAATGTAATAGTCGAAAAATTTGAACGTTGGCGTATTTAATGTACATTACTTACCCTCCAACATTCGAAACAACTATTCCACTATTATAATACGGTAAGAAGAGTTTGTTGGCCCCGAGTTAATGACAAAACCTAAGAGGGGAGGAGTGAATTGGGTTCTTAAAAAATTCTTTGGTAAATTAAAACTTAACCCGTTGAAAGTTTAATCCCCTTGATGAAACGTGATATGAGATAGAATGAGTGGGTGCAAATGGAATATAAAATGCAAGCA
>JAXCLR010000073.1:35353986-35389958 GCA_035584095.1 Annona squamosa | reverse complement strand
AACAATCCTGAGTCACGTTTACCAATCAAAACGATCCCGGAGTAAGGCTTCTAGGCACCTTGGTTCGGGGCGCCACAGTCCTCAAATATTTTCATATAATCCTTTTTTTATATTCCAAATTTTGGGTTTTTCAAAGCAATGCATATGCATATAAACCTTTTTTTATCTATGTGGACATTATCATATCCTCTAATATCTTTTAAGTAAACCTTATATTTTTCCGTGGATATTGTTATGTCCTAAAATATTTTTATAATCCCGTTTTGGGGGCTTTAAAAATAAAACATATGTACATACGGCTCTAACCCTCTAGTAGATGACACTTACCAAATGTTCATCATTCTATAGGAAAGAAACTACCCATGCGATAGCACTGCTAGCTAGGCGGTCATCCATAATCCTACTCCTATTATAGAGACAGCACTACTAGCCTCCGGCCTTGCCTTAGCGAGTTGGCCACAAATAGAGGTAGCCATGGTATGCAATCGTCTTGGTCTACAATCACCTCCACCATGGACTTAGTACACGATCCTCGTGCACACTCGTTTATATTCTCATCGTCATGCTACCATGATTTCATAAAATCAACACAGTCATTAGATCGTGCCACTTTTCCAGTCAAAACTTCATATAACATTATCCAACTTAGTTCATAAATTGTGCCCTCGTGCCCTTCTCAAATTAAAAATTGGGCATAATCATTTTTAAATTAAAATATTTTCATAAACTGTATTCAAATCATAATGTTAGGATGATCATATTAAAGAATTTTAAAAATATTTTAGTAAATTAATTTTACAAAAAATTTGCAATATTTGAGAAAATAATATTTTAAAAAATATCCCTTGTTCGTTGGTAAACAATTTTAAAATTCTCATTATGAAGAGATTTTGAAATTTTTCAATATTCGAGAAAATCAAGCTTTTCTTATCAACATTTTTATTCCCATTTTGGGCTTTTTATGAGCAAAGGATATGTAAACACATCTTCTTCCATTTTATCGGCATTATATGTCTTGTCCACACAACATCTTTATCATTTCTAATTAGAGAGAAGTTTGCATAACCTTTTGAACAACATTTAGATAAAACAGTTGTTAGGTTATTTATATCATTGATTTATTGAGTGGGTCATCCTCAAAACCTTTCAAAAACAACAACACGACATATTTTCAAAGTATTTTAATCTTCAAAGAGACTTAAAGTATTTCAATAGACTAGTTCAGAACATCTAAATAACCCATTTTATGACATTTATATAAACCATTTCAAAAGCCTTATTATTTATAAATACCATTGTATGAACAATCACATTGTTTTCAAAACTGCTTAAAAATAGAATTCTTAAAGTTTGTTTTCAAATATCATATTGTAAAAGAGTCGGAACCCTGTCATCGTAAAATCCTTTTGAAATGGTATTTCTAAGAACTTACTTAATATGAAACCATCTTGAAACATGTCAATAGTAAAGAGTAAAATCATACTTTCAAGAATTGAGCATGCTTACAATAAAGCAATGCTGATGCTTTTCAATAAAGTCATATTTTCAAGAATTAAATTTGCTTACTCTGTAAGCAATTCTAAAATCATCAATATAAACACTTGAAACAAAATCAACATTCATGAAGGTTTGGTTTATTACCTTGTAAGTAATCTTGAAACATCTTGATAAAGCAAGTTCATATCATTTTAATAATTGTCAATAAATAAATTTAGAAATGCTTAATAGAGCATCATTATGGAGCACTTGTAATTAATTCAACATTTCGAATGAAATTAATATTTTTGAAAGGTTGCTTGCTTATCTTGGAGATCAACTCGCGCCTTTGATGTTTTCCTTGCCTTTTCCTAGACAAGTGAAACGATCATCTTATATACACTTGTATAACATCATATATTTGCAAGTTTTGCCTTTAATTAACTTATTACCAACCTTTTTATGATCTCATTTTATATATGACTCTTAATATCTCAACTTTATTCAATGTTTCCTTGGAGATGACCACCCTTATATCTTTAGTTACACAAACATACATTTATTTTATCTCATCTATTATTCCAATTTTGAGCATTTATTTTTTTCTTTGATCACTTTGGATACTTACTTGAAGCTATAATCTATATTCAAATAAAGTTTCTTAAGTTCACATCTAACTTTCTAATATTCACATATCTAAATATTTTAGTGATTTGTTTCACTCCTTTCTAAATCCACCTCTAGTAACTTGAACTCTTATAATTACTTATGATATTTGTTTATATTCTATTATAAGTTAAATTCCATTCCAAAAATCTGAAATTTAACTTTTATTTTAATTTATTTTTTAATTTGTCTATATTGTTAAAATCAGACACACTGATTTCTCTAATTTTTGAATTATAATCAAATCAAGGAGTTTAAATTTGAAAGGTCTATAATACCTTAATAAATACATGAATTAACCAAAATAAATAATTTTATAAAATATTAATTATTTATATTTATTTAGGCATTTTTACTCTGCTGGACAGTAGTATTAATTTTTAGATAAGTCAAATCACGTTAATTATTAGGCATATTTATACCCTCTAAAAATTAATTTTTATTTTTGTTGAGTGATATTTGGGATGTCTGTTATATCATATAAAAGTTTTAGCTCAAAATTTATTGTATAAAAAGTATTAAAAATTATTGGGTGCAGCCAATCCTGATAACCTTTAGACCCTGTTCCGGTTGATCTTCTTGGATTTTTAATTTGAATCCTGCTTATCTTTTTTAGCTAAAAATTTGGTGCTTTCTTAATCATTATATCATAAGTACTCACACAAACGTTCATGCTAAAACTCTTTTATTTACTAATTTTTTATATTTTAGTTTTCTATTTTATTTCTACTAGATTTTGCTTCCATATTTGTATCTAATTTCAATATATATGCAAAACCCTTAATTATTTGTTTTTAATGTTTGAATTCAACATATATCGTTTCTTAAAATTAAGATTTTTGGTTTCAACACTTATGAAACATTAAAAGTAACCACATACCTAGATTTTAGGAAAGTTTCTTCCCTTTTGTGCAGCTATGGACGTCTAGGGCTGCCATTCTCTTACTCCCCAAGTTGCTGCCGTGTTTGGACGTCCCTTATTGCCTTCCCTTTCTTCTAATTTTTCCACTAAAAATCATCCCCATTTGTCCCATTCCCCCTTTCATTTTGCTGAATTTTTTGGCATCTCTCTTCTTCTTCTTCTCCTCTCTCTCTCTCTCTCTCTCTCTCTCTCTTGGCTTGGATGTCCAATTGCTCTTCCTTTCTTTTTTTTCTTGTTGTCCAAGAAACGTCCCTTGATGTAGCCCCTTTTTTCATGCATTTTCTATTTTTAAAAATCATAAAATTTTACCCATAAAATCTACCCCTTGATCACATTGAGTAGAGGTTACGAAAGTTAAATTTGGCACCTTTTCTCAACTTTAATATCTCTCAACCAATTCTTGTTTGACACATATCATATTTGCTTTTTAAAAGTTAAGTTTTCATTTATTTGGTTGACTTTAAATCTTGCTCAACGAATCCTACATTGACATGTATCAATTATCACTTTTGTTTCATTAATGACATGTCATTTTTCATAAGCAAAATTCAAATGGCTTAAACCATGAGTCATTAAGTAATTTTTCATGACATTTAGTTTAATCAAATCCATCCATAAGAAAGAATATCTTGTTTTAATCATTCATAAAAATTTCATCTCAAAATGACTATTCTAATACAAGATATGAGCATTTGAAATTATCGCATGATAATATTCATGATTTAATATTCATGAAATTAAATCATTATCATAATTATCTAATAATGATTAACATCATCCATACAATTCATGAGGTAGAGCACGTTAATATGTGCTTACCTTTCAAATTTTACATCAATTCGCCTTATGGGCGTCAAATTATGAATTTTCTAAGTAATACTCTAATTTATCTCATCATTATCATTAACTAAATCATAATTAATGGGATTAAAAATTATGCCAAATCATCATTTCCATACCTCATTTTGTCTTTTTGTGCACATTAAACCACATTGAATTAAGGTGATTAAATTAACCACCTCACTTAATCATTTGCCCTAATGTCATTTATCCATTTCAATGGACACATTAATAACTCTTGAATACCTAGATTATATTTAGTTATCTAAAATGTTCTTGGTATCACAAGGGCTTTACAATTTTGGAAAAGAAAGTAATAGTTGATTGAGGTTTTTTATTGCCATTGGTCAATTTGAAATCTTCAGTGTTTTAAAAGGAAAGTGATAACATTTTTCTATAATAACTACTATGCTTGATAGATTGAATAAATTTTTAACATTTTCTGCAAAATGACAAATGGATAGGCAACTTCAACAGTTTATTAGTGCACTTTTAAATTTTCATAAAATCATTTAATTAAGCATCTTAAAAATATATGCTATAAATAATGCAAATACACCTAATTATTTTCTAATAATTGAAAATTTATCATATGCAAGAAGTTTTATGAGTATGTTTTCTAGTCAAGCATTAGCAGGAATAAATTGAACGACCACATTATTAGATTGGATATTATATCTCAGAAAATGATGTCTAGTTTATATGTATTTAGTGTGAGCATAACATATAAATTTTTTTAGTCAAGTTCATTTAGTAATAAACTATGATCTCCCAATTATATTTCATTTAGAAAAATTGGACACAATAACTAGCATTTGTAACATACTTAGCCTTTGTTGTTAACAAAGATATCGATGTTTCCTATAACATCAAGAAACAAGTATGCATTCAAGCATTTAATAGGTACTACAAGTACTCTTTGTATCGACCTTATATCCAACATAATTAGTATCGGCATAGCCAGTTAAATCAAATGATGTACCTCTAAGATACAAAACCTCATAGTTGGAGTAAAGCAATATACTTTAAAAATAGCTATAGATAAGATTCATTCGACTTGATTGAAAACGTTCACATAAGTATACATTAAATAGAATATCTAGTCAAATACAACAAAAATCCTATTATACTTCTATATATTTTTGCACTTAATTTTTTTTCATTATATCTAAATCATGTTGAACTATTGCACTTGGACTGTTCACATTTATTTTATGTTTTCCATATTAAATTTCTTTAACACCTCATTCATGTACTTTGTTTGAGAAATGGATATGACATCTTGGATTTACTTAATTCATAGATCCAAAAAGAAATCAGCCCACCTATCGTACTCATCTTAAAGTCACAACGTCACTCTATATCAACTTTTCAAAAATCTTACAATATTTCTCATCAGTAAAGCAAAAAAATTGTCATCCATATAGATTTGAATGACCAAAATATTTGAATGAATATGCATGATGATTAAAGTTATTATTCTCATAATCTCTTTTAAATTCTTTTTAGTTAGAAAAATGCTTAATATCTCATATAAATCTCTAAGCTATTGGAGCTTTTATCAACTCATAACTACTTCTGGTAAATTAAATACATAAGTAGGGAATCAACATATTTGAAATCAAGTGGTTGTTTAACATATACTTCTTCACTAATATATCTATTTATGAATTCACTTTTTATATTCATTTAAAATAATTTGAATTTCTTATATAAGACAAATGCAAGTAATATTCTTATGACTTGTAGTCTCGCTAGTCTAGCTATAGTTGCAAGTTTCATCATAATATATTCCTTCTTATTAAGTATAGCTTTGAGCAACTAGCCTTACTTTATTTTTTACAAAGATCCCAAGCTCATCCAGTTTGTTTTGAAAGACCTATTTAATACCTGTAACAAGTCCATCCTTAGATTTAGGTACAGGAGACCAAATATTATTTCTTTGGAATCACTTTAGTTCATCTTGCAAAACAACTATTTAATTTTCATCAAATAATGTATCATCGATATTTTTAAGTTCATCGTAAGAGAAAAATCAAAGTAACCACAGATTTTGCATTAAGGATCTTGTCTTCATTTGATCATAGACATCATTTATGACTTAACCGATAAGATGCTATCCATGTTTATGCATATTAAGTTCAGGTTGAGAAGTTCATTTATTTGAGTCATTTACTTGTTCAACTTGATCATATTACTTTAGTGAATGAAGATCATCAGTCCTTGTGCATCTTTATTTTCTTCATCAGCAACAATATCCTTTCTTGTCTCAGAGTTATTTTCATCAAAAATCACATTTATAAATTTTTCAACCCATAATATTCATTTGTTATAGATGCTGTATGATTTGTTAGAAGTAGAATAATTTTAAAAATTCTTTCATCACTTTTACCATAGAATTTTCCTAAATCATTTTTATTATTTAAGATAATGTTTACAACAAAAATCATGAAAATATTATATGTTTGGCTTGCGGCCGTTTCATAACCATAACATATTGATCCGAAGAAGTGATCCTAGACCGTATATCTAATGCAAATTCTCAAGATTATTTATACGTTTATGGCATAATCAATTATTGTAAGTAATAATTTGTTTATAAAATTAAAATCTACTTCAACTAGTTATGTTTCCATTATTACATCAAGGCACAAACTAAAAAATAAAATATTAATCCATCATTCTCAATATATGCCTTTGTATAAATAAAAGAAATTAAATATTCTTGGAAATCTTCAAACAATCTAAACTTTAGTATCTCACTTGATTTGGTAAATCTGTAAAAATAATGGGTCAATCCCAACATTTTTAGTAAGTAGAAAATTATTTAAAAATAGACAATGGCCCAATTAAAACTTAATCAAATGATAAAAATAATAATTGAATTTAATATCTTAAAAATTAGGATTCAAATGCAAAATTAAACCCTTTCATTGAGTCTAGGACTATCAAAAATATAGAAATTGACTATTTAATAATATAAATCAGAGTTAAAATAGACAACTTAAAGCTAAATGAAATGAACAGTTCACATTAAGCCACACCATCACTGCTTTTTCTATTGATGGGCCCCGCCTAGGATTTTTTAAATTACCCCATACTACACTAAAGAGCTACACATCAATTTTCATTTAAAGCTAAAATTATCTAAACATCGGAAGTATTAAAAACATAAAAGACATTGAAGACCATAAACAACAAAAAATTGGTTGCTAGAAAGGAAAATACTAGTATCTTATGCAATTTCTGGAATTCCTTTCCATACCACATACGTCAACTCCATATATTCTAATATGGAGGTACGACTATGAGGACCAGGTATTTTTATTATAACCTTTCATTACCATGAAGTAATTTACAAATAAACTACTAGTAACTAATAATTTTAGTGTTGTGTATGTTTTATATAGATTTGACACTTAGAGGATGTGTAATGTGTGCACACATATATTAGATTCT
This sequence comes from Annona squamosa, assembly GCA_035584095.1. NCBI lineage: Eukaryota > Viridiplantae > Streptophyta > Magnoliopsida > Magnoliales > Annonaceae > Annona > Annona squamosa. The sequence goes on along the minus strand of JAXCLR010000073.1, from coordinate 35,382,595 downwards.
TGGCATGTTTGTGTGCTTGCGCCACTTGGCTATAATATAATTTACTGAATTGATTTAGGTATGTATAATGTAACGACCCATTTCCTAAATATCCCTAATGGCTAGTTAACCAATACCATTTAATCTAAGAAAAATTCAACAGCATCTACTAAAATTATAAGGGTTGACGTGGAATATATAACATTTTATTTATAATATCTCAATTTTTAATTTAAAATATAACGTTTAACTTTAAATTCATACATTTGCATTTTCATACCATAAAAACATTCATATAGTAAGTAAAATTTTACACAACATGTAACACCTCGAACTCAGGATCTTACGAGAATTACCTTACTCCAAGAATCGGTTTATAGAAAATTAATTTTTTTTCTTTTTTTCCCATAAGTTCATACAAGCATTTCATATTACAAGTATAAGAAAAATTATCTTTAAATTATTACAACTCTTGCTAAATGCATTATATATTTATGAAATTAAATAGTTGAGATAAGTTTTTTCTTTCGTCGCACCTGAACCTGCCTCATTTGTGGCCCGTATACCTATATTTTAAAATTATGAAAGGAATAAGTATGTTACTTAGTAAGTAGGCACATAAAATTTCAACAATTTCAAGAAAATTTTACATGCTTGCAGATTAAAACTTTACATACTTGACAATGCATTGCATAAATCATATATATCCTTCATAACCTAGAGGGTATTTGAAACACCTCTAATGCCACCCTTAAGACGAGAGATCAGGGGACTGAGTTTAGTTTCTTTGAAAGCATCACCTCTTGGCTCACCCCATCGGGTTACTTAATGCATTTCATACACCATGGATCATGATCATTATGAGGAAATATACATATCACTATAAAATAATTAAAAATTTTCATCACATCATGCACATATCAAATAATTGTGCAATTGCCACTGAGGTCGTACCTCAGTGGTACAGGACATAGCCTCACAAGCAGGTGGTCCTGGCTTCGAATCTCCCCAGCAGCATTTCTGAAGTGGTGGCGTTGCAAGTCTCCTCAAGTTTGTGGGAGCCGTCCACCGGTGGGAAAGTTTAGAAATAGTAGATAATTTGTTAGCAAAATTGTAAGAATGTCTCAGAATTTAATTGTAATACCAGTTGAGATTGTAATGTATGAATACTCATCAAAAAAAAATAATTGTGCAATTTCATACAAATAATTTCAAAACAACATCTTTGAAAATGGAAGGCATGACTTACTTACCTTCACAGTGATTAAGGAGTAAAATTCTCTTTTAAAATTTCCTTTCCTTTTCTCCTTCTACAATTAGATTAAGAGCATTAAAACTTATCATATTATATATTTATTATTATTATTATTTTAAAAGTCAAATTTTCATTAGAAGTCTTAACTATATTGTTATATAATTTCTTACACATATCTGTGCATATATATATTTCTGAACTATTTCCAAGTGCCTACTTGATATGCGTATTAGACATAACTTACGTACATATATACTTTACATGTAAGTATATCAGTATGTCTCTACCCTTTTTTTTTCTTTTTTCATTATGTTAAAAAATGTAAATAAATAAATTCATACATGTTTATATGTTGAAATGAAGAATGAAAATATTTAAATATTATAAACATGTCACGTTGATATTTGTGAAGTGCTTTATATATTTAAAAAGGATTAAAGGAAAAGGGTTAAAACTTGGATTCCAAGATTTCAGACCTCTAAAATAAGTTAAGAAGATAAATGAGCATATTATTAAGCATCAAAGACTAACTTGGACCCACCACTTTAGCTAGAACATCCTTTCCTGTTTTTTGCTTGCTTGCTTTCTTTCTACTGCTCATCTATTATTTGTTCTCTTCACTCGCACCACTCTACATATTTATACTTCTATCTTTAGGAGCAACATTGCCATTTGAATTTTCCTGCTCGTCATGTTCTCTATGGACACTACTCTGGTCCAATTGCATGCATCCTATCCGGTATGAATTATTTGGACCTTTTTTTAGTCCAATCAAAATCAAGCATGGATGCGTGATTCAGCTCCACCTGCTGTGTTTTCATTTAACATCAAAGCATGCATGTCTTTCAATGAGCCACATCTTCCTTTGGTTCATATATTGAGTATTATTTTTATTTTTATTATTAATTTTATACAGGACTGGACTATCTTTTGGTCCAATTATATTATTTATTTTTTCTACCGAGTCGTCTTTTGGTCCAGTTATATTATTATCATCATCTTTTTTTACTTACAATGTTCGTGTTTGTATTCCTATATAAATATATATTTATATATAAATATATATATATTTCCCCATGAACGCATAAACTGATCTATGTTAGAAAAAAAATATATTTACATACATATATATATGGTTATACCATGTATACCTATATTAGTCCATGAAAAAAATATTTTTTATTATTTAATCTTTTAAAATCAAATAATATTATGATTGTTATACATACACATAATGTTTATGTAAGGCCCATCATCTTATTGAGATATACGTACATATATAAGAAATTTGCATATTAATGTGATCCCTTTTTTATATAAGTAGATTTATCTTATATATGGTTGCATAAAATCTTAGAGTACCTTTACTGAACCGGGAATCGGTTCTGTTGTATACTTTTTTTTCAAAAGGTTCATGAATTTAAATATTTTTATTTGGTGTATTTCAAAATTTCCCAATTCTTTCTTGAAAATTCATAAAAATTTATTTTCACACTATTGTTATGTTATATATATTTCCAATCATGCCTAAATGTACTAATTAATATTATAAATTGTGAAAATCAAGGATTAATTTACCTAGTTCTGCACAACCATCACACATCATCATCATACAACAAAGCATCGAAAAAGATTATCTTGCGTATTCAATATATTGTAATCAAGTTCGAAATATTTAATATAGGAGGTTTAACACAATTGGAATCAACTAAATAAGCATCAACATGACTAGTATTAACAAAAGCAGAAGTCCATAATAATAAAAAGTAAGTCCTAGTCTACCGAGTCAAGCCCCTAGGATTACATTCTCCTTCAGCTCCATCTTGAGGTATCTCACCTGGTCTGCGATCTAAAGACAAATAAGAAAACATATGAGTCTAATAAACTCAATAAGTAGATAGTAGTTAGTATGAAATTGATTTAAATGAGACTCTTGATACACATACCATGATATGTTGCAATAAGATAATTCACAAATGACTATGCAAAACATAAGGGACCAAAACTATACCCAGGAACGTATGCATATGACCACATATCTTTAACAGACCATGCACAACCCTCTTTTCATATCAACCAAGGGCTATGAACAACCCTTTTTTCTCATGTCAATCATGGGTCATGAACGATTGCTTTTAACTAAACAACCGATCCATATACCCAGTTACATCAAACATCATGTGATGCAATATACCCATCACCATATACATGCATTAAATTGTCAATTACACTGCTTATCTCGAATGATATATCATCCAATACACATAAGAGCAAGTAGCACAAACCACATATATAGTACTATTAACATAAGTATACATAGATAGTACTGTTACACATAAGCATTTCACCGAATACATGACAAGCATTGGAGAAAAACCTCTAATCAAACCCTCTAGGATAATATCATTAGTGAGGGAGAAAGAATGCAAACTCATCATCTATTTCAAAAAAAATCTCTCAGTAACATCTAATTCCTGCAATTCCTGCTATCCCTAGATCATCAAGGACCCTAAATGCCCAAGTCACAGAGTTATTGGACATTTTTCCTTTTCTTACCATTCTTATACTATGTTTAAAATAAGATTCTATCACTAATTAAAATAAAAAAATATCTACTTACCTTGACAGTGATTTCCTCAAACTAGAAGCTCTAGTCTCAAACTTTTAAGATTTTTGGGCCTCCTTGATGCGGATCAACAATCTTCGATGCAATGTAACTAGATTTCGAGAAGGATTAGGGGCGAATTAGTGGTTGGAGAGGAGAGGAGAGAAAGGGAGAAGGAGCGAAAGGAGAGGAAGAAGAAGAAAATGGGAAAGTCATGTGTGCACTAATCTTAAAACGACCTTTGCTAAACAGGACAGCACCAATTTACTGCTAACTTTTCTATTCATGTCACTTAATCAATTAAAAAATTTCTCCATACCTACTTTGTGAAGGTTAACAATAGTTATAGTGTCTCAAATAATATGTTAATTATACACCTCGAAATAAATGCCTAACAAATCATACCATACCCTGACAATATAGTCATCAAACATGGAAATACACAACTCATATTTATTCTAATATGCTCGTGAATGATGTCCTATACAACCCAACATGCTAAAATTATAAAATGTGCATGCATACACTACACATCTCCCAGGTATATTCACAAATTATCTCATATCAAAACAAAGACTGTATATAAAAAATACTTAGTACTCACTAATGTTGTCATAACCGAACTAGTGATTGAACTAGTAAAGGAACTGGTCTGGTTCGAACCGGTTCGAACTAGTGACATCAACATGACATATTTATGATGTCATAAATATCAAAATTTTTTAAATTTTAAATAAATATATCGATAAAATTATATTTTTATAAATCCTAAATGTATATGTTAGATTTTAAGGACCACAATATAAGTACAAAACATGCAGGAAAAAATTAATAGCAAGTTTTAAAAAATCTTTAAGCATGAATTTTAGAAAAATTAGCTACATTAACTAATGTAAAAGACTTAAACTTGTAATAAGTCATGACCGTTGTTGCTTAGTTTTTGGTTTTTGAATTTTTTCTCTTTATCTCAATACCTTGATGAATTGCTATAAATATACCTGACAAAATAAGAAATAAAGCAAATCAATGTGTTGAAAATTTGAACAATCGAATAACTTATAATAATATTTTATTTAACAGCCCGTTTATTTTTGTTAAATGGTAGCCGCTAACATAGGTACACATGCAATTTCGATAAAATTATGTAGGGTAGTATGCAATTAATGAAAATGTGTGGATATATATGCAATTAATGTCAAACTAAGTGGATATATCTGAAAATTACTCATTATTAATAATAAATAAATATAAGGTATCTATAAAATTATAACTTTACTCGACTTGAAAATAAGAGAAAAGCAATCAAAACATTTCATGATATTTAAATATCTAAAATAATAATTCTAATTTACTATACAACTTATTATTCTAATAATATAAAAAAATGCTAATATATCTACTATTCTACAACATGGCAAAACATTGCATGATATTTAAAAATTAACTTATATAAACTGCATCCATATGCATATTCGGTGCTTTCTAGCATTTCTCTACGCCACATGGAGTGTGGCCTGTATTATGCCTATAGATGCCCGCCACATTGGGTTATATGTCTGGACTCTGGCATCGGATGCATAGTTGCACACCTAATTGGGTTTTGTATGACACATGTTTTGTCTCTAAAAGGGATTAGCAACAAGGAATAGGTGTTAGCTTGGCAGCCAGCTCGAATGAGAGAATGGAGCAGCAATGGCGGATTTGAAAATTTGCATGTGAGCTTACCTTGCTGCCGGTAATGATGCCAGGGAAGGGAAGAGGACTTGCCGGTGACACTAACGGGAAGAAGAGAACATCTTTTTGTTGCTGGAATAGAAAACAGTGAGAGGGAAACAAAATGATGTCGCTGCTTGCAGCTATTTCCGCTGCCATTCTCCATTGATGTTAGAAGATGGTGACCGAGAGGAAACTGATGCAATTGCTTGTTTAATAATGGTGATTGGATATGAGAAATTGATCACGCTGCCCCTACAAGGAGACGATGCTGGCATTAGGGTTCAGATTTAAGAAACGATGAAAGTGGAGGGGGAAATGAGAGCGGGAGGGGGTTTCATTTGGTTTTTTTTATATATAAAACCGTCCGACTAGTCAAACCCCATTCGACTGCTTTCCCAGTTCGACCGCCGGTTCTTCGATTCGGATGATTTTCGATAAATGAACCGAACCGGGCAGTATCGAACCAGAAACAAGACCAGTTCCTGGTCAGACCGGCTAGTCCGGTCTGGTTCTTATAACACTGGTCCTCACATATAATTAACACATTTTTTGAGACACCTGCCCAGTCAAGTCATGGGTGTCAAGGGGGCAATGCTCTCAAAGAGATTTTTAATTGATTAAGTGACATATGTGGAAAGGTTAGTGGTAAATTAGTAACTGGGCCTAACCATTGTTGGTAAAACTCTCTTAAGAGAAGGGCACACAACCTCCCTTCATTTCCTTCTCTTCTAGTTTTTGCTCTATCTGCCTTCATTTTCCCCTTCTTTCCTACTTTAATCCACCCAAACCTGCTCAAAAGATCTCTAAACTGCCTTGAAGATTATTAATTCATAGCAAGGGAGATCAAAAATGTCAAAAATTAGGGTTTATAGTTCTTGATGTTGGGGGAAATCATGGCTTAGGTAAGTAATTTTCTTTTCTCAAAGCAGTGGTGGAATCTCATCCTACATGTGATATAGGGCTGGTGAAAAGAGTAACATCCAACAACTTTAAAGTTTGGTAATCTAGGATTTGTGATAACCTAGGGTTACTAAGATTAATAAGGAATCAAAGATTATTATGTGATCTTTGTGAAATATATGACGCATTAGCAAATTTTTTATAATTAGAGTGTGACATTGCTTGAATAGGTTGAACTAGTAAGATGAATTATTTGATGAAATTTTTTTGTGACAATTGTTTGTTGAATTGAATGCAAACTCCATTGGATTTGCTAATACTGTATTTTTAATTTGTGGTACTTGTTATTATGTATAGTGGATAATGCACTATTCAAGATAAGTGGTTGTAGTTGATAGTTTAATGTACATATATGGTTAAGGGCATATTGCATCACATAACTTTTGATGTAACTAGTCATATAAATGAGTTTGTGATTTTATAGGGTTGTACATAGCCCTTAATTGATATGAGAAAAAAAGAGTTGTTTGTAGCCCTTGGTTGACATGAGAAGAGGATTGTGCACGACTTTTTAAAAATACGTAGATGTATGCATATGTTCTTGGGTGTGGGTGTTGGTCCCATATGTTTTGCATAGTCGTTTATGAATTATTTTACTGCATTATTATTATTATGACATGTGCATCATGAATCTTATTTGCTTATACTTTTGTGTTAATATTCATCTACTTACTAGGTCTATCTTGGCTTATATGATTTATTATTTTGCTTTTAGAACACAGGCCAGATGAAGAGTCTCAATATGGGATTGGTGGAAGACAACCTTAGAGATTAAACTCATTAGATTAAGAATTGTGCTTCTAGTTATTTTGAAATTTACACTTCTATTTGACACTAGTAAATGTAAATATTTACCTAGTTTGACCTAACTTTTAAGAAGATGTTTTACTAGGATAATTTTGAACTTGATTACAACTTATAAACATATATATATGTTATTTTGGGTTGTTTTGCAGAGTAATGATAAATTATAATGATTTTCTTTCTTTATTGATGTCTTTATAACATAGGCAAGTAAATATGTGAATGTGGAGCTAAATATTTATATTTTAGAATAAACTTATGATGTTCATTACAACATGTCCTGTACACCATACCACCTCCTTATAGGTTATAGAGAGATGCTATTGAATTTTCTTAAGTCATGTGGTACCTGTTGACTAGGCATTGAGGATGTCTGGGCAACAGGGCGTCACAACAACACATTTGGACTATGAACGTGACTTTTTAAATCAAGTAAAAAGCAACCTTGTGCTATACGAATCCATGTTCCATTTATCTGTTATGGTCCAGGTAACCTTGTTAATTCCAAATTCCTTTATACCCATATAGATATTTCTATACCCATCTTACACACAGTAAAATTTGTACATTTTTATCTATCGGGTCACATTGACTATCAATTATACTTGTAAACCAATATATAAATACATTAATTTAATATGAATGTATTAACACCGCATAAATATTTGGGCATAAAATTTCAAGAATTGTATAATTTTATATTTTCATAATTCTATAAATATATACAAATATTTATGTTTGTTACTCTACTCAAATATATTATTCACGTAGTTTACAATTTCTATATAATTAATTAATCAATTAACTTTACAAAAAAATAATAACCAAGATATATAATAATTAAGTTGAGTCTAAAATCAATTTCCAAATGAAATTTACTTGCCTAAAAAATTTTTCTCTCCAAACTGTTTTTTGTAAATCTATAAACTCCTCTTTTATAAAAGCTTTTGTAACTTCGCATAACATTGAATTCTAATTCAAACCCCTGCTATCTTGAAGAATATTTATTTTATTTTATCCTATGGGGCCCACATGCCTTGGGAGATAAAAATTCAAACTTTGATTTTTTATTATTTTTCTTACGATGCCCCACTTAAACCCTAGACATCTAAGATCTCTGGACTTTTAATATACCAACCAAGCTACATGAGTTGCTGAAATAACATCCAAAAATAAAAATAAAGGATGTGTTTGGCAACAACCAAAAGTTTTCACCTAAAATTTTTCAATCTAAAACTTTTCATTCTCTACAACTCTTCTATTCTTTAATTATTTTTTTACATATTCCGATACAAACCACTCTACTTTTCAATCATTTCTACACAATTACCTATACAACTAGCCTATCTATTTTAACTTTATCCTCTTTACTCCCCATCATTACCCCTATCATGTCACATCATTTAATAACTTTTATTCTTCAAAACTTTTCACCAAAAATTTTATCCATTCCCAAACACACCAAAAAATATAACCCATAATATATATAAAATTGGGCAAGGCCCATGATTAATCATCCAATTCAATTGGTCAAATGGTCAACCCACGTATGCTATTCAACGTAGACTTTGACTAGTCAACTATAAAAATTTTAGGTTATTTACAATAATTCAAGAGTTATGTTATAGATAACATATTTTGCTTGAATGTGAATAATCGATCTTTTTTTTACTTATATTAGAGGAATGATCCTATTAGCCCGGACTAAGTAAATTTCTTAGTTGGTCCGCTTCGAAAAACTCATTTATAATAAAATTTTAAATTTTTTTCTTTATACACTTGTTTTTCTAAGTGTATTTTACATATAAACCCAGTTTTACTATTTTTAGATATGTGTATATATTTTTTTAGATTTTTAAAGATGGGGTTACTTTAAATACATTTATAATATCAAAAAATATATTCACATAACCAAAAATAGTAAAATTTGATTTATATGTTAAATATATTTAGATAAACAAGTTTATAAAGAAAAAAATATTGAAAATGGATTTTTTGAGGTAAAATAAATAGAAAATTTATTTAGACCGAGCCAATAGGATCGTTCATACTTATATTATTGATTTTTTATGGCATGATACCCTAGGTCATGTTGATTTTAAAAGCATGTCTATCAAGATGAAATCAAGATTAATTTTTAGATGTTTTAATAAATCATCAGATAAATGAAATTGTGCATTCAAATTAAGATAACTAAAGAATTATTTCAAAAGGTTGAATGAAGGCTTGATTTTCTTCAATATTTGTGACATGAAAAATAGCATAACAAGAGGTGTAAAAATTATTTTACGATATTTATACATGATTTCAATAAATGCACCTATTTTATTGCTAAGAATTAAATATGAGGTCTTAAAAGATTTTAGTTCTTATAGGCTAAAGTTGAAAATAATCTTGAAACAGTCATTAAATTCTCAAAATTCAATACATGTGATATATATTTATCAAGTGAATTTAATGGATTTTTAAAAATATAAACATAATTCACCAAGTAACAACCTCTTATATACTTCAACAAAATGGACTGCAAAAGAAAAAGATAAAACCTTAGTTGAAATGGTAAATTAAATATTAATAAATGTTGATGTTTATAAAAATTGGTGGGGTGAAGCTTTATTAATATATTATCACATTCTTAATATAATTCTATATAAGAAAACTAAAATACTCCTTGTGAACTCTAAAAAAAAATAAGGCATCTAATCATAAATGCCTTCGCGCTTGGGATTTTATGGTCTTAGTTAGGTTGCCTAATCATAAAATACATAAATTAGGATGAAGGAGAATAAAATACATGTTTATAGGTTATACAATAAATAATAAAGCTTATAAATCTGTAATGGTAGAGCCTAAAAATTTGATTAAATAAAATATCATTATCGAATCTAGAGATGTTGATTTATATGAAAATACTTAAAAATTTATTCATAAATGTGGTTATAATAATAATATTTTTTTCTTATCCAATTTCTTCTCAACCATTAGGTAAATTTATAGGTGTAGATTTTATATTTGCAAATAAATTTTTAAAAGATGATAATGACATTATAAAAAGAAGCTAGAGTGCTAAAAAAGATAAGTATAATTGCTTTGGGCTTGATTTTCAACTATACCTAATAGAAGAATTTAGTGATAATATAATGAAGACCATATAACTACTTTGTTTTGCTGAAGGATATCCATCTACTAATAAAAGATACTGAAATTTATGATATATCATATTACAAAGAACAATGCAAAATAAAATGAATACAATAACAAAGGCTGGTACTTGAAAATTAGTTGGTTTATCTTTAAGATATAAAATTCAAGTTGTAAATGGATCTTTAAGAAAAAAAATTTATAGTTTAATTGATAAATATAAAGCTAAGTTAGTAGCTAAGGAGTATAGATAAAAGAAAGTATAGATTTCTTTTACACCTGTGCTCAATAGTTAGAATTTCAACCATTAGATAATTAATAATCTTATTTTTAATCGATTATCTTGAAATTCACTAAATGGTTGTAAAAATACTTTTTCTAAATGAGGATTTAAACAAAAAAAATTTATATAAAATGACTTGAAGGATTTATAATACTTGAACTAAAAAAGAAAGTTTTCAAATTAAGGCTGTTTATGTAACACCCTGACTTGTCATAGGATTTCAAACTAGGAATCTTTTATAAGTAGTGAAGCCCATAACGTAGCTTGTGCTTATACACCAACATAGTGAAAGAATGGATGAGCTATAAAAAATTTGTTTACTTTTTTGAAAATATTTATAAAAATTTCAGTAGCATCTCGTCTGTAACTAGGACGTTCAAATGCAAAGATCTACTGGATACTCCTTTACATCCAAATATAACCTTTATTACTTTTTTACAAACATATTCATCCTATTTCTTCACAAATCCAACATATCTACAAATTATTACCCATACTATACGTATGTTCCATGCAAACACAATACATATATCTATACAATTCATACAAACATAAAAGAAAATAAACTTTGAAAAATTTTAAATAAAAATATGGGACTTCTAGAGTCTAACTTGTTACATGACGTTCTCAAGTATAACAAGAGCTCATATAATCTCCACTTCACTGCCTTTCTTCCTAGTGAAGTTTTCATAGCTCTTGGTTTTGTAACATTTTGCACCTAATTAATCAAAATGGTAAGTTTAAAGAACTCAATAGGCAAGCGTTGTTAGAAAGAAAATCGTAAAACCTTCATGAAAATATTATGTATGCATGATGACGAAATGCAATCACAAACATGCATCATTCAATGACGCACTAGTTAGATAACACGAAAGATGGACCACCTATCTAGGTATAAGCTTGGCGAACATGGGTTCCATTCATACAAGTATCAAATGTGTCTATCTTATGAAAGAAGTTTACTTAACATGTCATAAAGAAAGCATTTATACGCAAAAGCTAAGTATGAAAATATGTTTTAATGACACCTATATGTGAATGTAATAAAAATCGGGTAATTTCCATTCCTAAATAAATTATATAAAATTTAAATAAAATACTTATATAAAAGGATTTAGTTTACCCCTATTTCTAATAAAACATGTTAAAGCATCACATGAGCAATTGTTAATAAATATCTTTTCTCAAAGAAAATGACTAAAGAGTGAATTTCCTATTACAACAATCTCTTAAATTCAAAAATGCTTGCTTACCTGAAAATCTTAAGTTGCTTCTTCCACTTTCTTTTTTATTTTCCTATGAAAATTAACAAATATAAAACAAAATATTCACTTAGATCACAATGCATTGCATGATAAATTTAATGTCTAACAATGTCTTATTCAAAAGTTAAGTTTAACTTTCTTCTTCAAAGAGAGCTCTCGAGTCCCTTTGATGAAGAAAACATTCTTATTTAAATCCTTATTCTAATTATATATCTTATATCCATAATTAAATAGACCACTTAAGATCATTTACTTCACTTAAAATTTTCATCCATTAAATGCCCAACTTAAGTGTATATGTATACATATACATATATATTAGACATATTAGAAATCTATGAAAATCATTCTTATCTTATGTAAATTTACTAAGTTAACATTTTTGTATAAAAGTCTAACTCTCATATCCTATCTATACCTACTATAAACTTCCATAATTTTTTATTATATTTTTAATTATCCTAATAACTTAAAATTTGTCAATAAGTTTTAGGCTAAATAGCTTAAAAACCATATGCTTAAGTCATGTTTTGGGGCTACCAAATTTCCACTGGTTGTTGGAAATTTCATTTTTTTCTTTCTATATCAAATTTAAACATATTAATTTATAAATAATACTCCTAATAGTATTTTACAAATATTACGTCATGATTTGAAATAGGAAAATTTGGCATATAACTATCGAAATTGTGATTGCATGCTTAAGCTTGATTTTAGCCTTTCGTTTCATGATTTAGGCTCCAAATATTACCTTATCCATGAACTCATCAAAGTTTCATGATTTTCCATCAGTATCTAGCAGTAAAAATTAAAATCCTGCCCATTTCAACTCCTAAATCCATGAACAACTAATTCTATTGCTCTAATCTATGTATTTTACATTTATATATGTTTATCTTATATAAATTTAAAAAAAAAATCATCTCTCCTCTTACCTCCATCGACCGATGAAGATGATGATGATAGCGTAAACAACTGGCAACGATGTGGGCCTCTCCTCCTTCCTTTCCTTCCTTTCTTACTTTCTCCTTCTTCTTCCTTCTCCCTCCTCTCTTCTGTTTTTCCTCTCTAATTTATGCAGCTTCTCTCCCCACTTTAACCACTTCTAGCAGACTGCATGTGCTCGAAAAATGTGGACATGCAGTAGCATATATTATAATTATTTTTTGTTCGAGCCTAGGCCCTACATTCCCCTTCCCAAAAAGGTTTCATTCCAAAATCATCTAATCATTCACAAATAACCGGGGTATTTCTTTTCTACTACTTCTCACAATTTTCATGTGGCTACCCAGTTCGAGTATCGATTCTATTGAACTTTAACAATTTTATTATCCAGTTTCTCAACTTTTGCTACTTATAATCTATAATTTTATAAGTTTCTTTTCTTCATATGATCTTAGATTAGGAGTGACTCAGTACTAAAAATATGACTAGGATTAGCCACATACTTTTGAAGCATCGAAATGTGAAATTATTATGTACTACTGCGAGGTCTAATAGTAGTGCTATTTTGTATACCAAATTTTGAATCTTTTCTAACACTTTGAAAGGATCAATATATCTGGTTCTTAATTATTCTTTCTTTCCAAATTTGATAACCCCTTTCATAGGAGCAACTGTGGCAAATATATAATCCCCCACTTTAATATTGAGATCCTTTCTTTTACAATCTTCATAACTTTTCTACCTATTTTGTGTCCTCTTTCTGCATTAACGAATTATTTGTACTTTCTCTATCATTCTTTGTTAGACTTCTTATACCTACTTTATCCCAATTTAGAGGTATTTTGTACCTTCTGTACAATCTTTAAATGGAGTCATTTGAATACTTACTTGATAGCTATTAATATATGTAAATTTTGCTATAAGGAAATATTCATCCCATGCTGCTCCAAATTCTAGTGTGCACATTCTTAACATATCTTCTAAAATTTAATTAACTCTTTTTTCTACCCATCTGTTTGTGGATGAAATGCAGTGCTAAATTTCAATTGCGTACCCACTGTCTGGTGTAAACTCTTCCAAATATTAGAAGTGAATGTGAAATCTTTGTCTAACATGATGGTCTTAGATATCCCATGCAATTGTATAATTTTGTATAGTAAATACTAGCCAATGTTTCAATAATACATCTTAACTTAATTGGAAGGAAGTGTGCCACTTTTGAAAATTGATCAACAATCACTTGTATAGCATTGTATCCACCTTGGGTCATTGACAATCCTTCTTTAAAGTCCATAGTGATATTATCTCATTTCCACTAAGACACTTCTAAAGATTGCAACTTCCTAGTTGTTTTCTAATCATCTGCATTAACATTTTGGTAACTTAACATTTTGAGCCATATTTGGCAATTCTTTTCTTCATATTATTCCACCACTACCCTTGTTTAATATCTCTATATATTTTAGTATTGCCTAAATGCATTGAAAATGAAAAAGAATGAGTCTCTTTCAATAGTAAATCTTTCATATCTCTTGAATTTAAAATGTAAAGGTGACCTTTATATCTGTAGATTCCTTACTCATCAATAATATAATCAAAATTTTTCTTTTTCTCTTCTTACGAATAATCAATTCTTGCAACTCTATGTCTTTTTGTTTCTCATTTTTAATTTGTTCAAATAGAGTTAATTGCAACTTCAATTAAGCTAATCGCATTAGTATCCCTGACATACTAATAATTAAATCTATTTGTCTCGTTTCACATAATATTCCTTCTTCTATTGTAAGTAAATGAGTGGGGCTTGCATTTCGATTCAATGAATCTGCAACACATGTTCCTGATAATAATGAATGATTATATCATAGTCTATCAGTAACTCTAACTACCTTCTTTGTCTCATATTTAGTTTCTTTTGCGTAAAAATATATTTAAGACTCTTGTGATCTTTATATATTTCACGTCTCTCACCATATAAATAATGTCTCCAAATTTTGAAAGCAAATACTATAATAGTCAATTCCAAATCATGAGTTGGATAATTTAGTTTATTATATTTCAATTGCCTAGAAGCATATATAATTACCCTACCCTTTTATATTAACTTGCATTCCAAACTTTGATGAGACACATCACTATAACATATAAAATTTCCACTACGTCTAGAATTACTAACATGAGTGCCTAAATTAACTTTTCATTGAGTTCCAAGAAACTAAACTTACAATTATCAATCCATTAATATGTAGCTCCTTTTCGAGTCAACTTAATGAGTGGTGCAGATAATTTAAAAAATATCACTATAAATCTTTGATAATAACTAGCTAATCTCAAAAAACTCTAAACCTCAATTATTGTGGTTGGCCTTAGCTATTTCATAATGACTTCTATTTTCTATGAGTCCATTTTGATTCCTTTAATAGAAATGATATACCCTAAAAATGCAACTTAGGTCAGTCAGAAATCACATTTCTATAATTTGACATACAACTTTTTCGTCCTTATCTGATTTAACATGATCTATAAATGTTTACAGTGTTCTTCTTTCAACTTAGAGTAAATGAATATATCATCAATAAACACAACTACAAATTTTTACAAGTATTCTGTGGATATTATGTTCATAAGGTCTATAAATATTGCAAAGGCATTGGTTAACCCAAAAGGCATCGTTGAAAATTTATAATGTTCATACCTTATCCTAAATGTTGTGTTCGGAATGTCTTGTGAGCTCACTTTAAGCTAATGATAATCTAATTGTAAATCAATCTTGGAAAAAACCACGACCCCTTTAAACTAATCGAATAGATCATCTATCCTTGGTAATAGGTACTTATTTTTTATAATTACTTTATTTAACTCTTAATAATTAGTACACAGCCAAAAACTTTCATCTTTCTTTTGAACACATAACACTTGTGCACCCCATAGGGACACACTATGGTTATAAAATCTTTATTTAATAACTCTTGCAATTGTACTTTCAAGTTAACCATTTTTGTAGGAGCTATGCGATGCGGTACCTTAGAAATTAGTGTGGTGTCAAACAAAACCTCATGATCATATCAACTTCTCTTTTTGGAGGCAAACCTGGTAGATCTCCTGGAAATACATGTGGAAACTCATAAACCAGTGGAATTTACTCCAACTTAAACTAATTTCCTTCAACTACTTGCACTGGAATTAAGAAAGCGGTACAATGCTATCATACTAGCTTAACAGCCTTCATTGTTGTAACCAATGATGTAGGTTCCTTTAGTTCCTTCAACTTTTCAATAAAAATCTCCTTCCTTGGTGCTATAAAAAAAATACTTTCCTTTGTTTGCAATTTATAGTTACACCCCACTAATTTAACCAATCTATTACCAATATTACATCAAATTTTTAATAAGAAGCAATATTAAATATGCTTTTAAAAGTCATGATCCTATTTTGTTGGGACAAGACTTGGGTTCTTGATTAACATTAGCTAACCTATACACAGGTGATTCTATATATAATTGTATCAATTTCATTTACAATCAAGCAATGTGCGGCCACAAATTGACATGACATAAACAAATGTGTGACACCTAAATCAAATGATGCCATAGCTGGAGATCCAAAAATATAAATTATACCTGTCATTACTTTCTCCTTCTGCTGCTTCGATTCACTCTAAGTCAACACATGTACCTGGGCTTAAGTTCCTTGTCAACTTGAAGTTGAAATTAATTTTTGTTTAGCAGTCCTTTCTCGGGTATTGTAAGTTTTCTTATTTAAGTTTGGATAACCAATTATTCTATGACCATGATTATTGTGCAAGAAACATCTGAGATGCACTTCTTGAATGGTACTACAATTTTTTAACTTGATGATCAATCTATCCACATTTATAAAATTGATGAAGTCCCTTTAAACATTATCCCTTATGCTTTTTCTAGCATTTAAGGCATATGAGAAGCTCCTTTCTTTCCTCCTTTTTCTCTTTCTTGACCTTTCTAAGTATTAACTTTTAAATCTCTGCCCCCTATTGTCTTTCTCTTTCACATTATAGTCTGCTCATTTTCGACCTTATTGAATTTTATAAGTTCTTTACTCTAAGGCTTCCAAAGCTTGTCCCCTTTCTAATGTCATAGAATAATCTACCAATAAAAAGGGGAACTAAGCTTTTCCTAAAATGAATTCTCAATCCATCTTGAAAGCGACGTGCTTTCTGTGCAGGAGAATTTATAATCTACGACACAAACTTTACCAATGCATTAAATTTTGTAGTATATTCAATTATGCTCATCTTTCCTTGATATAACCTCTCAAACTCTGATATCTTCTTATATATCCAAGCACTTGGAAAATAACCCTTCTTAAATTCATTTACAAATTATATCTGTATCACCTCACTAGGATTTATCATCATACTAGATAAGATAGTCCACCATTCCTCAGCTTCATCAACTACTAAATAAACAACACAATTTGCCTTCTACATGTCAGTACATCGTAAAATCCTAAATAATTTATCCATCTCTAGTAGACATTGTTCTGCCATTACTAGATCAGGTGTTCCTGCAAACCTGAGGTATGTTGTGCTAAAAATGTTGAAATAACTTTTCGATTAGCCTCCACTTGTTATTTTTCAACTAATCTCAGTATGCTAAGTCCTGCACCAGACCTATAGAAATCTATAATCACTAGATTTATCCTTTGTTGATTTGGTTCAGGAATACCTTAAAAAAATTTTATTCCTATTGCCGCCAAACTAATATCCGTCCTACCCTCTAATTAAGCAAATTCACCACCAGTATTTATATTTATGCACATTTGTTCTTCCCTTTTCCTTTAATAGCGCATAAAGTTCTCCATTATGTCTGCTTTTTGGGCTATCTATTTTTTATTCATAGCATCCATAACCGATCTATTGCTCTGCGTACCATCATATGTATTCTTTTATCTAGTATTTGCATATGTATTCTTTTATCTAGTATTTGCATAGGATCTTCTGACAATGATGACATCGATTTTTCTCTTGAAGGTAAAGTGGACATCAATCACCAGTGGCTTGGTCTTTTGTTGGTTTGGCTCAAGCATTTGAATTTTGTTCACGTTTCATTTCCTAGAATATCCTAGTTTTCGTCCTCCTGCCATCTTTACTAGCTAAATATATAAAAAATTTAAATTATAAACATATATCATAACTATAATGTCCAAATGGTTAACAAAATTCATATCAAAATTCATATCAACACTATAATGTCCAAATGCCTAACAAAATTTATATTTTATTATCTTAACAATATACATCATTTATAAATGTGCAATGCATACATAATACGTGTGTGGTCATGTCTCTTGCAAGAGAAAGTCAGGCATGTATAGTATCCCAAAAATGTACTACCTTCCACTTTTTGTTAGGATTTACATTTTTCAAGAAAGATGTGTAATAATATATTTCTAAAATATCTATTATTATGCCAAAAAAGAATAATGTATATCAATCATTTTTGCCCCGTAACCCCACTTCCTTTGACCCATGCTAAAGTCCTTCAAAATCACTAGCAAATGGGGTCCTTTCCCCTATATCAATTTCTTTTGATTGTTCCTCTAAGTCCTCTTCAAAGTCTCATTCTTCTTCAAGCTCAGGCTCTTCATTAAACTCTTCAAACCTCCTCCTCGGGTTCTTTGAATTCCTTCTTCTTCGGTTTCTTAGACTCTACTGGGTTGTTTTCATCCTTAGGGAGAAGGTCATCCGGTTCTTGCCCATCCGTAATGACATTTTCATCACCGTCCTCTTCCAATATCAAATCATTAGTCAAAGTGAGGACTACCGACTCCCCATCACCTTTTGGTAATATTACCTCTTTGCCCCATGCCTACTTTTCTACTATCGTTGCACTAGTCTTCCTTCATTATGGGTACTTTTCGCAACAGTTGTCTCATGTCCAAACCTATACAACCCATGTTCAAGTTTATATTTAGGCTCTTGTTCAAGATCATTGAGAGTCAAGAAGTTTGGTCTTCTCTCTCTCTTGTTGCCTATTAAGGATTGCAAGAGGATTTATTGTGGGAGGCATTATGTTTTGAGCTAAGAACATCGAAATTTCACCTCGTTCTATTTCTGGTAGAGGACCTAGTAGTTCAAGTTGCTCTAACACCTCTTGCCCATAGAACCAGCATCTTATTCTTTCATCTTATAATCGGTGCCTTTTTGCCGCCTCCCATTCCACTCACATTAACATCGTGGGCATTATCTCTAATCTTGACTCAACATCAAATCGATCTTTAAAAATAGAGAAATATACACCAAGAAATGTGACATTATATCTCTTACCTCGCATTATAATATTAAACTTATAAATATAATCATAATCTAAAATAATTAGATCTTAACCAAAATTTTAAAAAAAATTTACAACTTCATTACACATGTTTTGATACCATTTCTGTAGCGCTTTGACCTATGACATCCCAATACGTTGGGCTTGTCAAAAGATTTCATTTCAGGAATCTTTTATAAGTGGTGAAGTTCATAACATACGTTGCGCTTATACACCACCACATGATGAAAGAATGGATAGGATATAAAAATGGTCTAATTTTAAAAAAAAATATTTGTAAAAATTTCAGCAGTATCACGTCTATAACTTCGACGTTCTACAAATACAAATATCTATCAGATACTCCTTTACATCAAAATATAACCTATATAACTTCTTTACAAACACATTCATCCCATTTCTTCACAAATCCTTCATATCCATACATTATTACTCATACTAAAATATTTCTCAAACCAAACACAATATATATATATATTTATACAATTCATATAAACATAAAAGAAAATACACTTCGAATATTTCAAATAAAAATCTAACACTTTTAGTGTCTAATTTATTACATAACATTCTCAAGCATGACAAGAGCTCATATAATCCCCCCTTCACTACTTTTGTTCCAAGTGAAATCTTCATAACCCTTGATTTCATGATATTCTGCAACTAATTAGTCAAAATAGTAACTTCAAAAACTCGGTAAGCAAGCATTATTATAAAGAAAATCTTAAAACCTTCATGAAAATATTATATATTTTTGATGATGAAATACAATCACAAACGTGCATCGTTTAATGACATATTCTCCTTTTTGGTGGATAATACTTACCAAGTGATCATCCACCCATATACCAGACACAATAGCTAAGCAAAACCAAAGACAGACGATTTATCTAATTACAACCTTCACGAAGCCTTATATTCCTTTTCATGCATGGGTTCTATTCATACAAGTATCAAATGCATCTATCTCATGAAAATAGTTTGCTTGACTTGTCATAAAGAAAGAATTTATACTGAAAAACCAAGTATGAAAATATATTTCAACAACACCTATGTGTGAATGTAATGAAAATAGGATAATGGTCATTCCCAAATATGTTTATAAATTATATAAAATTTAAACAAAATATTTACATAAAATGACTTAGTTTACACCTATTTCTCATAAAATGTATTAAAGCATTACATGAACAATTGTTAATAAATATATTTTCTCAAAGGAAATAGCAAAGGAGAATTTCCTACTACAACAATTTGTTAAATTCAAAAATGATTGTTTACCTTAAAATCTTAAGCTTCTTCTTCCACTTTCTCTTTTCATTTTCCTATAAAAATTAACAAATATAAAACTAAGTATACACTTAGATCACAATGCATTGCATCTTAAATTTAATATCTAAGGATACCTTACTTCAAAAGCTAAGTTTAGCTTTCCTTCGTCAAGGAGAGTCCTTAAGATCCTTCGATGAGGAAAACATTCTCGTTTAAACCCTTATTATGATTATAATTTCATTTCCCTAATATCTATGGTTAAATAGACCACTTAAGAGCATTTACATCACTCGAATTTTTTCATCCATCAAATGCCCAAATTAAGTGTATATGTATACATATAAATATGATATATTAGAAATCTATGTAAATCATTCTTATATTATGTAAATTGATTAACTTTACATTTTTGCATAAAAACCCAACACTCGTATCCTATCTATGACATAGTATAATACTTTCATAATTTTTCTTTGTATTTTTAATTATCCTAATAATTTAAAATTTACCCATGAATAATTTTTGGGCTGAATACCTTAAAATCCCTATGGATAAATAATGTATCTTAATAGATTTTACAAAAATAATATCATTATTTAGAATAAGAAAATTCGATTATATAACTCTTGAATTTTCTATTTCATGCTTAGGCTTAATTTGTGTCTTCCTTTTCATGATTTAGGCTCCAAATATCATCATATCCATGAATTTATCAAAATTTTCATGATTTTCCATCAATGTTTAAGGGTAAATATCAAAACCTTACTCTTTTCAATTCTAGAATCTAGGAACAACTAAATCTATTGCTCTAATCCATATATTTTATTTCTATACATGTTTATTTAATATATTTTGGCAAACCCCCATGGTTTATACATGATTTGGATGTAAATTTTTTTAAAAAAGAACCCATATCTCCTCTTACCTCTGGCTATGGTGTGGACGATCGGCAAGATGTGGACCTCCCTTTCTTTCTCTTTTCTTCTCTCTCTTCTCTCTTCCATTTTTTTTCCTCTCTGGTTCGTGCGGCTCCTCTCTCCCCTTTACCACTTCCGGTGCTCTACATGTGCACATTATTTATTTATTCTTTTGGGCCTAGGCCCTACAATTTGGAAAGTGTAAAACTTTAGATGAAAATTTTTTGGTATACAAAATTAGTAAAAGGGAAGAAATAATGTAATATGAGGAAAGAGAATAAAGTTAAAATAAATAAATTAGTTGTATAAATAGTTGTGTAGAAGTAATTGAAACAACGTGTTTGTTATATAAGAAAATATGATGAAATAATTAAAAATAGGATAATTTTGGAGAGTAAAATGTTTTAGACGGAAACCTTATTGTTTAAAAAGTCTTAATGCTTAACAAATATACCCTTAATAAAATCTTTGTATAATTTCTAACATGCATTTAAGCAATGAAATAAAAATTTTGATCAGAATGTATTATCAAATGTGATTAAATTAAATAATCAGAAAAATACGTTTATATTAAATTTACCCCTAGTATAGGTATTATTATTTATCTGTAAATGGATGATATGCTCATTTTTTGTACTGACATCAAGATTTTAAAGAAAATAAAAATTTCATTATCTATCGATTTTGATATGAAAGATATGGACAATATAGATGTTAGTCTTGATATCAAATTATAAAAAATGATCATGTATTTCTCTTTCCTAATTGCATTACATAGCATGATGCTTAGATGATCACTACGACAGGCAATAACACCTACTTTTTCTTTTAAAATTTTTTTTAATAAGATGGTTAATCTAGGTGTATATTATTTATAAACAAAAAGTTATCGATTTTGAATATGTGTATATATTTATTTTATATTTTTAAATGTAGGAGTTCTGTGGACATTTTCATTTTTCTTAAAATAACTGCAATGCCCCTGTGTTTAAAAATATAAAAGAAATATATACAAATCTCTAAAATTGGTAAAACATAGCTTATAGATAATTTATACCTAGATTAACCATCTTATTAAGAAGTTTCAAAAAAAAATTAAAATGAATTTTTAAATTGGTCTGAGATGGTCCTATCTTAGATCGGCTTGAGCAGATCAGCTTTCAACATAATACTCAAGAAGTTTAACTATTTCGATGTTGGTGCACCTGAATGCCTTTTGATTCCAATATCAAATTGTCAAGGATAGATTTGTTGCTCAACTTGAGTAAGCCAAAATTATTAAAAGTTTGATATATGTCATGTGTTATACTTGACTAGATGTTACTTTTGTTATAGGAGTATTTATTAATTTTACTAATAATGTACGATATATAATTGAAATTAATCTGTAGGGTATTAAAATATTTGAAAAAGCCATTGCTTATGATAGAGATGAACCTATTTTATGGATAGAATACAACGACGTAGGTTGAATTTTTAACAACAAGGAGTCTAGGTCTACTAGTGGTTGAATTTTTATTTTAGGGAACTTACTATTTCTTGAGCTTCTAAAATGCAAACTTACCTTACACATTTGACCATGAAATTTGACTTTTTTGCCTTGGCTGCAATACAATAAATTTGTCTATTTATACCTTATTTTCTTTACTCCTTATTATTATCTCTATTATATCATATTATTTTCTTACATTTCAAAACTTTTAACTTAAAAATCTTTTATTTAAAAGTTTTATCACTTCCCAAATGCACCCTTTTGTGTTGAACTTGTGCGAAGGAAAGAAATCCACCCACTCATTTGTACCCATAACCCAGTCAAATCTAGCTTCTATTCTATATATACCACTTCTATTCTGTCTCTAAGTTAATCTAGATCCCACAAAGTCCATATATTTAAATTCATAATAATTTATTATTTTCCAAAAAAGGGCCATTTAGTTTTTATCACCTGTATGGATGCTGCTATATTTAGAAATTCCTATACCTTGATTGAAGTCCTCGATGATCAACCAAGGTGAAATCCTTCAGCCTTTTAACTATCGCAAAAAAAATCATTATTCTATATTTTTGCTGACATCTGGGTGTCTAATAAAAGTCCATAATTTTCCACAATTTGTTCTTCATATTATTAACTAAGAAATTGACATTGGTTATTCAATAAAGAAGTATTACAGACATTAGTCTTGTTATTCAAAAATAATGTTAGGCGTCCTCAACGATCAACATAATCAACTGTAGCGCAAAAAATCAAATCTCAATTTTCTTGTAATAATTTCCATCGCATGATTTCTTCTTTTAGCTTCAAATAGGAAAATCTGCTTCGGTCTTATTTCTTGGCTAAATCAAGAAGGTTATGTATTGTTTGTGGTTTCTCAAGCCCACGATAATTTCACGCCAAAACTGGCATATAATCACGGCGGAGCTAAGAGTTCATCACAGGTTCTACCCTTAATGGCATTGGACGGCATTGGACCCTTACGATCCTCTGCTAGGACCTTTCTCCTCTTCAATTAGTTTCCTTCTTCGCCAGTTACACCTACATTTTCAGATTCAACAGACTTCTCATTATTAATTTTGCCCGCACATCATAGAATCATCCTTAGCTGATTTCAACTTATGCATTGTGGCTTTCCTTTTCCACTTCCTTACTGAATCCTTCTGGGAACTTCTTAAATTTGTGCTCCCCTATTTGCCTCCATTGTTTGTCCTTATAATTAGAAAGGTTCAACAGCATCTAGTTCCAGCTAGTAGCCTTATCATCCAACAGCAAATAGTTTGTAGCCTTTGAGCTATCTATATCAGTCAATCAGCTCTCATTTACACTCAAAGTAGTGTTGGGCTGTGTACAATTTAGGTGAGTACCGATCTTGTCCGTTATGTTTAGTGTCTGAGAAATTGAACCATCGGTTTACATTTACCTATCCTTAATTGCATCCAAGTTGACCTCGCCTTAGCATATCCTGAATTCAGTTGAGAAGTATCATTGACCATGGTCCTCTGTGAGTGAGCACCTAGATCATGCCTGTTTGGTTCCTTATTCTACTCTGCATCCTAACTGTCCCAAGCTCCATCCCATCTACCCGCCCTACATCCCATATGTTCCAATCCGTTGTATTTTTTCTCTTATCATCAAACTTTCTTTCATTTGTCTTTGTTTATTCTTTCTTAACACACTCATAGCAAGCCCTACTGTCCAAGTTCCATAACCGTTAGCCTGGGCTCCGGCTAAATTTAGTTGAGTACTAGCATTAACCATTGTCTTCAGCGGTCTTGCATTTAGTCCATGCCTGTAGCAGTTGCCTCTCCCACTTTGCAGCATATTTGACCCATCAGGCGTTACATGTTCTATCTAGGAGAGTTAATGGATCAGGTTGGATGGGTTAGAGCAAAATCCTAATTCTAACTCATTTAAATAATCTTAACCCTAATTCATTTATTAACTCATTTAAAAACTTCAACTCCAATACATTTATAACCCATTCAACAAATGGGTTAGTGGGTTATTAACGGGTTGTATATATAACTCTATTGAAAATAAGTGAAAAATAGACTAATTTAAAGTTATGTTGTTTGTAATAATTGTGCTTAATTGATCTACATCATTAATATACATGACATGGCTACATCTTTATTGGGAGGGGTGTATATATTTGACGTTCTAGAATAAAGAAGACAGCAACTCGGCGAGACAAAGAAAGAAAAAGGACAAAAAGGAAACTGGTAATAGAAATGGAGAGAGGAACCATTGGAGATAAGGGAGTGATGAAGGGAAGGAGAGAGAAGAGAAAGGTGAAGAGGGGGATGATCAATGATGGAGAATGAGAGAAAGAGAGAGTGAGGTAGAGAGAGAAGAGGAATCTTACGAGCGACGCTCGCAAGAGGCGACAAGAAAGAAAATGGCAATGCCACAAATATCAACACTGAAGACGCTGAAGAATTTTAGACAAAAGGAAAAAAATAGGAAATCCAAATAGGAAAAATAGATTTGAGGTTTATAAAATATAATTATACCCATTTTCAGTCGGTTGTAAACGGGTTGATAAGTTAGATGGGTTTAATATGTTACTAAACAAGTTGATAGTCTATAAAGTCTCAACCCTAAACCATTTATTTAAGTGGTTAAACGATTTGGTGAATTACAAGCCATTTATTGAAAAATCTCAATCCAAACCTATTTATATATAAGTTGAGCAAGTAGGTTAACTGGTTAACTATGACCACTAACACCCTTAATTTAATCTTGCATCCCCTCAAAACATCGTTGGTTTCTCTCTTATTGCTAAACTCTCTTCCATTTGCATTTATTTACCCTTTTGTGTTTCATTCACTCTCAATTCCCTTGTCCTACGACGGAAGTTGTTACCTTGCACATAACTGTTGAGTCCTTCGTTGACTCTATCAGTCCCTGTGCTGGTAATTCTTCCATCTGCCACCACGTTATATTTTGGGGTATGTCTAAGATTAGCATCTGATCTTCCGGCCTCTCATCACCCTTATTTGCTAGCTTCTCATGGAGACGATTTATTTCTACTTCATGACAGGTTTCCTCTTATGAATGTATTAGGGATCCTATGCTAGTCCCTCCTAGCTGTCAGCCTTCTTGCAGGCTAGTAAAATACAAACCTGCCGAATATATTCTTGATTCCAACCTATTCCCTCTTCCATCACCCATCACCAGTTCTATTGATTTGAATCCACCCCAAGATGGCTTCCATGTGGCATTTCTGCTTAGCTCAATACCTTAACTAGTTGATTAACATTATAACAGGCCTTGTTTACATGACCCATCCTACTACCTGCATAATAGAAAATTGGTACATTTTCACACTGAAACTTAAGCCACCTCTTCTTTTGTGACTCGGTCAGTGTAAATATTCTTCTTATTGGTTATCTTACAGGCCTGCTTCTATGTAATCTGGTTACATAGAAGTGGTTTCATATAACCCCTTCAAATTTTAAATTTTTATTGCTCAATAGAAAATCTACTTCATTCATTATATTTAATTTATATCCACTTTGACTTTAACCTTTAACATATGATTGTTAACTTTTTTACCAGGCAAAACACTAAAGGAATTTCCAATGATATTTCTCAGTTCTGATTTATCATAGAGAAGGGGTACATTGCCAATATGGGTGCAAATTGGTGTCTTGTGGATTGCCACATCCACAGGACTGATTGGATATTCCTGATCTTCGAAAACCATGTGCTGATCATAGAGCCATGGTCTCCTCTCAAAACCAGTTTCTGTTCATCTTCATTTTCAAACTTTACAATTTACATGTTTTCATCAACGTCCAAAAATAAATACGTGCCTTCTAACTTCCAAAGCCTCTTCATTGTAACTTTGAACATTTGCTTATTATAGCTCTGTGGATCATACCAAGCATGTAGTTGTTGGATTGTCTTTGGGTCCACCTTGCCATCCCTTCACCAATTGACGTCGTCTGTATCTCCACCATTAGAAGAGCACCTTCGTTGAAAGACATTTCTGACTTTTTAATGTTCCCGAAGGAAGATTCCAGCCAGTGCCGACCGTCATAGGCAATTTTCCTCCACCCGTCCACGGACCTGGAAATCGCTTTTCAGAGAATAGTCGAAGATTTCAGTAGTAACTTCAAGCTGCTGCTTGATGGATTGATTGCATACTCATTTTTTTCACTCCGGTTTCAACGGACTGCGATTTAATGCACCCTTCAGTGCACCCAGGTGCATTAACCCAATTTTTTTATTTTTAATGAATTTTTTTTTTTATACAAGTGTTAACTTAAGTACATTTTGACTGCAGTTTTGCGGTGGAAGCTGAAGCTCGGAGAGGAGGTCTTGCCCTCCTGTGGAACAACGATCATCCTGCAAACATTCTTAATTTCTCAGCTCACCACATACATGCGGAATTTTTGGGATGGCCTTTCACGGGCTTCTATGGTCATCCGGAAGCACATAAAAGACATCTAAGCTGGAATATTCTGGAGCAACTGAGAGTCGGGTCAAGTAACCAGTGGCTGGTGATGGGAGATTTTAATGAGATCATGGGATCCTCTGAGTACCATAGCCAAAGAACGCGGCCCCAGAATTAGATCAATCTCTTCTGTGATACCTTGGAAAGATGTAACCTAATGGACTTGGGGTTTGTGGGACAGCCTATGACCTGGTCAAACAACAGAAGGGGACCCAATCGGGTAGAGGCCAGATTGGACAGGGGGCTAGCAATGCCGAACTGGACATCATCCTATCCTCTTGCCAAATTTTTTCATCTTTCTGCTTCTTCTTCAGACCATTGTCCTGTCCTTCTGGTTTTGGATCCGAGGAGGAGCAAACGGAAACCTCCAAGGGAATTCCGTTATGAGCTCTTCTGGGCAAGAGATAAGGCAGCCCACGACATTGTTAGCAGTATCTGGAATTCTGCGCCCAACTCTTTGATGGATGATTCGAAGCTGCTTGGATGGAAAATCAAGGAATGCGGTAAAGCGTTGTTCAGATGGAACAGACTGAAAAGAGGTAACCTCAGGAAGGAAATTGGTAAGAACCAAAGGGATCTTGAGTCGCTTACGGCCCGGTATCCAACTGATCAACGAGATGATGCAATTAAGCGGGTGAAATCCAGGATTAATTTATTACTTCAGGATGAGGAGGAATTATGGCGGCAACGAGCAAAAACCCATTGGCTACACGCTGGGGATAAGAATATGGGTTTTTTCCATCGAATGGCCTCTAACCGAAGGCGCTCAAACTTCATTGATGCATTGCGTGATCGGAATGCTCAGTGGGTGTATGATCAAGAGGGATTACTTGAGCTTTCAATGAACCATTTTCAGGAGGTCTTCACTTCATCCACACCATCAACTGCTTCCTGGGTTTTAGATCTTATTTCCAACAAAATTTCCATTCAACAACGACAAAATCTCACCTTACCTCTCACCTTTGCGGAAGTGGAAAAGGCGGTGAAGCAAATGAGTCCCACAAAGGCTCCGGGCCCGGATGGTATGTCTGCTGGATTTTATCAAAAACATTGGAACACAGTGGCCCAGGACGTCTTCCGATGGTGCAAAATGTTTTTTAAGGAGACAAACCCCGCTATCCAGGCTGATCATCTCTGCTCAGCCAACACCACTACACTGATTTTGATCCCAAAAAAACCTGGAGCTCACGAGCTATCTC